>OX402072.1:617500-1185665 GCA_947859365.1 Archips crataeganus
GTACAAAAATAGTGATCCTTTTTGGAAGTAGGTTAAAAATGTTTCAGGATACGTTCCGATTCATCAGCGGAAGTGCCGCAACGTCGGCGGGTGGTCGCACATGCCCACCGCATATAGTGAGTACATCATCCACCACCATCATCGTCAACCGAAACACGTTTAACGAAAAACGTAACCCTTCTAGAGTTAGACCAAGATAAGTCTGCAACGATCTTGATAGCACACGCAGTGCATGTGTTATTTATACGTTATAATTTCATAGAACTTTGACGCTTTAAAGCTTAGTCTGACTCTGAGTACTTAACTAGGACAACTTTGTTTCCCTCGGTCGATCTGTCTGTCAATACCCTTGTAGCGAATACTAGCGCCATCTAGTCATCACATAAGAAACTAATTTCTACAATCCTGCATCGCGCTATCGAAGTTTCTCAACTCGGCTTCATAAATACAACTTCCAACTTTCATCCATTGGACTTCGGTCCCCAGGCATAACATCTGCCTGGAGAGAGATCTCTCTATTGCAACGACCCCCAAACCCTTTTTTCTCAAAAACGTGTGGCGGAGTGATATCAACCTGATATTAACATCAAAAATGATGTCCGCGGTCCCTTGAATGAAGCTGTAAAAAATTAAGCTTCCAAGTCAACCTACGAATAATAATTCTTCGTAGAAGTCAACGCAATCAACCAGCGCTGGCAGCTTCCCCGTAAGCGCAGCATTAGCGGAGTCTGCTCCTTTTGCCGCAGGACAGAAATCGTTATGTATACATAATTTACTTGTAAAACAATAATTTAATTTTTACTATTATGTTTTTATTTCCAGTACCTCTACCATGAGTTTACACTAGTTCACAGTAACCGTACTCGCTAGCGACGGCGTAAATGATTTGTATGGAGAATTGTACTTCCGTAAGTGACCGCTAGAGGCGCTGTACAATTCTCCATACAAATAATTTACGCCGTCGCTAGCGAGTACGGTCACGTAAACTAGTGTAAACTCATGGTAGAGGTACTGTTTGTGTATTTGGTTTTTTACTGTGGCAAATAAATATTTTTTTCTTTTTAGGGTTCCGTAGTCAACTAGGAACCCTTATAGTTTCGCCATGTCTGTCCGTCTGTCTGTCCGTCCGCGGCTAAGCTCAGAGACTGTTAGTACTAGAAAGCTGTAATTTGGCATGAATATATATATATATCAGTCACGCCGACAAAGTGATTACATAAAAAAACTAAAACAATTTTTTTTAGGGTACCTCCCATGGACGTAAAGTGGGGGTGATTTTTTTTTTCTCGACTAACCCTATAGTGTGGGGTATCGTTGGATAGGTCTTTGAAAACCATTGTGGGGTTGCTAACATGATTTTTCTATTCAGTTATCTGTTTGCGAAATATTCAACTATAAAGTGAAAATTTTCATTAAAATCGACCGTCCCGCCCCCCTCTAAAATGTAAACTAATGGGCGTAAAAATTTGAAAAAAATCAGAAGTGTAGTAAATATATCAAATTTACTAGGAAAATTATAGCGGCTAAGATTGCTTGGAAATTATTTGTAGTTTAAGAGTAAATAGTAGCCTAAGGTATAAAACATACCTAAACTTAGATGAATCCGTACACATACGAAATCCTTAGAAAAATATTACTTGATTTTTTCGTAATGGCTACGGAACCCTACCTTGGGCGTGTCTGACACGCTCTTGGCCGGTTTTTTCTTTCTTTCAATCCAAAGATATTATGGTTCGGCTTCCACCTTATGTCCGTGGGGCCCCAGCGTCAAATTTTTAGGGTTTCATACCCAAAGGGTAAAAACGGGACCCTATTACGACCACTTAGACGACGACCAGATGGCCTAGTAGGTAGAGAACCTGACTACGAAGCTTGAGGTCCCGGGTTCGATTCCCGCGTCGAGCAGATATTTGTATGAATAATACGAATATTTGTTCGCGGGTCTTGGGTGTTTAATATATGTATTTAAGTATGTATATATCTATCTATATAAGTATGTTTATCCGTTGCCTTGTACCCATAACACTAGCTATGCTTAGCTTACTTTGGTACTAGGTCAATTGGTATCCCGTGATATTTTTTTTTCATACTGAGACTCGTTGTCCGTCCGTCTGTTCGTCTGTCACCAGGCTCTATCTCACGAACCGTGATAGCTAGGCAGTTGAAATTTTCACAGATGATGCATTTTGGTTGCCGCTATTACAACAAATACTAAAAAACAGAATAAAAATAATATTTAAGGGGGCTCCCATACAACGAACGTGATATTTTTTGCTCGTTTTTGCTCGATATTGATAACAGCAACAGCTAGACGCTTGAAATATTCACAGAATATTTAGTTATATATTCACTTTTAAAATAAATAATTAAATTAAAATACAACAAATATTTAAGGGGGGGCTCCCATACAACAAACGTGATTTTTTTTGCCATTTTTATTGATATGTAATGGTACGGAACCCTTCGTGCGCGAGTCCGACCGGTTTTTTATACAATATACTTTCAAAACGGCTATTTGATACCACAGTGGACCGAAGAGCTGGCAGCAGCTTCCTCGCACAACGTATCAGAATAGCTATAGCAATATAATTCTTCTGGACAGGGTTTTCCGAACGGGTGGTACATTCTTCGATGTTCATAGCAGCATCAAATGATGGCCAATCAACGGCCAAATTGAATTAAGAATTTTGACTTTAACTTTTATACAGCGAGGAAATGCTGGCAGCATCTTTGGGTATATGCCACGGGGGGGAACCACTATAATTTCTTTCTAGTTTTGGTTTCATTATCATTATCATCTTAGCTAGATAATTACATTAAGACTATAATAGACCTATGTTCTAGCAAATAAAGTGACTGATTACTGATAACTGATTACTGATTACTGAATAGAAGGAAAGATAGAAGGGAAAAGGAAATGGGGAAGACCAAAGAGGACATTATATGGAGCAAATAAAAGAAAAAATAAACGTTTCATTATAAATATTTATTATTAATAGTATAAGTAGAATAAGCTGGAAATTACTCCACCGACAAGAGCCTAGTTCTTATGATGATGATGATCATCCTATCCTACGTATATATAAGTCCCACTGCAGGGCGCAGACCTCCTCTCAGAATGAAAGGGCTTGGGCCGTAGTATCCGCACGGGCCCCGTGCGGATTGGGCACTTTACACACACCACAGAATTTCTTCTCAGTTGTCTCCTTACGATTTTTTTCCTTCAAAGCTCATGGTAAATTTCAAATGTAATTTCGCCCAATAAATTCCCCGGCCCCTCACCCACGACCCTCTGCTTGAGGCCATGGCTCAAACCACCAGGCCACCACGGCTGTTTTTAGTTTTGGTTTGAATACTTTGATTTTGTTTTTAATTAAGTATAGTTTAAATTTTATTTATGATATTATATCATGTATTAATTTATCTATTTGTCTTTGTGAATATTTTTATTCGTACAGCCAATGAATTTAATTTCCAACCCACCTAAGTTTGAATATAGTACGGCGAACTGTCAACTTAAGAGCTGATGTTGTTTTGAAGTGTTCCAATTGTCATTTCGACCTTCTTCTTCTTCCTTAATGGCGGCCACTAGGCTTGTGCCAATGTCAGTTAATTGCTCTCTTTGCGAGCGACGTTGTACGGTGATTGTAGTTTTTGCAACTTGATAGTAAAATTCCAGAAACCGCGAGGAGACAACTTGCGCATTAAAAAATGTCAGACACGAGAGCAATATAGAATTTTGTGATCACTGTAACAGTTAAGGTTAATCGCCATTTCGACCTTAATGCACTGCGAATATTACTTACACGACATTTTTACGAAATGGGTAGGGAATTAAATTCCTTGACTGTATAGTCGACCAAGAAACTCCTTTACCACCCTAAGGTTCAATGTCAGTTGTATGACTTAAGACGTCAAAGTCTATTTTCACTTACAATTCAATGTGGCAATCGGCCTTATTGGTTTTATTCTGATGGAGGAACTGTCACAAAAAATGGTATTTAAAGCACTTACATGGTCGACTATACATACTTAAATATATAAGGTGTTAATAAATTAGGTACCAATATTTCCAGGGCGTAACATACTCATAAAAACAAGTCATTTTCACTCAGACAACTTTTCAAAATTTAAAAAGAAACCGCAAACTTTTCATACATATTCATCCAAACGGATTACTGCTTTAGTAATGGAAAATAGATATTATTTTGCAAATTTTAAAAAGTTGTTAGAATTAAAATGACTTATAGTGAAAAAAAAAAATATCACGGGACAATTCACACCAATTGCCCTAGTCCCAAAGTAAGCTAAGCATATCTTGTGTTATGGGTACAAGGCAACGGATAAACATACTTAAATACATATTAAACACCCAAGACCCGACCCGAGAACAAATATTCGTATTATTCATACAAATATCTGCCCTGACACGGGAATCGAACCCGGGACCTCAAGCTTCGTAGTCAGGATCTCTACCTACTAGGCCATCTGGTCGTCTAAAATAAACGGATCAATCACGTCTTAAAACGAGTTTAACTCGACATGTTTCGGGCTAATCCCGTAGCCCTTCTTCTCGGAGTCACACGTCACGGCGGCTGCCAAACGCGCACTGCGCGCTACCACCCAGTACCTCTACCATGAGTTGACACTAGCTGGCTAGTTTACGTGACCGTACTCGCTAGCGACGGCGTAAATGATTTGTATGGAGAATTGTACAGCGCCTCTAGCGGTCACTTACGGAAGTACAATTCTCCATACAAATCATTTACGCCGTCGCTAGCGAGTACGGTCACTGTAAACTAGTGTAAACTCATGGTAGAGGTAGGTACTGGTCGCGCGGCAACTCGACGCAACTGACAGCGACACAACTACCCCTGTTTTCATCATCACTCACGTGAGTGATCCATTTATTTCACTATAAGTGAGTCTCGCGGTAGTTTCATGTTTAAAAATGACTTGTTTTGATGAGCCATAGAAATATTGGTAATTACCTAATTAGTTAGCAGCCTGTATACGTTCGGCAGTCGGGTAAATACTTACTTACTTACTTTACAGAGGTAGTACTAGAAAATAAAAAAAAATTCGAGAAAGCTCTATGGAAAAGAACCACCACACTGCGTACGACAACAAGGCCAAGGGTCTTTGGGTGACCATCTCGGTCAATAAAAAAGGAGACATTAAATATTGACGTTTAAAAAAAACACGTTGGAAAAAGTTGTTTTTATTAACAAATACCCTCCTGAGTCCCTAATTTTTTAGCATTTGTTTGTAATACTCAACACCTAGACGAGGGTTCATCATCCATCATCATCCCAGCCTATACGTCCCGCTGCAAGGCACAGGCCTCCTCTTAGAATGAGAGGGGTTGAGCCGTTGTTCCCACCAGGCCTTATGCTACGAAGTGCAAAATTCGAACTTCGTATCTTGCCGTTCCGCTCACGCTAATAGCATTTAATACGAGAGCGAGCGAGACGGTACGATGCGAACTTCGATTTTCGAATTTCGGAGTAGCCCCCCAGGGCCCAGTACAGATTTGGAATTTCACACATACCATTGAATCTCTTCGCTCGTGGTAAATTTCAAACATAATTTCGCACATAAATTCCGAAAAACTCAGAGGTGCGAGCCGGGATTTGAACCTACGGTTCTCTGCTTGAGAGGCAGTAGGTCAAACCACTAGGCCACAATTTCGCACATAAATTCCGAAAAAGTCAAAGGTGCGAGCCGGGATTTGAACCTATGACCCTCTGCTTGTGAGGCCATAGGTCAAACCACTAGGCCACCATGGCTCTCGACGAGTTACTAACGGCCAATACAGATGGACTGCATTCCAACTGGAACATGACTGCAACAGCTGCTGCTGGCTGCCCATACATTTCAGTCGCAGCTGGCGTACAGTTTTGCTGACTTTAGTTTAGTTTTGCATATGCAATGAAAAAAAAATTGAAAAAGCGTTTATTTCAATAAAAAAAGTTACAAGTAAGGGTCCTGTAACACAGGGTACCTAACCTAGCGCAGGACCGTAGAGAGACACACTATTAATCGCTATAAGTCGTACAGAGAAGAATAAATTTAATAAATAACAGCACGCGTACCAAGCGAATAGAGAAGTAGTTACCTAAATTAGGCATTTAAGCTACTAGCTTTTGCCCGCGACTCCGTCCGCGTGGAATTAGTAATTTGGGCAGCTTATTATTTTTATCCAATTTGCTTTTTCATCAATTATGGCTCTTCTTAGTTCCACGATATAAAAAAAAATTACCCGCCCCCGCACCCCCCCGCACACCCATTCACCACCACCACCGTACTCCCAAGTCAAGCGTGCCTAGCCTATAGAAGTTTTACTTCAACAACCCCCGATTTTGAAACATTCTTCCGCTCCGCTCCGCTCTTATTGGTGTTAGCGTGATGATATATAGCCTATGTCCTTTCTCAGGCTCTAGACTATCTGTGTACCAAATTCATTTAAAACGGTTCAGTAGTTTTAGCGTGAAAGCGAGACAGACAGACAGAGTTACTTTCGCATTTATATTATTACAATATTAGTTAGGATAGGATAGGATTTTTGTGAGTGATGTGCGTGTGTGCGCACACATCACTCACAAAAATAATGTGTGTAATGGAAAATGTCAGTCGGGAGTTGGCAGTTTCCTTGCAGTTAGTAGTAAACATGTTGTAAATAGAATTTTAATTAATTACGCAACGTCTTGGCCAAATTTATCCTACACCGGTTTAAGAAATTCATAGATATATCATCCAAATCAGTCTAATCGCTTTAGCGAGTAAGAACAACAAACACTCACTCAAAAACTTCTGAATTTATGATATTAAAAGGATTATTTCAGTCAAATTAAATCAGTTGGACGTTCGTAGGCCCCTGTAGGCCCTGTTTACATCCTATTTGATGGTTGTTAAGTGCTTGCACCGCACCAAGTCAAATAGTCGGACCTGTCAACATTAATTCAAATGTAACAGAATGAATATCTCATTGACGTTTCCCATTTAGAGTCTAGGACTTGATAAAATAATCACTTTAATATAATAACTGACGAAGGCTTTCATACTTGATCAGCGTTTGCCAAAACGGAACTTCTGTGATATTTATTGCTGGCAGGCTGCGTACAATCGAGCTTTATTTTAATCATTCACATGCATTTATGTGCTACTACATACTCGAGTACACCTCTACTCGTACAAATTCCGTCCTGGCAACATTTATGTAATTGTCAATCAAAGCTGTCAAAGTAGCAATCTCTACATCTATATAAAATCCGGTTACGTTCCAACTCGCGATGGGCTCTGCTTTATTTAGCAGATGATTTATGATTATTATTATAATAACAGTCTATTTATTATTTTTGATAAAAATGGTTACCTATCAAAATTTTGAATTATTTTTTTCCGATTATTTAAAATCCCGAATGCTTCATTTATCCGAATGCATTTTTTTCTGAAACTGTAAATATTTCAGGATTTTTATAAAACAACCCTAACCTAACCTAAAGGATTCTACACGATGATCCTGAAATAAATCCTGAAATATTTACAGTTTCAGAAAAAAACGCTTTCGGACAAATGAAGTTTTCGGGATTCTAAACATTTTCTAAACATCGATAGGATCCCCTTTAACGTACGTTACTAACTTTGCTTCTTTAATTAAAAGGGTCCGTACCCGAAGTGTAATAAACCGAACCTTATTAGTGTTGCTAAACTGTCACAGGGCTATCTATCTCAATACATAAATTTAAGAAATTAAAATTTTATAATTTCTGTCAGCCGTTATAGTAATACCTGATTTATTTTAATATTTGAAAAAATATTACGAATAAAAGATCAGCTTTTTAATAGTAACGTTTCCTTTTTTGACATTGACACACACAGAGAACAGAAAAGACAAACCATAGACAATAAAATAATCTAACACTCCTCCTCGATTATAAATGTAATGATTTAAATCTGAACATTTAAAATCGCACTATAATGTCTGCAAAATAAATAATATTAAGTGTATAGCATTCGCTAAAACAATAAAAATGTAAAAGAAATAGTGTCTATCATTAACACATTAATTATACTAGCTCCTCCTCGATCTATTTATTATAAAATAAGGTATAAAAACAGGGACTAAGTATAAAATTAACATAACTAAAACTAACTTAAAATAGCTAAACAGAAATTAAAAACTAAAAATTATTATCTAAATTTGGACCCTTAGGTAGGGTGCCCATCACGCAGGCAGCATTCCCACGTTGAATTGCTATAGCAAGTCTTTGTGCGAGAAAGCTGCCTGCGCGAGGGTCACCTGTTGCCTCTCTCAGGCGCTTGCTTAGAGCTCCGTAGAGCCTTCGTGCGCCCTTGCCCCACGATCCGAGTGTCTCGACACCGAATGCGACGAACTCGTACTGGGCGCCGAGACACTCGTATTTAATGGCCTTGAGCCGTTCTCGGGTGTCGGCCGCTGCACCGGCACGTCTGCTCGTTGTGGGGAGGTAGGACGCTGCCAAGGTGTCGGCGCAAGTGGCGTCCCACACCAGTGCACGGCCCATCCTCCATGGAATTAACATTAATTAAATTAAATTAAATTAAATTAATTAGCTCCTCCTTAATTTTGGAACGCATATTCTTTATAGAAGTAAGTAATAAGAAATATTAAATATTATATTAACTAGTATACAGACAATAAGTTCCTGTTATGAGTAAAGTTGTCTACAGACAATATCTTAGTAAACATATCAGCTGCATTATTATATGAGTCGACATGGTGCAAGGCAATAGTTTTATTTCTAATCAAATCTTTGACAAAATGATACTTAATATCAATGTGCTTTGCACGTTTGCTGTTTTCATAGCTATTTGACATGGCAATAGCTCCCATGTTGTCTACATAAACTATAGGTATCAAACACTCACCAAAGTCTCTCGCTAGTCCTTTGATATTTATTACCTCACTGCACGTAGTTGCCAGTGCTATATATTCTGCTTCGGCTGTAGAAAGCGCGACGCTATTCTGACCCTATACTACGAAGCGCGAAATTCGAACTTCGTTTCATGCCGTTCCGCTCACACAAATGGTATTTATTACGAGAGTGAGAGGGACCGCACGATCCGAACTTCGAACTTCTAATTTCGTAGTAACCCCCCTGTTTCCGTGAAAACCATCCAATGACATTTCCACAAAACATTATCACACATCCACTCATACTTTTCCTGTCTATCTTCTGACTTGCCCAATCGGCATCTGAGTAGGCTTCTATAGTGTAACTGTCACTATTTTTCTTGTAGTTTAGTCCATATTCTTTGGTTTGTTCCATATATCTCAGAATCCTTTTTGCTTGTTTCCAGCATTCAATATTCGGTTTATCTAAAAATTGACTTAAGTAGGATACTGCATAACTAATATCCGGCCTTGACAGTGTTGCTAAAAACATTAGGCTCCCAATTATTTATCTGTATGGAACATCTACTACTTCAGTAGTTTCTGTTATTTGTATATCCTTTTCCATAGGTGTCTTAACTCCATTGCATTCAGTCATATTAAATTTCTCTAACATTTTTTCTATTTGTTTTGTTTGATTAATTTTCATTCCATTTTCATCTCTAGTAATTTCCATTCCAAGAAATTTGTTAATCATTGCCAAGTCTTTTGCATTAAATTCTTGAAATAACATCATCTTTACTTTCTTTATTTCTTCCTCTTCTCCTGTCAGCAGTATGTCATCGACAAATACTAAAAACCATACTTTGCTGTTGTAATATAAGCAAAAATCATGTTGAGACCTTTTTAGTCCCACGTTATTTATTAAGAAATCATTAAGCCTTTCATTCCAGCATTTTGGACTTTCTTTCAATCCATATAAGCTTCTATTTAACTTCAATATTTTGTCTTTTCCAGCCTTTACTCCTTTCGGTACTTTTATGTATACTTCATTTTCCAACACTCCATTCAAAAAAGCTGTAGGTATATCTAATTGACAGATACCATAATTCTTTCTTACTGCGTGTGCTAACAGCATTCTAATTGTATTCATTCTTGCTACCGGTGAATAATTATTTCCGAAATAGCTCTCCTTTTGCTGAAAACCTTTTGCTACTAATCTAGCCTTCTTTAATCCGTTTTCTTTTGTCCTAAACACCCATTTCGTATCAATTGGCTTTTTGCCTTTAGCTTCTACTGCTTCCCAGGTTTGTAATTTTTCTAGTGAATTAACTTCTTTTTGAATTGCTTCTTCCCATTCTTTGTCTTTAATCGCTTCTTCGTAAATTACGGGATCTTCTGTATTTATTAAACAGTATGCCATGTGAACTTCATAGTCATTCAAATGTTTTGGTTTATTTATTTTTCTTCCTGACCTTGTATTATCAATCGTATCATTTGAACATAAATGAAATATGTCTTCTTCTGTTGTAGTATTAATGTCATTTTCATTATTTTCTTCCTCATTACATCTGTTTATATTATCGTTATTTGTCTCGATTTCAATATTTTCATTTTCATGTACTGATGTTTTTTCATTATTTATTTCGACTTCTTCTTCTTCTTCATCATTATTATTCATATAAGGTAAAAACTTAGTCTGTTTTACTTCTGTCTTTTCATTTTTGTATACAATTTCGTTTTCATTAAATTTTACATCTGTAGATATAATTACTTTATTCGCTATTGGATCATATAGTCTATATCCCGAGCCGGAGTATCCAACCATTATTAATTTCTTAGCTCTTGGCTCTAACTTTCTTGGTTTAGGTAATGTGACAGCCCATGCTTGGCTGCCAAAAACTCTCAGTTTTGACAAGTTATTATGACCATGCCATAACATTAATGGTGTTTTTCCATCTAATGCTGCAGTCGGACTTCTATTTATCTCATATGCAGATGTCATAACTGCTTCGCTCCATAATTCTTTCGGTAATTTAGTCTCAATTAATTTGGTTCTCACTTTATTTAATATTGTTCGGTTCATTCTCTCTGAAGTTCCATTTTGCTGGGGCGTGTAGGGAGTTGTATATTCTATTTGTATTCCCTTATTTGTACAGTAATTTTTGAAATTGTTGGAACTGAATTCGCCACCATTGTCTAATCTTAATCTTTTTGTTTTCAAGCCAAATTGTGTTTTTATATACTTTATAAAGTTTATTATATTGCTTTCAGCTTCATCTTTAGTTTTCAGTAAACGTACCACAAGGTAATGTGAATAGTCATCAATAAGTACTTGAAAGTATTTAAAGCCATATATGCTAGTGGGCTCTGTAGGTCCACATACGTCGCTATGTATTAAATCTCCAATTTGTTTACTGTTGCTTTTCTGATAATAGAAGCTTCTTCTTGTGCTTTTTCCTTCAATACAGGTATCACAGATCTTCTCTGGTACAGGTAAGTTTAAAAGTTTTAAATCATTGTAGTTTATATGACCAAGTCTTTTGTGCCATATATCGCTGTTGCTGTTTGCAATATGAGCTTCTTCAATATTCAAGTCTAGTTTCAGTATGTATAAGTTATTACTTTTATTACCTTTAATACATATGTTTTCTCTCCGTATTGTAACATTGTTTTTAGTAAATGTAATGTTAAAACCTTTTTCTGTTAGCTTGTTAATGGATAATAAATTATGTCGCAATCCATCTACTAATAATACTTCAATTTCAATTTGTAATGGTCGTGAACATTGGTAATCAACTGTTAAGTTGCCTTTTCTTCGAGCAATTAGGACCTGTCCATTTGCTATTTGTATTTTTATTGGTGTTGATAGTTCTGTTATATTGGTTATATATTTTTCACATTCTTTCTTTACCATATGGTTTGTTGCACCTGAATCTAATATGAAATTATCTGTATTTTCAATTGCGGCCATTGCTATAAATGATAATTTATCTTTCGAGTTGTGTGGGCTTTGACTTTGACCTCTAAATGTACCTCTGTATGCTCTTCCTCGGTATGAACTTTGACCTCTATATGAGTTCTGACCTCTATGTGAGTTTTGGCCTCTATGCACAGTACGGCCTCTTTGTTGGTTATAATTGTTGTAATTGTTGCTAAAGCAATCTGTTGCTTTGTGGCCTATTTTGCCACACTTAAAGCAGGCCATGAATGTCACCTCAGGCATTGTTTCTTTGCCGCTATTTTTAAGTTCGGCGTCTAGTAGTCGGGCTTTTACAAAGTCTTGACTTAATTCTTTGTCTACGCTCATAGTCTCTAGAGTAGTAATAACGGTTTCATATGAATCTGGTAGAGTAAGTAATAAATGAGCTACCTTGTCACTTTCGTCCAGTTTACAGCCCGCAGCTTCCATCTCGCTAAGGATCGAGTCAAATTTCAAGAAATGATCTTGTAAGTTACCCATACATTTTAATGTTAGTAGTTTCTTCTTTAGGTGTAACTTATTAAATACGCTTTTCCGTTCAAATATTTCTTCTAACTTAGAAATCATTTCTTTGCTCGTTTCGGCCTTCTTAATAATGTCCAGATATTTGTCAGATACATATTGGACGATCGTGGATTTTGCTTTCGCATCTTGGAGTAGAAATGTTTTCTTATCTTGTGGAGGATCATCATTCAAAATTGATGCAATGCCTTTTTCTTCTAATAATATCTTTATTCTAAATTTCCAATTTGAAAAATTTTGCTTTTCGTCAAGTTGGGGCATTACCATGGAAGCCATTTTTTTGTTTTACCTTTTCGATTTTTATCAATTATTTTACCTGAAAGTTACAAAATATCCCGACTATGTTTCTGAGTCATTTTACCGACCGATTATCGCACTGTTATTTAATTTTAAACCCATAACCTTTTAATATTTGAAAAAATATTACGAATAAAAGATCAGTTTTTTAATAGTAACGTTTCGTTTTTTGATATTGACACACACAGAGAACAGAAAAGACAAACCATAGACAATAAAATAATCTAACAATTTACACTCTCGCCTCGTCACCTCGCCTCGCGCCTCGCCTCGTCGTCTCGCTCCGGACGCGAGCCCAGGGGTGGCACACTTACATATATCACACTTTTCATGCGACTACAGCGATCTCTGGTTGTTTGGTAAAGAACTAAATTAGCGGCCATCTTGGTTGATTTGTCAAACTTGTCAGTTGTCATTCATCGGCCATGGCCATGGCGTACCAAATTGTACGGTCAAGGACTTTAATTGATAGGCCACTTGCCAATGTTCGTATTTTAGCCGTATAGTGCAAATCGGGTTTAGCCGCTTATACTTCGTATATGCTGATTTGAATTAGACGGCTAAAATACGAATAGTGGCAATTAGCCTATCAATTAAAATTACGCGTAATTATAGCTGTACATCACTACCAACATATACATATAGATAGGTATACATCTATAGATACGTCACATTAGTTCTTCACCAGGGCGTAGGGCAGCAGCACCTTCCATACATGCATATTTGACCATAGAGTTGCCACTCTTGTTCATATAATATTACAATACTCTTTGCGCGAGCCTCAAAATCAAGGCAAATCACGAGACGAGGCGCGAGGCGCGCCTGTCTACACTCTCGTCTCGTGGCTCGTCCCGCAGTTCGTCTCGCCACTCGTACGCGAGTGTAAACCAGGTATTACATCAAGGCCCAGCACTGTCAATAACACTGAATCATATATATGTTGTCACACATCGGCAGTGCGGCACAGCGCATGTGATTCAGTGTTAGTAGTGTTTCTGCGCCCCGCGCTCCCGGTTTGTTGCAGCCTTTAGCATTGATAAAAGATGTATGGCTTACATTTCTTTGCCTCATTTGCAGACGAGAACTAAAAAAAAACAAATCCGAACGTAAAAATAACCTCTGTCAAACTACAAAAAAAGGATATGTTTGATGTTTCTTCGGCGATCGGAATTCAATAAAATTCATATGTAAAATAGATAACACTAGCGCCATCAGTATATAATAGCAAATGGCATCCGAAATATACATTAAGCCTGAGCCGTGCTCGGAATCGCCTGATGCAAGCGCCGAAATTGAGCATAGTTTCATTGAGACCAAAACGCAAATAGAAACGGAGTTCGTAAACATTAAAATAGAACCAACTATCACAATAAGGTACGTGAACTATTTTTAAGCTTTCCTACTATCGCTATCACATCATAACACCGTATTTCAATGTAAAATAAAGTAAATAACGGGATTTATGAGGCATACTTTATTAGCCTCGATTTAAGGTCTACTTTTTTGCGGTAATGGGGTTTCATTAACCGAATGAGAAGAGGGATGTTTGTGTTTCACACGGTACTTCGGTTTATCCGAAATTTACGTTATCCAAACCGGCTGCCGCCCAATCACTTTGGATAAACGGGATACCTACTATATAACAATCTATTTTGAAATTAATTGCAACTATTATTTTATTATTAGTATAAAGCAAGAACCTCCGGATTTTTTTGAGTGTCCCATTGAGCCTGAGCCCCTAAACTATGGAGGAAGCGAACAGACATGCATACAAGAAGCACCACCAAAAGTATCTGTCAAAGAGGAGCCCAATGAAGAGACAAATGCAGAAATATCTGCAGCAACAACGCATATTACAATTAAAGTAGAACCCACTGATTCAGATGAAGTCTGCGAGAGTCCTGTAAGTAATTTTTAAGTTTGAATAAAAATTCTGAAACAACAACTGAATTACTTTGTTCATCCACTACCTTATGATTATGACAGCTACTTTTATGCAATAAAACTTCCACACTGTATGAATCACATAAACCCAACTTTCATCCTTGGAGTATCACAACTATTCACTATTATATGTTTGTATTTGTATGATTTGTGTGTGTTTGTACATACAGGGTTATTTCTGCCGTCGTAATTATAAAAGGCATAACTGCAAAATTGCTCAAAAAAGCAACAGCGTAAGTTTACAAAGAACAAGTGTGCACTTAGGCCTTTTCTGTTTCACAAAAAATTCTAGTTGTGCCCCTTTTTCTTACGACGGCAGATTTGTAATTCACTGACATCCTCTTAACCCTGAATTCCTATCACTCAAACAAATGTTTTTTGTTTATTTATTTATTTATTTATTTATTTATTAATGGAGAACCAACAGCTTGTTTATACATCTTAAAAATTAAATTAAATACAGAAAGCCACAAGTGTTTTACGACTTTTTAAAATGAAGCACTTTTTTCCCATACAAATACACAGAGTATCGTAAAAATAAGTGGTAATCTCAAATTTTCAAAATGTTATTACACCAAAAATATTCAGTTATGACAAAAGCCGTAAAACAAAAAACATTTGTTTAAGTGGTAGGAGTTTAGGGTTAAAAGGATGCTAGTGAATTACAAATAACCCTGTATACAGTGTGGAGGTGGAAGAACTGTAAGAAGTCACATTTCTTGCATAAACGTAGCTATCATTAGGTCCCGGGTGAGCAAAGTAATTGTTTCAGATCATTGATATGAACCCCCCAAAGTAACGCCTGATTCAATAAATTATATTTTTTTTATTTTTAATACAAGATTTCAATATTATTTATTTTATTAGCAGTATGGCTGCTCACCGAATCTAAGATTATTTAAAAGCGAAAAAGTTTTTCGGGTGCGCCGGTGGGATTCAAACCCACGTCTCCTGGGTATGCGCCCCAACGGGTGATCTACCAATTGAACCACGTCGCATCCAACCGACTCCCCCGAAATTCTTAATCGCTTACATACGCCAACAGTGGCGTGTGGTAACATCCATCGCAACTATTAGAAGCTACGACTCCTACGTTCCAAATTACATTGGAAATGCGTAAGAAATGATGTACCACATCTATTTATTCAAATATTATTTATCTTATTAGCAGTACGGCTGCTCACCGAATCTAAGATTATTTAAAAGCAAAAAAGTTTTTCGGGTGTGCCAGTGGGATTCGAACCCAACAGTGCCCGTTGGGGCGCATACCCAGGAGACGTGGGTTCGAATCCCACAGGCGCACTTGAAAAACTTTTTCGCATTTAATTAATCTAAGATTTCAATAGTCATGTTCCAGCTCCGTTCGGCGGGGAATTTAAATTTGTGGTCACCTATTTCATAGATGAGCTTTATGGTGAAGGGAAACGTGAGGAAACTGGCACACATCTGCGAAGTAATTCAATTGGTTGTGTGAAGTTCCTAATCCACGCTGGGCCCGCATGGGAAATACAACAAAAGCCTAGCTATTTCAGATGACTGGACTGTGCCCTGCAGTGGAACGTATACACCGTGAAATTTTAGTGGTTGTTTTCCCGAAACGAGGTGATTTAGTATCGATTGTACAATCGATTTATAATTACTATTTTGACTAGAGTCAAAAATCCAATTGTGAAAAACGAAAGTCGAAAATGACCGCAAACCAATAGTAACGCTTCGTTGGTACAAGTAGCGTACGATCGTACGATAGGTTAGGTACCAACGAAGCGTTACTATTGGTATGCGGTCATTTTCGACTTTCGTTTTTCACAATTGGATTTTTGACTCTAGTCAAAATAGTAATTATAAATCGATTGTACAATCGATACTAAATCACCTCGTTTCGGGAAAACAACCACTAAAATTTCACGGTGTATAGGAATGTTGATAAAAGCTTTAAGCCGACGGAGCGCGTTGCATAACACTGAGTCGTATACGCTGTGCCGCGCTGCCGGTGTGTGTCAGCGTATATGATTCAGTGTTATACAACGCGCTGGGCACGCTCCGACGGCGTCGCGCGCACGCCCAGCGCTTCGGTCTGTGGTGGCCTTTATAAAGTGAAAGTATAAATCTTATATTGCAGTTACCAGCGTTACCCATCAAGATCGTCTCCCGCCCGAAGTCGCCGCAGACCATACTACCGGATTTGTCCGACACAGACTATGCCCTGACTGGTAAGATATTTAGGTGCCATTAATTTGGCATAATTTTTAATCTCCGAAACGTATTAGGCATAAAAAGTTTTGCATAATTTTTTTATGCCTTGCAATAAATACATTTTTGTTAAAAATTTCATTTTCATCAATTAAGCTCTGAAAGTAGGTTGCATTTAACATGAAATCCGTGTTGTAAATTCGATTTACATCTTTAGGGATGTAAGTAAATTTAAAAATCGAATGGTGCTCCTTTGTATTCTCGAACTGGTAAACAAGGAGATTGTAATGCGTAATACTTACCTCCAAACCTTCATGCTGGCATAATGCTGCTGGCCAGTGCTGGCTGAATGTGCCAAAACCAAAGAGCGCGAGGCCATTAAAAAACTAGTTGACTACGGAACCCTAAAAAGACTGTTTGGCGCGATAAATTTTCTTCCGCTCTGTTACAAATTGCGTGTACATTTTTAACATAACGGTTTTTAATGAACTGAAACAATTACTTTGCTCACCCGCGACCTTAACTTAACTAGACTAGATTTAGTTTAACATTTGGTAGCATAGCATACGGTTGTGGTAACTCTGAAGATGAGCTCTGGTTGAGTTCGAAACGCGTCAGTGTAGTTTGGTGGTGGTGATGGTTGGGTTTGTGTGATTTGTGTGTTTTCGTACAGTGTGTAGGTGAAGGAACTGCATGAACACACATTTCTTGCATAAACGTAACTATTGTAAGGTCGCGGGTGAGCAAAGTAATTGTTTCAGTTCATTAATATGGACCTCCGCAAAGTAACGCCTGATTCAATAAATAACGGTTTTTCTTTATTTCCTCGCATTTGTGATGAAAAGTAGTGTGTTCGCTTTGCTCGCTCGTGCGCCTAAATAACTTGGGTGTAATTGATCACTTACGACCCTTGTTTATCAATCTACTATTTCAATGCAAGCTTTTTCGCTGACTGTACTTTTTGTTGACTATATATGCATTGTCATCCAACTTACATAAGTATACAAAATTTCAACTAAATCCGACCACTGGAAGTGGGTCTAATTCAACTTCCAAGATTTGACCCGTACTTACATACTTACATACATTGCAAGTTAATAAAAAGCTTTTAAAATAATTATAGTTATGGAGGTCACTTCAAGTGAAAATATAAATCCCATTTCAAATTCAAATTGGACGCCTTGCCCTGCATTAGGACTTATATAGACTGGGTTATGTAGGGTCAACGTCATAAATAAGTGATCACTTTTGTACCTTGTCGCTTTAACGTAATGTTTGAAAAGCCATACGAAATTATGTAACAACTGAAAGCGACAATGTACAAAAGTGATCACTTATTTATGACGTTGACTGTACCTGTCGCTCGACAATAATTGTCACTCGCCATACCATATGCCACTCAACATATTATTATGCCTTTCGACATGTCACTCGACATAATGTCACGTTGGCGAAAATTTAACGTATTTCAATTTTTTTTTCAGCTCAACCAACCAACATCAACGGCTCTTACCACTGTCCGATATGCAACAAGAAATTCGTAAACCGCGGCAACGTGCAACGTCACATGCCCATACACAACCGAGAAATATACAAATGCGATTTCTGTACAAAAGAATACACAAACAAGGCGTTCTACGACAAGCATATGTACATGCATAGTCTAGAAAAGAAATATCAATGCGAGAAATGCATGAAAAGGTTCAGGACAACTTCTAACTTGGAACAACATAAAAAGAGTCATTTGGAGGTTAAACCTTTCGTATGCGACGTATGCGAGCGGCCTTTCTCTATCAGAGGCAACATGCTTAAGCATAAGAAACGGCATAACTGCAAGAAACCAAACACAGACCCTATAAGTTGTAAAATATGCAATAAGGTGTTCGAGAAAGAGTATTTGCTGAAGAGTCACCTTCAGAGGCACACCACGGAGAAGCCTTTTCACTGTGACATATGTTTGTACAATTTTAAGCATAAAAGCACTTTAATTCGACATATGCAAGTGCATTTAGGGCAAACGCCTTTCGTATGCAATGTATGCTTCAAAAGTTTTACTCATAAAGCATTATTAAAACCGCATATGAGGAAACATACTGGTGAGAAACCTTTTGAGTGCCGAATGTGTAAGAAGCTCTTCGCGCATAAACATAATATGTTACGACACGAGATCAGACATAGTAAGGTCAAAAATCTGGTTTGTCATATATGTAGCAAGAAGTTTCCTAGAGAGAGTCGATTGAAGTATCATATGAGAACTCATACCAAGGAGAAGTTGTTCTCTTGCGATGTTTGCTTTCGGAACTTTTCTCATAAGCAGAACGTAATAAGACATTATGATCGGAAACATCCGAACGTCGCTTATGGTGTGACTAAGAGGGAAATAGTCATTGAAGAGGTCGAGTGAAAAAGAAAGATGCTTAAATTAAATTCACAGCTATAATGAAACTTTTGTATGTTACTCTACCAGGATAAAACAGGTACGTATCAAAATATATAAAGTTTAAAAATAATAATGGACGTAATACATAACGGTCATTTGATCTAAAGCAGTTTTCTAGGAAATTCTCAAGTCTACAGGATTTTCATAAAATAAACCTAACCTAACCTAAACCAATCTGTAATTTACATGATTAAAAATTTTCGTTTAATGAACAGTTTCATGGAAAATTTTAGTATATATTATGACCATTATGTATTTCGTCCATTATTCGTTTTAAACTTTATATATTTTGATACGTTCCCGGCTAAAACGACCGGATTTGGAAAATTAGGTATTTAGATATCTGGAAATCCATACTAATGTTATAAATGTTAAAGCGTGTCTGTTACCTCTTGAAGCTTAAACCGTTGAACAGATTTAGATGAAATTTGATATAGACATAGTTAGAGACCCTAGAAAAAGATAGGATAGTTGTTTTGCCGGAAAATCGCGTAGTTATCGCGGGATAGCGATAAGGAAATTCGCAGACGGAGTCGCAGGGAACAGTAGTATGGGCGTAGGTTCGAGTCCGGGCTCGTAACTTTGAGTTTCTCGAATGGGAAAAATTACAATGGGTTAACTGGAAGAGATCCCTTTAAGGGATAAGTTCGCCTTTGTACATCTGTTTCTCTTGTTAACTGTTAATTTTCATGTTTTACGTACAATAAAGAGTTTTACATACATACATACATACATTTAAAATTTACCATGAGCTTTACAATGAAGGTCAATGCTCGAGGAAATCAATGGTGCATGTGAATTGCCAATCTAACTGCGCCCTAGCACTCTCATTGTGAGAGGAGGCCTGTGCCGTTCAGTGGGACGTACTTATGTAGTTTGGGATGATGAGGTTGATGGAATAACACAAGCTATTTTTTTAATCCCAAAATGTTAACGGATATTAATTTTTATGGGATTTCCCATAATAATTTTGTAGAATACCGGAATTCCAATTCCACTGTAAGACCTAATGGCAAGCTAAACCGCGGGTAACGATTAGTGTAATAAATAAATAAATGTATTGATCTCAAGTTGAGCTAAGCCCAATATGCTGACTCGTTAACTTCCATTACATTTTATCAAGTGCGTTAGCTATACTAGTGGCCATAATCCGAGATACGACTTTGACAATTCATTTTGCTCAAATGCTGCCACAGACAGGGTAGTGCTGTTCGCTACATGGCTTTGGCTACCTGTGGTATTTATTCATTACTTATGGTAATTTGACAATTTACTTTTCAATGTAAGATATCTTTAAAGGAAGTAAAAAAATCCGTCTTATAGTATAAATCATATAGTCCAGTCGACACTGATTATCGATATCGGCCACATCGCTATTTAATTTCGTCTAACCCTGGTAACCCTTTAATTGTCAAGCTTGTCTCTCGAATTATGGCCACTAGTATAGGTAATCGTTAATCCAGTGCCTACTATTTACCAACAAAATACCACTCTCACCTTATAAGAAACCATCTGTTTTTATATGTAAGTTGATCACTAACGCAACGATAATTCTTAACGGATTTACGTTAACTTGAGTTAAATGTTAACGCTTTGACGTTTAACGAAGTTATTTTTTTTAGTAGTGGATTAGCGACTACCGATGTTAACTGTTTCATTAACGGTGCCCAGCTACGGCAGCTAGTTTCGGTATAGAGAGGTCTCTGTACCATTCATTTCGTATGGCATTTTGACCTCTGCTATATAGCGATATGGTCTTAACTGTCACAACATGTAAACAGATAAATAAATAATGGCAAGCTTATTATTTTAGAGCCATGCGACGTTGTATAGACACACACAGTCATCTTGATATAGCGTAAAATTAATATATCTTGTAAATAATTAATTATTTGTGGTGATTTTTGTGAATTGATATTTCTGTCTGATATAAAAGGTTGATTGGAAGGTAACGCTTCAAGGTATAAGGCTGCATAGCAACCAAAGGTGAACGAGACTTATATCCACTAATAGAACAGCAGCGAACTTGGACTACTTGGGTTTTTTTAGCATTAGCAATGAGGTCTATGAATGATGATGATGATGATGATGATGATGATGATGATGGTGAGGATGATCTATCTATTCTATGGTCTCATCTCTCGTTGCCGCAGCCTTAAGTCTACCTTTTGTATCCTTTAATTAAGTGCAATAAAGTTAAGAGAAATTAATAATTTGTTCAGCACTTGATTAAACAGGGTATTTGACACCGCCAAAGTATTTGACATACTTTTTACGAGTTGCCAAGATGTGATTCTCTTATAGATTTGATATTGCAATAGAGGTCTGTAATACTTATTTGTTATTTGCTAAATAAATCGACAGATTTATTTTCTTCAAAGCATCTAAAGATCTAATTTTGCATAGTACAAGCTTTGCTTAGTTTGGGACTGGATCAATTGGTGTCATTTATTTTTACGTAGTCTGTTTTTTTTTGCAAAACAGGTCTAGGTGCAACAATGTTTTATAATTACTTTTATTAATATAAATAAATTTTAAAATTTTTTTTTTTTATTTTTTTTTTTTTTTTAAATAGCATCTTGGAATTATTTATTTATGGTGTCATATATCCTAATTATTCAATATTGGTGTTGTTTTCAAAATCGCCTGTCCGGGAACTTGCTGTTCCCCGGAATAAAGAGTAGCTTCCTGTCTCTAGTAATAATGAAAATGCTAATAAATTGTATTAAAGCTATTAAATATTATAGTGGTATGTGATAGTACTGAAACGTTGTTTACGTGGGTTTTTGTTTTCAATAAACCTTAAAACGTCTAATATTTGTTTAGTGAGAGTCATTTGTACGATGATTCCTGTAAGTAAAGCGCATTAATATGCCTGAATACGTGGCCGTTTTCAATAAAAAGTGTACTTTTTTGAAGAAATTTTGGGTCGTTTTATTTTATTTTTCGAGTCAGTTTTGTGACGTTTTTATCATATTGTTTATATCATCATCATCATCGCAGGCTCAGAATGATAGGGCTTGAGCCGTAGTGGGATTGGGAACTTTACAGGCACCATTGAATTTCTTCGCAGGTGTATCGTCACGATGTTTACCTTCACCGGAAATTACAAATGTAATTTCGCACATAAATTCCTTAGAGCTTAGAGGTGCGAGCCGGGATTTGAGCCCACGTCCCTCTGCTTGAGAAGCCATAGGTCAAACCACTAGGCCACCGCTGACACAAAAAATTGTATAGAAAATTTGTGACTTTTTTTTCATCAAAATCAATAGTGCCCTTAATTCAAAGTAAGAAGAAACCCCAAAGTTACCTCATTAAAAAAAGTACTAACTACACTACACTTTTTAATGAAAATGCTCAACTATGGACCATAATTTTCAAAAATTAAATTCTAAAAATCCAAGCGCTGAAAACCAGATTAATTTGTAATAAACTGTAAAGTTTGGTTTTTATACTTTGGAATTTTGTAGTTTAAGGTCCGATGTCAAGCGATAATCATGTGCCGACATTTAAGTGTCAACGATTTTTTATTATTTATACATATAATACACGCCGCTTAAAAAATCAAGAAGACTGTCAATTTTTGCCCCATCGGCCACTGCCCACTGGCGCTTGAGCCTGGCAATATCTCTGTCGGTGACTTTAGTTCTTGCGCGGATTTCATCATGTCTAATGTAATGTCAAACGTTTAGGTTCATTTCGTCAACATTTCCACTTCGTCAACATTCCCATCTCGTCCACATTCCCACTTAGTCAACATTCCTAGCCGATTTTAATGCGGTTTTCGCTATCACTTAGCTTAATTCTCAGGGTAGATTTTATTTTGTGATTTAGGTATTCATGTTAAGAAAAATACTTGCCAAGCACGGTGCGGGTTAATACTATTCAAGTACACTACCAATTTCGTTACTATTTTGTTACGAAATGGGAATGTGGACGAAATGTGTGTTATAAATATTAAAAAAAAAATGGGAATGTGGACGAAATTAACCTAAACGCTCCGAGCATAGCCCTCTCCATCATCCTCTGAGTGATCTTGAGCTTTCTTAGGGGGCATCCATCATTAATTACGTGAACCGTTTTTGAGTATTCCTCTCTATTCTGCCGTGCAGACCCAAAACGCAGTAAGAGCAAAAAAGCGATTAGATCATTATGTTCCTTACGCTGTACAACAAACTTAAAAACCCTCTTAACTACTGCGTTTTAGAGTGCAGGGCAGTATAGCATAACCAGCTAAAGGAGGCAGGATATTGGCAGTCTTCTTCATTTGATCGCTCTTGTTAAAAAATGTCCTGGCTATTCTTGTATTAAAGGCCATAACAAACCGGGAGCGCGGGGCGCCGACGGAGCGTGCCCAGCGCGGTCAATAACACTGAATCATATACGGTGTGCCGCGCTGCCGGTGTGTCACCGTATGTTTGATTCAGTGTTATAGAACGCGCTGGGCACGCTCCGTCGCCGACCCGCGCTCCCGGTTTGTAGTGGTCTTTAAGACGCCAATTGTTTGCTTGCTAGGTGGCATTTTGTTTTTGTGTTTGTAAATACATGCAAGTAGTTAATATCGCTGTTTTATTTTAAACCTTCAAAACTTTATCTTAGTGTGACAGCACCAGTAATGGACAAAAACTAACTAATTATGGACATTTTTTCCGTAAACCCAAATTCTAAGAAACGGATACTTACTACATTTTTAAACTATCAACATTAACACTATGCTCAGATAAGTGATGGTCATAACTGGTAAAGTCCATGAATGGGCTTATAATCATTGAATCTTTGCTGTCCATTACTGGGTTCTATTGTGCTTAACATGCCCATGATTGGTGCCCGCACCCTCCTCCTGGGACGGAACCCTATTACTAAGGGGATCCTATCGATGTTTAGAAATTTTTATTTCCGAAGCTTTAGAATCCCGAAAACTTCATTTGTCCGAAAGCATTTTTTTCTGAAACTGTAAATATTTCAGGATTTATTTCAGGACCATCGTGTAGAACCCTTTAGGTTAGGTTAGGGTTGTTTTATAAAAATCCTGAAATATTTACAGTTTCAGAAAAAAATGCATTCGGATAAATGAAGCATTCGGGATTTTAAATATTCGGAAAAAAATTATTCTAAATTTTGATAGGTAACCATTACTAAGACTTCGTTGTCTGTCCGTCAGTCTGTCACAGGAATCTCTTGAACCGTAATTTTTTAAAAACAGTTCAGTAAAAATCGTCGAAATGTAACTAAAATCATGGTTTACTAATGTTTCGGCGAATACATTTTCGCAGAATAATTCGTATTTTTTCTGAAACTGTAAACTACAGGATGTTATAAAATAATAATAAAAAACGATTTTGAAATGACACAAATTTATTATAATTACTGTGATATTCAGTGGTTAAGTACCAAGTACAGAGAGAACACCTAGTAGCAGTATACATACGTACAATAATACAGGCATACGAACACCCATAATACACATAAGTACAGTCCAAGTATCATATCGACCATTAAAGATAGAACCAAGAGACATAGTAGGTATATGGGTTGACAGTACCTACCTACTTCAGTTTTTTAAAGGTGACAACATCTTTAATGGTCAGCTGATGTCTTCCCTTGTACAAAAGTATCTGCAATCACACGGCTTCAATAATGACATAGTCAACATTTGTCCGAATAACGTTTGCGAGCATTCTCGTTTCACCTAAAATTATTTTGGTGTTCTAAATGACCGATAGCCAGGCCTATAACTAATCAATGTGAATCCAACATTTTAGTAAAGTTAATTAAGTTACTACGAAAATAACTTTACATGAAACAAACATTCTGTCAAACGTTCGGCCAAACGATACCTACTTCTTAACGTATAAATTTATTTTAAGTAGTATAAAAATTGTGTGCGTTGAAATGCATTAAACTCTTTGTATAGAGATTTAAAAAGTTGTACAAAATACTAAAATAATGTAGAAAAACAGCTATTTCCAAAATTAAAAATACCTACTATCGTATAGAAAAATGTAGTTCGATATTGGTAAAAAGGCTTAAACTACACGATAGTATTTTATTTTAATTCGTAGTCATAGAAAAAGGTAAAGGACATTCGTCTTGTAAATATTTGTAATATGTATCAGTAAAACATATAAGCACCAAGAACTGTTGGTAGTTTGAATAAAAATTAACTTAAATTTTACGGACGGATTAAAATGAACTTATTTCTATGGAAATATTCGTATTTCACATGTCACAGAACGGCAGTGTTGCCATATGTATGACAAATTAATTAATATTAAAAAAAAAAAAATTAAAATAACTTTGTACCGTACAATGGATATAGTTGAAACTTGAACAGAAATATATAAAAAATACATTAATTTAACCGAGAACTAAAAACAATTAGCCATAAATGCTAAAATCCGTCTTCCCACCGCTTCGAAAACCAAGTAGGGTCTATACTACGAAATTTGATTTTCGAGGTTCGAATCATGCTGTCCCATTCTCGCTAGAAGTATTAAACATAAGAGTGAGAGCAGCACGATAAAAAATTCGGATTTCGTAGTAGCCCTCAGGTACAGGTGGAAAAAGCTGCCTGAAGTAGTTTTACACTTTTTGGTCTTATTTAGATCAATTTACCAAAACCGTTGCTACCTAGTACTTAGCAAAATTTCCATTCGCATTTTTTGTATGCTTTTTTTTCACTATGGTTTTTTAATGAAGCTCATTTTCATAATCGAGTTTTTACCCAATTTTAATCGACACAGAAATAATTAGGTGTAGGTTATGTTAAGTTTGCATCAGCCCGAAGGGCCAAAAGCACACAGAAAAAGGAGCTCCGCCACGAAGCTCCGTCGACACTGCTTCTGTGTCAATCCAAATTAAGAAAAAACGCTACTATGAACGACTCATTTTGAAACTAGCTGCTGCTTATTAAGTATATAAAAAAAAACGCGTCATTGTGTAAACTTTAGCAGTCATTTGGATTTTATCAATCATACTTTGAAAAACATACTAAAAATGCATCACTTGCATAATATTCTCACTTTATTTTTGAGATTCGTCAATTGTTATAGCATAAGATATGGTAATATAAAATATTATGTCAAATAGTAAGTAGATTTATGGTATTGGCAACATTTGTTGTGACTGCAACTTTATTATCGTTGAATTCAATCAAATAACCTTTAAATTAATAATAATAAAACAGATGAGGGTATACATTTCTATCTCCGTATATCCTACTATTAGCTGTCATATTTCTGGTCAAGTTTAATTGGGTTCTTTACTAATAAAGCCTCCACAGTTACTCAAACCCTGCTTGATCCTAACTTAGACAATATAGTAAGGTACACCAACACAGTTTAGCCAACATAACATTACGATATTCATGAGGCTTTAAAAACCTAAATAAAAAAAGGCAAAAGCGTAAAGATTACGTAAAGTTTTTTTAAGTCAATGGAAACTGAGTTTAATTTTTTATGTTTTTATTGTAAAAACTTATGTGAACGTACAAATTTTATATTATAAGGCAGTGATCATAGAAGAAAATATTTTATAAAAACGTAATATTTTACACAGTAAAGCTATTTCAAAATACATAAAAATTAATTTGTTATTTTGCATTGCATTTTGTACATGACTAAATTAACTGTCATTAACAACTGATATTGTTTAATTATTTTTTCAGTTTAAATATACAATACATACCTACAAGTAAGCCAATAAGTTCAATGCGTAAACATTTCACGCGTTATTCGAAAATTAAATCAAAACATTTCAAGAATAAATTACCAAAATTTTTAAAATACCTAGCTATTAAATCCTCTCTGGATAGCACTTTTTTATATTAACATAATTATTTTATACATTTATTTATCTGTAATATCAAAAAGCACACACAGTTCATATGAGATTACTATTTGAGCATTATAACTGTAAATATACGCAAGGAGACGAATTAGGCCGGGGCCGCACTAGTAAGGCGACCGGCGACGCGACGCGACGGCGACTAAATCAAACATAGTTCGAATTATGTGAGCGGCCGAAGCGGCCGCAGCGGCGACGGCGACTAAATCAACTATGTTTGATTTAGTCGCCGTCGCGTCGCGTCGCCGGTCGCCTTACCAGTGCGGCCCTGGCCTAATACATTGTTAAACTGAACCCAGAAAAATATACGATAAGTGCCTAAGTTCTAAGAATGGTAAGTGGCACGAGTTCTTTCTTATACTCTCGTATTTGATCTGATAAGTAATAACATTGCCAACCCAGATGAACATCATTTTGAGATAAAGCCGCCGTTAAAGATTATTACTTGAAATGAACGTGCACTTATGTGAACAATTTTTTGCTGTTTTTTTCGATATTACGAAGGTGCTAAGTCACATAATTCGTTTTTATAAGATTGTTTACAAGACGATAAGGTACGATTTCGTATTCAAATCTAAATTTTCGAGTTTTTGCGTTTGTCACGTTATGGCTCTTCAACGTCAAGTCTTTCTTATTTACGTGTTATAATGCTCATTTGCTTATTCTAAATATAACCTATTTAACACCACTTTTAACTTAAATGTAGACACTTAACATTTTCAATAATTTACTTCCTCGGTGGATTCCAATACTAAGTAATTATTTTAATCTTATAAAGTTTTATTATGTTCAAGAAAGGCACGGTAGATTTAGACATAGTTTTAAAACATGATGATTTTGGGGTAGGTAGGTACGTATCCAAATAGCTAGATAAAATTTAAAAAGAATAACGGACGAAATACGTTATTTTAAAAAAACAAAGATACATGATTAGACCTTTTAAGCTACGCAGCAGTTTTTAATGCAGTTTTCTTTCTAATAATAATAATTTTTCATAAAAGGTTTAAAAAATATCACATGTAAATTAGTGACGCTTGGCTCCGGGCAGATGTTTTAGGGAAAGAAAGGTGAAAAATGTCAGATAACCGTCTTTGGTTGTAGATTTAATTTTTTCAAAATTACGACCGTGCGAACCCGGTGTGATATAATTTCCGGTAAAACTATAAATTAGACGAACTTCTTTGGTAGTGCAATCTATTGGTTTAGGTTAGATTAGATTTTTTTTATCACCATTGTCTAATTCTTAGGAAATTGCATTGTGTCATCATAAGCATTAAGTATTTTGTCCATGATTCTTTTCAAATATTATAATTACGTAACCTTTTAAAGCACAAAAACATTGGTTGCTATATTAAAAAATGGTAAGCTAATTTTAATTGAGCGTAAACAAATAACAAATCAAAAAGATTTCATTTGTAATAAATCCTCGCTTTTGGTCACAATTCATAATATTCCAAAGAGACTAGAAAATAGAGAGATGATTAAAGCAACAAAGTGACATTAATTTGATCCACTCTAACTTATCTTGGCGACAATAAGTTGGAAGTAGTAAGGTATACTTCCCGATAGGGGCAGACACTTAAACTTTGTTTTTTGTAGCAATAGAAATGTGGCGAATAATCTTGACTTGTCTCTTCTATTGAAAGATGCTTTTAGAAAATTGTTACTGCAAGATGTGGAAACGTTACAATATCACGTCAAATTGTAATTGTTCTTTGTTTACTAATTTTATGAAAGTATTTTTCAATAACAAGACGGGTTAACAATAAGATAACATTTGGCCACAGCCTTTGAAACTTGATTATTTTTTATCATCTCTCTATTCTTCAGTCTGAATTTTTCGTACTAAAAACCAAAGCGATAGCGAGAAGCGGGACACATTGCCTTCTACAGATTAAAAATAAAAACAAAACGTCTATGGTCAGTTTTTTCAAGCTAAAGCTCGCGGCGTTTTCTTCCACAACTGTCACTGTCATTTTGTTTTGTGATTTTGTTAAATTGGATTAAAATTAAATGTTTATAGATTTCTGAGCTGTTTTATTCCTTGGTCTCTTTAGGTTGGTCTGTGTACACTATTTCAGCGTATTCCGTTGACGGTGGCTGAGGTTTATCAGCGGTTTGGTCTCCCAAGGCTAGTTCTGCGTACACAACTCCTTTCTTTTCTTCGGAGAGAGGCTGGAAAAATAATAGAGTAAACACTGAGTGCGAGTGAAATATTCGAGCGGACATATAAATTGCTATGTTTATATTTGTGCTCGTAGGTTTTTAACAAGAAATTACTGTGCAACTCGGGAGACATTTAAAAAAATGAAATGTTACGACGAAAACCTGTTTTGTTTAAAAATAAATCTTACATGTCGCTGTGCAAACGTCAAACAATTATATATATCGACAGTGAAAAGGTAAAATCCCTAAAGCGCCACATCTGTGGCGCTTAAGCTTTTAAAATACAAGTGGTACATGATGTATTTCCAAAACAATTTCGGTCGTAGGAGTCGTGACTCAAGTGGCTAGAGCGTATAATATGTACCCAGTTAAATAAAATTACCTACCTTAAGTACCGAGGAGACATTATTGCCTCGAGACATAACATAATATTATCATGTTCGCTCAAGTGTTGTTGCAAAATTAAACATTGCAAACTAACTACAGTACTACTATTTAACTTTTATTATGAGGAATACACACACATAAGACAGTGTACATTTATACTCTAAATGAGATATCATAGATAATATAAACTTAAGTCTATTACAACGATGACCACCCTCTTGAGGCACTAGCGCTTGACGCTAGGTATATTGCTTTCTAGTCTCTGCCTAGATGGGTTATATTTACCTTGTCCTGGTCTTGCGTCTCAGTAGCCTGAACCTTGTCCTTGCCGCGAGGCAGCACCGCCCTCACCCGCGCCCCGAGCCCCGCCAGCCGCGACGGCCGCCCGCCCACCGCGCTCTCGGTGTCGCTACTGACAGACGCGCGTTAGAGTGGACATAGGCATGGGCGTTCGTTAGAGTTCACATTTTAGAGTGAGAGGAATAAGACCGTGAGACTCACTCATTGTGAAATAGTACGGATCACTCACGTCTTTGAACGAGTTTAACTCGACATGTTTTGGGCTAATCCGTAGCCCTTCTCGGGCGGCTGCCAAACGCGCACACAACAATAACTCAACGTATAACGCCAACGCGCGATATTCGTAGCCGTCGTGGCGTGTTGTTCCGAGAAGAAGGGCTACGGATTAGCCCGAGACATGTCGAGTTAAGCTCTTTTGAAGACATCACTAATCCGTATTTTTACTAAAAGACGACTTACTGGAACTTACAATTAAAAATACAGTCATACTTGATTAAGTGGGATCTGGATAAGTGAGAGCATATTATATTTGTTAGGTACCGTTAATATTTTAGATTGAGAGGCACAACGTGACTTATTGGATTTCTCGCAAGTTTATACAGGGTGACATCGCAGACGTAATAATGATACAAGAATTAAAGTGGGATCATAATGACAGGTATGTAGGTGATTAAATGCAGTAATTATAATTGATCACAATAACTTTGTGCTAAAAGTGGGCTTATTCTATTCATAAGAAAGAGATGTAACTATAATAAATATGTATCTCATGAGTTCTAAATGTCCATTACACCATTGTTGCCTTTGTGACTTAATTTTTTTTTCATCGTACAAAAAGTTAAGGGGTAAATTAACAAAAAAAAGTTTTTATTTCGTGTAAGGATTATTGATTGTAAATGACTATCAATTATCGAATTTGAAAAAGTGGTTTCTGATTACATCTGTGATGCCACCCTGCATTTTAATGGTAGTAAAAATAAACGCTCATTAGAGCTTGCATTTTAGTACAAAACCTCCTCTAAATAGAACAGTAATGAGCTTTAGAGTTCACATTTTAGAGTAAAATAAATTATCTCTTAGAGTAGGTGTCAAAATAAAATATTTAATTAGCTAGGTAGAGATGTGGAGATGACATAAGCAGGATTTAATCATGGTATTTTTTTTCGTTTGTATAAAAAGGTTACATGCAATATCGAAACCCCTAGTTACTGAATAAAGCGTTGAATTAAGAATATTAAAAATATGTCAAAGCGTGAAGTGTAAAAGTCAAAAATTAGTAACTACCACCGTGTAAAAATTATAGTCAGTAACAAAATTACTAAAATGAAGTGCCAATATTATAAACGCAGTGACGAATTTAGTCAATAGTGTCAAAAAGTGAAGTGACAACTTTATTTAGTGCTAAAGTTAGTAAATAGTGACAATAAGTGTCAAATTAGTGTAAAGTGTCAAAAGTTAGAGACATACGTTCTAGAAGGCAGCGGGAACCCCTCTATAAGCACATCCCCTGCCGGTGTCCTTGACAAAACAGGCTTTATTTACAAGGCAATAAGGTCCAAATTACAGTGCGACATTTAATAAAAGCATGTTATTAAAATGTACATTAATTTTACACAGATTGTGTAAGTTTTTAACGTTAACGCCGCATTTTTATAAAGTGACAGAGAGGTGTAAAATATTACTAAAAAAAAGTACACATTAAAAAATATTTTAACACTCAATTTTCAGTACTTACAATAGACAAACCAATAAAAATCAAAATAATGGTTCAACGTAATATTTAATTTCACCTCATCTTGATCACATCACATATGCACAAATTAATTAAATATGCATTATACTATCTTGCTTTCCCAAAAACATACACAAAACATTGTACATATTTACATGTATTTTAAGAATATGTAATTTGAAACACTTACGATTCTCCGGAGCTCTTGGCGTGGTCGCGTGGTCTGCCCCCTAAAAATATCCAAAAAAACCTCTATAAAAATAGTTATTAACTCTGGCTGAATAATAAGCTATTTATAAAATTTACCCCCACATATAATAATTTAATGTTGCACACGCCACTAATGGCATTGCGACAGAGTTATTCGGAGGGATTGGTCGGGTGCACTTTATCATAAATCTTAGCAAACCAAACGCACTTACATTTCTCTGCTAGCTGTACTTAATTCACAATGAAAATTGTTAATAATTGATTAACAAAATTAATTGTAAAAATTTAACTGTATTTACAATTGATAATTTTAAATAATTACTGATCAGTTACTTTAGTGAGATTGATCAATTAAAATAATCAATTTCCAAATGAAATGTTCTACATTTTTGACAGTGTTATAAATAAAACAATTAATTATTTTAATAAATACTTTATATTTTCCGTATTCCGTTAAATATGGTTCGTAAACATTCAGTAATATACAATTACTAACGTATTAGTCTTGTAAAGTGAACGAGCTCATAAAACGACGCGTCTGAAAACTTTTCATAATTAAAAAAAAGATGTCTTGTCTATGGAGACTCTCTAATATTGTTCACCGATTTTACAGGCAGCAAGTTTTTCAAGATTATGAATTGAAAAAGTCTACTTTGACTGTTTAAACGAAATTTTAGACCTGATCCAGTATCGTTTAAGGAACATGTTTAAAGGCCACAACAAACAGGAAGCGCGGGGCGCTGACGGAGCGTGCCCAGCGCGGTCAATAACACTGATTCATATACGCTGTGCCGCGCTGCCGGTGTGTGTCATGTCATCGTATATTTGATTCAGTGTTATATGTAGAGCGCGCTGAGCACGCTCCGTCGGCGCCCCGCGCTCCCGGTTTGTGGAGGCCTCAAGTGTACAAATCACGTGGGCATTAGAGCGCGCGCAGACAGAGAGCGGTCTGGAGTTCCGAGTTCCGCGTTCAGAGTTCGTGTTTTGACCGCTCGAGAGTTCCGTTAGATTTCGTTTCAAATTACAAAAGGGTTTTCAGACGCATCGCGTATTAAATGTTATTCAAAAACAAAATACTTACGATTATTTCGTAAGCCGCAAAACAATTTAGTTTTAGAATTAAAATTTGGCAAAGGTGCAAAACGGCAGTGACCATGGAAGTAATAATTGACAGATTGTTCCATAAACAAATTGGTTGAGTGAAGAACAATTCCAGAACCCTCAAAGGTGTATAACTTTTTGTCGCAAAAAATGTATCAAACGCGTTCGTGTTAAAGTTACCTTATTGCAATCATTTGACACTTATAAAAAAGTAACCTGATTTACATACAGACAATACACATCAGAAACCATTGGAGCAAGTGACTTCAAATTTGGCAAATATATTTCTTGAGAATCAGAGGCACTAAGGAGGTACTTTTTAAAATTTCCATGGCATTGCGTGCTATTTTAGCCATGAGAGCGAATAATTCACACACCAATTCTAATAAAAATAAAAATAAAACATTTTATTTTTACCTGGAACAGCAGATTAATATTTTTTAATAACTGCAAAATTGATTTTTTTTTATAGATTTCAAATGAATAGATCGATAAGTCGATTGAGTTGACTAATGAGTGAACATACGAAATTTCTGGTGGGATCACCTATTGAGAGCTCATAAAAAATATAGTTGATTAGTGGTGACCCTATGGTCCCTATGGCAGCGCCTCTAGCGGCGTACCTTCAACAAACTATTTCCATAATATTTAATACGTAACGCGAATGAAATAGTTTTTGTGACAAAGTAGAGCTCTGAGCACTATTAATAAAGTTTGGGCCTTAAAACTAAACCGGTACAAAAATAATATCTTAAACACGAAATATTATAAAATCACAATGCAGGTGACTTAACGTAACTTAGGAATTGTTAAAATTAGTAAATGGCCTGACCCGCGCGCTCCTAGCGAGATTCTATGGTATTTATAAGGGCCTACGCTAGCTGACGCGGACGCCCGCCGCGTGCGCCCGCTTGCGGGTCTAAAATGTACCGAAAATCCGTCGCACGCGCCCGCGCCACTTAGCGCTGTTCATACAATTTCTTATTAGACGCGCGCACGACGGGCGTCCGTTCCGGGTAATCCGCGTCAGCTAGCGTAGGCCTTTAATCTACTACTTATCTTGTAATCCAATCGTATTTACTAAAAATTACATTTAATAAAAATACTACAGTTTTGAGTAATATTCTCGCTAGAAGCACGAAAGTATTTTTAAAGCCAAAGCTATTAAAATGATACAATTGTATTGAAAGAACGTTTGTTTTGATGATTTTTGTGGGAGGCGAACTACTTTTTTAATCAATTAAAAAATACTATATTTCAAAAAAACTTGTACCTGAACATAAGTATAATATATTTTTGTGATGGAAAATTCATGAACTATATAAAAGAGACTTTAAAACGGTTTGGGTGCCCATTATAATATAAAAATAGCTAAATTTATATTAAACGCTAAGCTTAAAAAAGTATAAAATACAAATTACTTAAAAGAGTCATTTTTACTACGAATTATATACAAAAAATATCATAGAAATGGTGGTACGAACACATTAAACTTAATTTATTATAATGTACTTACATATAAACACTTGTATTTCGCAGTTGGATGCAACAAAATTTAATACAAACAATTTGCAAAAATACAAAAAAAACTGAACCAGTTACGACGGGTATTACAAATAATAATTATTTCTTTCGATGGCATATAAAACGTGAAATAAGGACACAAATGTCTTACGTATGGCTACATTTAAATTTAGAATTGATTACGTCATTATTATTGTGCTATTAAACAATTTCATCCCATTTCAACCCTTCCAATTTTTTTTTAATTTTCCTTAATACAATGCGATGGGATTATGTTTCGTTGTTTTTATAATTATTGAGATTCTAATGTAATGTTTGTAATAACGGGTGTATTGTATCGAAAGTACTATTAAATTAGTAAAAAGATACCCTATTGTAATGTACGTATCGTAAAGTTGGATCATCTTGGCCTCAAAAGGTAACTATGGCCATTGGAATTAACTAGATTCAGATTTATTTATTACATTGTAATTATGGGGCATTGTCAAACGGTCGGTGTAAGCTAGCCCTCGTTTTTTATGTTTTTTTTTTCAATTTGGTTTTCATACAACAGGCCAAAGTACCCCTACTTTACGACAATACAAAATTCCAAAGACAAAAGCTTACATACGCAAAAATACCTTAATATTTAAAACTTCATTACCTATTAATTTTAAATGTATTTAAATTGTAAAATCTCTGTATTAAAAATTCTAAATCAGTATCAATGTTTAATGTTACATTATATTCTAGAATATATTAATAAGTAACAGTTCATTTAAACACATCTGGCACTAAACGAAACTAAATTTAAAACCTAAATGTCACTGTCACCCCCCCGTTGCGAGATCAAAATGTCTTAGAAATGAAGCAAAAAAAAAAACAATAATAATAATAAAATAATAATAAAATTTAGCGCAAAAATCTATAAACTCACCTAAATATTTATAAAATGTAATCAAGTGACAGTTAAGTATTTGTTTCAATGTTCTTTTTTCTATCTATGGAAAGAAAGAATCATGAAACAATTAAAAAATTTCAATTACAATCATTCGATCTCAATTAGATACGGAATTTTTCAATGAATCAAACTAAAATTTACACTTATTTTCCGGATTAATTTAGTCGCTAACTAAAATTGTATTTGTAACTGACACCTGGACAGTAAAGAATAGAAAACTGAGGGCGCTACTTTCGCAGCTCTTAAATTTTTGACTTAAGCAAAGTTGAAGCCTATTTACTCTTTTTTAACCAAAAAATTCACTTTTTCTCCTCAAAATCACAATATTCCTTTATAAAAATCCGCAGCAACCATTTGGGTACCTATTTTTGAAATTACATCTCGAAAATACCATCTGAAACTGTTGGAAAATTGTGTTGATTTTAATACTTACTTAATAGTACAGAAGGTAGTAGAAAATCAAAGCTCTAATTGGGAATGTCTAAAAAAAATTACCAGTGGCTTTTTATATTTTTTTTGTATAGAAAAGTCAATTATAAGAAACTAATTTCAATATTTTGTCATTTAGTTCTCTACTTTTTTCAAAATTAATTATTGAAACTATTTTAGTTGATGACGTCAGATTATAATTGAGGGCTCCCACAATACCAAATTTCTAAATCTATCTAAATGCGTACGATAAGGCCAACCCCTTTAATTATTTTTTGCGTAGTGGTACACTATACACTGTGTCACTTTACTGGCACTGACAAAGTGCTAGATGTCAGACAGCAGGTCCAAATCAAACTCCGTAGTACGTATAATCCACGCGGAAATTTTGAAGAATTCTAACCACACAGACAGAACAAAGTACGACTTGAACCGGTCACGCAATTTACACCAATGTCAAATGAAGGTCATTGCTTATTTGTTATATAATAAATTCATTACATAATATTAAAATTAAATAACTACAGAAAACGATTTAAAAAGCATTTATCTCGAAATGGTTTTCGATTTTCTATACATACATTGCAAAAAAATAGACATCCCCAATTAAACTTTTCAACTAAGTCAAGAATGCAAATTGAGCTCCAGTTACGTAGCAGTACACAGATTTTTATCACTTTCAAACAGAATCGAGTACTGACTTCAAAAAGCAGTTCCCAGTGACTATTTGAGTGACGAAAAGATGAATTTTAGGTTAGAATTTTGTTTGCTGCTTCAAGTTGGATTGGAGCGTCACTGCCGTCGCGATTGTGACGCGGCAACAGAGCGAAATATGACGTATAACACTGACGCAGTATCATGCCGTTTGAAAGGCATTACATACTTACCTAGATTTTCTATGCGTTTCAAGTAACCGTAGAATTAGATTTGTTAACAACATCACTCACTACCAGTGTCAAATGTAAGTTGGTCTTTCAATAGTTAATTGAAGTTAGTTTTGTAACATTTGCAACTTGATCGCCATGTAAAGGATAAGGTGAGGAAAATACGTTTTCAGTAAAGTGGCACTGGTAACTGACAGATATGTTTACTTGACAAATGTGTGAGTGTTGTCAACTAGCAAAAAACAGACGAACCAGGACACATTTTAGTTGGTAACTCTTTGTCGACAGGTATCCAGTGAATTGTCAGCAAAACACAATGTTTGTTCATTAACACGCATACACTACACTACAGAATTGTCGCTCTATCACGGCGTCAAAATCGCAGGTTTACTGCCGCTCCTGACGCATGCTTCAGAGCTCTGAACTTTGAATTGCTACATTTTATCCGCTTTCTATTCTTTAAAGTCTTTATCTACTCCTGTGGACCTCTACACAGCTGTGTCAGGTTTCTTCGTGTCGCCATTACCGATGTATTCGTGGTCGTGGCTTGGATTCTCGGCTCCTTTGACGTCGTCGTGGGGCGGGAGGGGCGCCTCGGAGTCCGCGTCCAGCGGTGGGGAGCCTAAACAATATATAGCGATCAAGAATAACCTAGCTAGAAGGTTCTAGAAGGTTCTAGATGTTTCTAGAACAGCGTGGAGCTAGAAAATGGTTAAATATTAAGTGCTGGACGCCGGTTAGCCGCATGAACTTGATAATATTAGTTGTGTTTAGTGTTTTTGGACAGACTTCAATAGCGTCTTAATTTGGCGTTTAAAATCTTTAATTTAACTTTACGGGAGCTCGAGCACTTCCATTCTGAGATACTATGATGATAATTTAACTAGCAATGTATGTTTGTTTGCAAGGCGACGGTCACCCGTTTCCAGTCAATGTCGTCTGTATACATTGGATGTCAATTAATATAAATACAGGCTTTTTTTAAACAAAACTTTATTTTGGGCGCCTGGCTTTTGGTCGAAACTATTTTCCCAAACGATTCATTTCCCGCTGTTTCATATAGACAAATGACTTTTAAAAAAAACTGTAAACTATTCCGGATATATTTCAGGACTATTCTGTAGATCCAACCCTAGTTAGGTTAGTTTCATTATTATAACAATATTATAACACTTATAGTTTCAAAAACAAAATCGTTCGACCATATGAAACAGTTGGGAAATTAATCATTCGGAAAAATATTTTAGGCGAAAAATTAGGAAACACTTTTTTTATACAAACCATGAAAAAATATTCGAGCATAACTTTTTTGTTTATGAAACGATTTAAATGATGCTATTTCAGTTTCATAAATGTCTCTGAAATAGTCATTTATAAATTGTGTAAAAATTGGATCTGTTATAATTTTAATCACATTTGAAGTCGGTTAATTCTTCTTCTTATTTTAAGACTAAAAGTTATATGTTACTATGTCGTACTATTGGGTTAATTCTATCGGTTAGTTTATGGACAAAATGTTAGACTACTAAATATACTGGTGTTTTCTGAATAATTACTACTGTATCCCCTCCCCTTAGCAAATTGCGATGTGTATTTTGTACTGAGCATGTACCTATGTGTCAGTAAGTTTAGATATTTTCTGCGATTTAATATGCTTCAATAATAAACCAGTTCATATGTAGGTCGTGCTTGGCGATAAAAAAATCACTAAGTCATTTGAAAATAACTTTTTCAAAAATGGATTGAGAAATTTTGCTCTAGGTATACGCCAAATGGTGGGGTTGGTGTAGTGCGGCACGCTTCATGTAAAGATGAATTGGCTTCAATTTACAGTTACATAGCTATACTTTATCTATTTGTTAATATGTTTTAAAAAACATCATAACATGAAACATATTTTTTATCAGAAAAAATGTATAAAACAAAAAATTTATAAAATTATTTTTCTTTCAAATAATCCAGTAGGTATAGAGTGACAAAGTTGACTCAGAAAGGGTTTTCCACATTTCGTTTTTAAGTGTACAGTGTGTTGGTGTGTGCAGTGTTAGTAAAACAGTGTTGCCATCACCACAAAATCTACGATTGGATTTCCAATCACCATAACTACCTACTATGTGCTAATTAAAATGGATTCATCGTATACTTGTTATTGTCTGCAACTTTGTTTGAGTCCCGTGGATACTTTAAACACTTTTCTGGGATAAAATATACCCTATGTTCTTCGCTGACAATATAGCTTTCTAAACAAGAAAGAATTTTTAAAATCGGTCTATTACTTTTTGAGTTACATTACAAACAAACAAACAGAATCCGATATTCTTTTTTAAAGTTTAAATTTAAAAAAACCAGACGAAGCTATTTATTTATTAATGTATTAAATGACATTAAGCTTAGAATTGCATATGCAATTTAAAAAATGAAATCGTAATTGTTAAAAGAACATGCAACACGGTTAACTTATGCCAAATATAATATGCCATGCCTTGACACATTTTAAATGATACATTTAAAAAAAACATTGACGAGTCATGCTTTAGAATTAGTAAATGATTTTTAAGAACAAGTCAAGACATGCGTTAGTTTTAGAAAAAAATCATGCATAATTTTAATAAAAAATTGTTTTTTCATTCTTGATCGCTAAATATCGTTGGATTTAATTGTAATTATTTCTAAAGTTATACAATTAAGCATTAAATACATCGAAACATTGACGTATAAAGTAAAAAAATCTTAAATAACTACTGTCAAAAACTGTTACTTTTTTCAGGAATAAGGATTTGGAAAACTAAAGTGCATAGGTCGGTAGCTGAAGGAAAATACTTTTTTTATTGGAAAGGGAGCATTCATTGCATGCCTAAGTATCGAAATAATGACACATTGTCTTTCTCCAGTGGCATACTAAACAATAATTACAATTGAACATTTCACTCAATTGTCAGTTACAATTATATGATAACAATTGTACCACTAGAAGAAATACATTGCGGAATAATGGTATAGAAGCAAAAATAAGCAAAATGCACGTAAAACATCCTAAAAATTACAATATTCAATTTAATACATAGAATTTTACCACAAAAAACACACAGACTTCTGTTAAACACATGTTCAACTGCTGTCTAAGTTTTTGTGGTAGCACGGTTAACATTATAAACGTTTATTTGAAATAATTAAGACTGTTGTTTGACATCTGTCACCCAGTAACCTTTTTTTCGAAACTGGCTTCAGTTTTTAAGCAATAGAAATATGGTTATCAATCCAGACTTGACATTTTATTACAATTTAATAAAAAAAGCGTTTTTCAGTAAAATCTATTTTCTATTGCTGAAGAAACAGAAGCGGCGAAGGGGACGCATTGAGGAACAAACGACAAACAGTAGATCATGATAGATATGAGGTGAATCCAGGGTTTTTCATGGTGGACCATTTTGTATCAAGCAAGAATGTTTCAGAGGCAAGTGATTACTTTTGATTTAATTATCGGTTTGAAGAATTCATATTCTTTAAGCAATTAAGGTTTATATTGTAAATGCAAGTCGACTATCAAATAGTCATTATAATACTTACAAAAATAAACCACCTTCACAGACGAAAAATTAAAAAGAGGTCAAACAAAAAGTACCCCTGTCAAATAGTATAAAAATGATAAAAACCGGCCAAGAGCGTGTCGGACACGCCCAAGGTAGGGTTCCGTAGCCATTACGAAAAAATCAAGTAATATTTTTCTAAGGATTTCGTATGTGTACGGAATCATCCAAGTTTAGGTATGATTATGTTATACCTTAGGCTACTATTTACTCTTAAACTACAAATAATTTCCAAGCAATCTTAGCCGCTATAATTTTCCTAGTAAATTTGATATATTTACTACCCTTCTTAATTTTTTCAAATTTTTCCACCCAACAGTTTAGATTTTAGAGGGGGGGGGGGACGGCTGATTTTAATGAAAATTTTAACTTTAAAGTTGAATATTTCGCAAACAGATCACTGAATAGAAAAATCATGTTAGCAACCCCACAATGATTTTAAAATACCTATCCAACGATACCCCACACTATAGGGTTAGCCGAGAAAAAAAAATCACCCCCACTTTACGTCTATGGGAGGTACCCTAAAAAAATTTTTTTTACTTTTTTTTATTCAATCACTTTGTCGGCGTGACTGATATATATATTGATGCCAAATTACAGCTTTCTAGTACTAACAGTCTCTGAGCTTAGCCGCGGACAGACAGACAGACAGACAGACAGACGGACAGACATGGCGAAACTATAAGGGTTCCTAGTTGACTACGGAACCCTAAAAACAGCCACAAACGACGGCTTTTTGAGATAAAAAACAAAGAAATATAACCAAATTGAGAATCTCTTCCTTTCTGCAGTCTGTTAAAAATAATTTACAACTTCTTTATTACTTTCTACATCCTAGTGAGTATTATATTTATATTATTATATTTCTATAGCCGTAGCCTATATACGATCCACTGCAGAGCACAGGCCTCCTTTCAGAATAAGAGGACTTATATGTATATTCTTATTTCTCTTGTAACTAACTAATAATTTAAACAAATTTTGAAACGTTTACATTAGGTTTTCAGTTAAGTATTAAAAACGAGTTTTCGAATCGAAATCTACAATTTGATGGAATAAATCTGAATTGCAATTTACACAACAAATCCGGACAGTTACAATCAATTGTAAATACTAACAATAACAATAAAATATCAATGAACTAAAACAATTACTTTGCTCACCCGCGACCTTACAATAGTTACGTTTATGCAAGAAATGTGCGCTCATGCAGTTCCTCCACCTCCACACTGTACGAACACACACAAATCACATAAACCCAACCATCACCACCACCAAGCTACACTGACGCATTTCGAACTCAACCAGAGCTCATCTTCAGAGTTACCACAACCGTATGCTATGCTACCAAACGTTAAACTAGCATAGCATACGGTTGTGGTAACTCTGAAGATGAGCTCTGGTTGAGTTCGAAATGCGTCAGTGTAGCTTGGTGGTGGTGATGGTTGGGTTTATGTGATTTGTGTGTGTTCGTACAGTGTGGAGGTGGAGGAACTGCATGAGCGCACATTTCTTGCATAAACGTAACTATTGTAAGGTCGCGGGTGAGCAAAGTAATTGTTTTAGTTCATTAATATGGACCTCCGCAAAGTAACGCCTGATTCAATAAATTATATAATAAAATATCAATCGGACTAACAATTACATTCCAAGTAATCACCTCTCTATTGCCCTCATTAAAAACCTATGGAATTAGATCCACCTCTGGATAAACCTTTTAAATAACAGACAATTTCGACACGAGCGTGCAGTTTAAGGGTCCCTGGGTTTTCATGCAAAAACCCACCACTCCACTTCCACATATCATACATCAACATGTCACACAGACTCAATTCAAACAAAACTAGACGCTAAGCTAGTAAAGTATAGTAGTTGCATAGACATAGCTGTCTTAAAAGGATGTAGCACGCTTTGTTTTACTTATGTTGCGCGCCGCGAGGCCCCTAGGTCACTCTGGGTTAGGGTAGTCTACATTGTCAATGGACATTCCGGCCCTGCCAGCACACTCGTGTCCATGTCTAATGGGTTAATATTCAGCGTTTTTGCGGCGTTTTATCCTCATTACCATCTCAGCAATTTTATTAAAAAATATTGTGCTCAGGGTTGACTTTGATGCTAAATATACTTTGATCGAAATTCTTTGCTCTGGTAATTATCTTGGGGTGGTAATGACGTTTTACCGAGCGGTTTAACGCACGAATATTTACCCTAATACTAGATAGTAGTTTAGTAGTCAACAAACCTGCGAAGCACCACCGGTCAGTAGCTTTGGCGAAGACTGCCAGGAAGACAGCCAAAAGAAGCACCAAGACGGCCACGACTATGCCCACTATAGCGCCTGCGTCGAGCTCCACGCCTGTCACAAAAAACGTTTCAGTTCACCGAACAGACGGTTCGCCGAATTTTGGTTTAGCAGAATGCGGGGTTGATAGAATGTTTTTTTTTCAGGGGTAAGTAGTTTAAATAATTCAAAGTCGTTGTTGATATTTATGGTTTACATTTCGATAATAATAAACGAAACATTGACTTATTATTATAAAAAAAATGATCCATGCTTAAGATTTGACAAAATTAATTTAAAAAATCTTCATGCTCCGAGTATATTGTTTTTAAAAGATATGAAAATGCATAAAAATCTTGGATTACAAAGAAACCTACTCGGGGTAAACCAAATGAACATCGAAATACTGTTTTAATAATTTAATTACATGACTTATTAAAATGAATAAAAACATGCGAAAAATTTGGAATCCATAAAACATTCATTCCATTTAGTCGCAGGCTCCTACACTATCATTCTTTTATTCTATTCTATTCTACCATTCAATAATAACCTTTTATTTCTCGTACAAAGATCGGAAAATAGCATGCTATAAAATAACAGTCCAGAAATTTTCAAATGACCAAATCTGTCGAGTGTTGTCGGCTTGTCAGCACCCGCGAAGCGTTAACACAACGTTCGAGCAGCACCGCGACGTCAGTAGCGTGTTTCGAATTTAGTGTCAAAACGCCACTGACGTCGCGACGCCGCTGCGTCAACGTTGCGTTAGCACATGAGCGTTACAAAAATGCTGATGTTTAATTTCGACCTACTCGGATCATAGTTGCATATTAAATTACGAAAATGAAATAATAATACAAATCAAATTATTAAAACTAGTAAGAAAATAAAGTTGTCGAATGGAAACCACGGACTGGCAAGCGCAGCGTAGGACGTCCACTAACGAGATGGACGGACGATTTGGTAAAGGGCGCAGGTTCAAGGTGGATGCAAGCCGCTTCACACCGTAATGAAATGGTGATGATGATTAAGAAAAATAAACTAGAGTACGACATAACAAGACCAGAAATTGAATGAGGGCATGATTTTATTCATTCAGCCGTGGTGGCCTAGTGGTTTGACCTACGGCCTCTCAAGGCTCTCCTCTGATCGTGGGTTCAAAATTTGTATCAGTGTTGGTCGATTATTGTTTTCGGAATTTTACTATAAAAACGTATGCATCTTCCCAGAAACGACTTTTTGGTTTTAGCCAGTCTGTAAGATGGAACTTTAAGCTTCCCTGTGTTTCTAGTAGCCTTTGGATTATCGACGTTAGTGGGAAAAATCACATATATTTTTTTCTTACATCCATGATTATTTCAAATATATACAACGACGGCAGGGTGAGGATACCTATTTCTTAAAAAAATATCTTAAAGTGTTATGTCGCACTCTATTTACTAAATAAAATATGTACAAATAAGAATATAAATGTATAGAAATTCGATATAGTATTATGAATTCGTCTCAGTCTCATGCAAGCTTCATTCTTCAAGGTCAATTAGCTTCTAGGCCTCATTTAATGACTAAAAACACTGACGCCGCCAGAAGGGCTTGATTAAGAATATTCAGCGTTTTTACGGCTTCTTGTTTTCGTCATTACCATTTAAACAATATATTTTACAAGAGGTGATGCTCAGAGTTAACTTTTTATGAAAACTAAACAGTGCCGATGCTAAATCAAGTCTGACAAAAGTTCTTGCGACTTGTGTTACTATTGTCGTAATAACAGTGGGATGGTAATGAATATACCTGAGATGCTGTTTTATACTTCGTTTACTTTAGCATTAGGAAAAGGATAAAATATATTGACAAGTCTTTTTATTGAAAAACGCTCTTGAAAAATAAGTCAAAGCAAATATGTAAAAATTAGCAAGAACAAAAGATTTGCCACACTGGATGCGTTCTGCGGTCGCGGTCAAGTCAAATCGAACGCAGCCCGCATTATGTATGAACAACATTGTCGGTCTCTATATATTTTGTATAGATATGCGATCAGGGCCCAATTGCATAACAAAGTACAACTAATATTACAAGCGGAACTCTCGCTTCAGTTATATTAACTAGAAAGGGAGTTCCGCTTGTAATATAAGTTATACTTTGTTATGCAATTGGGCCCTGACCGTGCGGGGAACGCATCCAGTGTGGCAAATCCATAATAGTCATTTACATTATTTTGGTTTCGTAAGTAATAGTAACTAACTGTTTTTTTTAAATAAAGACGCCTAGTTTGTTTTTGCCCTTTTTCTAATGCTGTAATAAAGGAATACAATTATTACTAGCAATGCATTTACTGAAATTACGCAGTCTTTTGGCGTGAGTGGCGAAACTTCGGTTAGTGACCGACCGAAGTTTCTATGTACGCCATAGATGAATAATTGCTCTATATGGTAAGCATTCCGAAATTCGGCTGCATAGTGGCAAAATGTGTTTAGACAGTAAAAAAGGCCTTTGGGTTTTGGATCGTACGAAAAAATTACAAAATGATAAGAATAATGCATTAAATATAAACGCAGGCTCCTAGACTATCATTCTTACACTTTTTTTTCTTACCGTACAGTCTGAGCGGCAAGAAGGATGCCTTGTATGCTGTCGGTACATGATAATTTGTTTACTTGTAGAAGAAAATATGAAGTGATGACAATATTGAAGTGTTTTAAACCACCTTATCTAGAATATTTCAGTTTGACTGAACAATCTTGTAACGATTTACTCTTAACATCGACCATTTATAAAAACTTCTGTCATCCAGATTTAAAAATCTTCAATCTTGAAAATATATTTTCGTAAGTATCCAACCGTCATCTGCTGAAATATTCCAGATTAGATTTATGACATGGTGTAAGTATTATGATTTTTCTGCCATTATAATGAATCATCATCATTATATTGACGGATTGTTATCACAAGGTTATGCCAAAATGTTAAGGTAATGGTAATGATGAGTATACGAGTAAGTATGAGTATACAGTACAGTAGTACACAACTGACATGGCTCACCGATGTACCTGCGCAGAAGACACATTTTAGAAGCGCGGGAAATGCAATTGACCGATCGGCATGCTCCATGCACGGCGCGTCTTATTCCTGTGCCCCTATTGGTGGGTTTTTGCCGCCATTTTAGTCAGCCGCCATACTTCTGAGTATGTGAGACTGATAACAGGTGCACCGTAATTTGCACCTTGCAACTAAATGAGATAAGACTGATTTAAAGTTTGAATCGTATCTTCGATTATCATCGGCTAGTTCGTTCGTGTCTGCGCGGCCGAAAATGCACGATGCGCCATATAAAGGGTGTACTACTGTATGATAATGAGCATGACTGAGTATTAACGTCTATGAACAAAGTTTGAATATGAGTAGGTATAGATTATGTTTAAGTATGAAGATGGTAGCTCGTTTACGGCGCTCCACTCCATGCACCGCGAACTTCTGTCTCGGGACTCTCGGGACGTTACGCACCCACGCTTCTTTGTGTTTGTTTATAACTAAACCATTTAAATGAGTCCTCGCTCGCGGGGTACAGAGGCTGGGGGGTGTGACGACAAAGGGGGCCGGGAGAGGTGTGGGCGGCGGGCACACGAGGCGCGCTCGCCGCCCGCACCTCTCCCAGCCCCCTTTGTCGTCTACCCCCGCGGGTACTCATTTAAACGGTTTAGCTATAGGTGTGCGTATGGATATTGATATGAGATTGAGTAAGAGCACACATACGAGTATGAGTATGAATTATGAGTATGTATTCACCGGCGGGCTCGTCCATGGTGCTGATCCGTACTGCGAACTCCTCCTGGCCGAGGTCGTTGCGCGCGCGCAGGTAGTACACGCGATCCACGTCCTCTTTGCTCACTCGAGCGAGCACGAGAGAGAGGTTGTAGTAGCCGCCGCCCTGGGGAGGAACGAGACAGTGATAGAAAACATTTATTTAATTAAGTTTTTATTTGATATGCCTCGAGGTTTTGCCGTGGGAAATAAAAAAAAACCGGCCAAGTGCGAGTCGGACTCGCGCACGACGGGTTCCGTACCATTATCTATAAAAACGGCAAAAACACCTTAAATATTTGTTTTATTTTAATTTAATTATTTATTTTCAAAGTGAATATATAACTAAATATTCTGTGAATATTTCAAGCGTTTACCTGTTGCCGTTATCAATATCGAGCATAAACGAGCAAAATAATCACGTTTTTTGTATGGGAGCCACCTTAAATATTCATTTTTTTCTGGTTTTTTAGTATTTGTTTGTTATAGCGGCAACCGAAATACATCATCTGTGAAAATTTCAACTGTCTAGTTGTCACGGTTCATGAGATACAGCCTGGTGATAGACGGACGGACAGCGGGTCTCAGTAACAGGGTCCCGTTTTACCCTTAGTGTACGGAACCCTGGAAGGCTGGAGTTCTCAGGAGTAGAGGACTGTGTTTGAACGCATGATGCTGTGCTAGAAACCATAGCCACTGCCACTGCCTAATGAATCCGCAATAGATCTCGTCACTCGAAGTCTCCTGGTACGGGGAATCCTTCGCCAAAGAGTGACTCTTAATCTTTCGAGAACATCGTATAACAAGTTTGGTTTGAAGTATCTTTTTGTATTTTTTATTTTATCAACTTCAATTTATTATTATTTATTTATTATTTTCATTAGTTACTCATTAGCATTAGGTTAGTTCCGAGGGAGTGTTGATGTTTCTCGATGAGAACTGAACATAGATGGCGCTGTATCACTATATATAGCATAAGTTTAACGACCGCTTTAGCCTAGTTGGTAGTGACCCTGCCTACGAAGCAAGAGGTCCTGGGTTCAAATCCCGGTAAGGGCATTTATTTGTGTGATGAGCACGAATATTTGTTCCTGAGTTATGGATGTTTTCTATGTATTTAAGTGTTTATTTATCTATATAAGTATGTTTATCGTCGTCTAGTACCCATAGTACAAGCTTTGCTTAGTTTGGGACTAGGTCGATTTGTGTAAGATTGTCCCCTAATATTTATATTTATTTTAAAGTGATGATGGCAGGCTGGAATGTATGATGCACAGGAAAAATTTGCGTGTAAACTCCTGACCAGTGGTGGTGTAGGGGTAAGCACGCGGCACGGAATGCCGAGGACCTGGGTTCGATTCCCAGCATTGGTCTTTTTTCTGGGGTTTTTTCTGTGCATCTATGTTTCAGTTTGTATTTAGTAAGAAACATCGTATAGTTGGTGTCTTGTCTAGGTCAACTACTTACCAGATGGATAGGCTCTAAGGCAGTCACGCTGCCGTCGTCGCTGGACTGAGGAGCGACGAGTCTTTGCTCTGCCACGGTCCACTCAGCACGCGGGGGTGGGTTGGCGCGAACTGTCACGTTCAGCCGTCCCTCTGCAGACAGCTTCAGACCGAACATGGTGATCTGGCCGGCCTCTAGACGCTTCGGTGGGTCTGTGGAGTAAAGAAACAAGGTACACGTATCGAAATAATAAAAACTACAACTGAATCACGGCGAGTAGTCTATATACAGGGTGTAACATTTAGATCGGTCAGTATGGGAAAGTCTGAAACTACTAAGTGTTGTATTGAAAAAAAATTGTAGTCATTTCGAACACCTACTAAAATAAAAGAAAGTATATGAAAATTTAGACATCATGTTTCCAAGTAACATTTATTTTGCTGCTTAAGAATAAGTAGTTTTATTCTTCAAAACGTCCGGGTTCGATTTCCGAGCTGCGTACAAGTTATTTTAAAATGTATAAATTCACTTTTTCTTGTTACTAAAATCGGTGGCATGGTTCCTGAGAACAGATCTTCGTATCTCTTATAGTTTCAGACTTTCCCATACTGACCGATCTAAATTTTACACCCTGTATAAAAATCTCGTGTCACGGTGTTTGTTATCGAACTCCTCCGAAACGGCTTGACCGATTTTTATGAAACTTTTTTCTCTGCATTCGGTAGGTCTGAGAATAGGTCGTAGGCTATTTTTTTGTACCTACCCCTATTCTTCGCAGACGGAGTCGCGAGCAACAGCCTGTAAACTATTAATTAAAAATTTCAAACCCCCCCCCCCCACGCCATTTTGTCGCACATATGTCTGAAAATAAAGTAAACGCCCGCTATGCGTCTAAGATGTACCCATGAAAACAATTAATAAATGACTAATGACCCCTTCCTCAGCTAACAAAAGAGCTGTTAACTTTAAAACGGCTGGACCAATTCTGATGTGATTATTGTCTAAGAACCATCGCCAAGAAACCTGCTTTCAAATAAAAAAACCGCAACCAAGAAGAAACCTGATCATCCATCACCATCCTAGCCTATATACGTCCCACTCCAGGGCACAGGCCTTCTCTCAGAATGAGAGGGGTTCGGCCATAGTTCCCCCGCCGGCCCAGTGCGGACCCTCTATACTCACAGTGCACACTGAGCTGCCTCGTGGCTTCCCTCGGCCGCTGCAAGGCTGCATGCTCAGCGCGGCACACCAGTCTTCTGCCGTCGTCGTCAGCGCTCAGCATCCTCGTCACGTTCTGGCTGATGGTCTGGAGGTCGTCAGGAGTTGGCGGCGTCAGGATGGGCTGGTGGATGTTCTCTAGGAGTTGGTTGTCGTCTGGAAGAAGAATGCAACTTTTGTAGTCCTACGTAAGATGACTGATAGGTACCCAAAGTGGTCTATATCGACCTTCAGGGTTCGACGAAGACCTGGGGGGAGTCTACGTACAAAATGGTATTTTATGCAACGGTTGTATAAATAAGGTCTTAAAAGGAGAGTGACGCGAGTTGCGATACGAACGAATGTGAGTATGGTAATGGAAGACGGCACGAGCGGTTTAGACCAAATTAAACACCGTTGCATACAATATTTTTTCTACTGATTCAGATCACACTGTTAATGACAGTAAATCCAATACTGTAGCAGATCGAAGATCAGTACTGTTTGTGGAAACCGGCCAAACGAAATTGGACAACAAGTGGTAAATTCCAACTTACCCAGGTACCAGGTGATTTTAGCGGCGGGCCGGCCGTCGGGCACGACGCACATGGCGTCGAACCTGTCGCCCTCGCGGAACACGGGCTGCTGGGGAGTCGCCAGCTGGATCTCGCCGGGGGCGCCTGTAACAGACAACAGCTCTAAATAAAGTAAATAAAAACCGGTTGTCTGTAAAGTCGGTTTACGGACGATAGTTTGACGTGACAACGTCATAACAAAACATTCAAACCCCCCCTCCCGCACCCTGCATTGCGCATTGTACATCCTGGCGTTCGCCGCTCTCTTGCAACTGGCCCTCGCCGCTCTCTTGCAACTGGCCTGCTTCGATGCTCTGTAGAATGTAACGTTACGTAACGTTACATGTACGTTACAATGAGTCATGTTTTTCGTGTATGCAGCCGGCGTTCATCGATTTATTAGACGTTGTCACGTCAAAAATACTACAACCTAAATTAAAACTTTTTACTGAAACTACGAATACAAATATTAAGAAAAAATAACAATGAATAAAACTTAAGGCCCTACCGCATTTTCGGTGCATTTATTGCATTCATTTAATCCCTTGCAAACGTTACTAGCAAAATACTAGACAACGGATAAACTTACTTATATAGATAAATACATACTTAAATTTTAAATTCATATTAAACGCCCAAGATTCGAGCACAAACATTCGTATTTTTCACACAAATATCTGCCCCGACCGGGAATCGAACCCAGACTTCAAGCTTCGTAGTCAGGTTCTCTAACAACTAGGCTATCCGGTCGTATAATGTATGATTATGCTATCGGATAGTATTAGTGCAGTATTTGTGTAATATACCTACTGTATATGATACTGACGTGCTACGAGCAGCCGCATGGTGGCTGTGACTTCTATGTTTCCGTTTCAGCTGACGTTGCCGCTCCACATGCCAATAGTACTTAGAGCAGTAACACGATTTATAAGTCTACATCTAATCTAAGTATTAGTGATGTATTCAAAAAATATTCGTGTAATATTCGGCTAGTATTCGTGCAGTATTCGTGTAATATACTGTATATACTGACGCGCTACGAGCAGCCGCATGGTGGCTGTGACTTCTATGTTTCCGTTTCATCTGACGTTGCCGCTCCACATGCCAATAGTACTTAGAGCAGTAACACGATTTATAAGTCTACATCTAATCTAAGTATTAGTGATGTATTCACAAAATATTCGTGTAATATTCGGCTAGTATTCGTGCAGTATTCGTGTAATATGTATATACTGACGCGCTACGAGCAGCCGCATGGTGGCTGTGACCTCGATGTTCCCGCTCTGCGGAGGCAGCACGCAGCTCACGTTGCCGTTCCATTCTTCGCGGATGTTCCTGATGCGGGCACCGCATTCTCCTTCCTGGAAACAGTTAATTTTTTATTTTTTTATGGGACAATTCACACCAATTGACCTAGTCCCAAAGTAAGCGTAGCAAAGCTTGTGTTATGGGTACTAAGCAACGGATAAACATACTTATATAGATAGATACATACTTAAATACATATTAAACACCCAAGACCCGAGAACAAACATTCGTATTTTTCATACAAATATCTGCCCCGACACGGGAATCGAACCCGGGACCTCAAGCTTCGTAGTCAGGTTCTCTAACCACTAGGCCATCTGGTCGTCAAATTTTATGTTATGTTATGTTAAACAGTTTTATGGGCATTATTGCCGATACCCAGAATCTACAGGGTGCTAGTAAATTAGGCACCAATATTTTTATGGCTTAATCTAATCATCAAAACAAGTCAAACATATTCTATCTAACAAAGTTTTAAAATTTAAAAAAATCTAGATTTTCGATTACTACAGCATAATCTGTTTGGATGGATATGAAGAGTATGCGTTTTTAAAAAAAAACTGTAAAGTCGTCTCAGTGAAAGTGACAAATCGTTCGTTCGTTGTGAAATAATAAATACTAACAGTAGTTAACAGCTTACTAAATAGAATGTGTAATTTAAATTAATTAGTTAAAACATAACTATAAAAAAGACACCTACCCAATTAGGTGACACACAAAGTCAAAGTCAAAGTCAAAGTATCTTTATTTGTCAACACGTTTGAAAATAAAGTAAATGCCCACTATGCGTCTAAGATCCCTTCCGCAGCTAACAAAGGAGCTGATAACTTTGAAACGGCTGAACCGATTTTGATGAAATATGTCTAAGAGCCGGTGTACTTCCGTTTGGCAAATTATTTATTCCAAACTGATTCATTTGGCAAATATTTAATTTCCCAAATGTTTATTTTTTCTGAAACTGTAAACTATTCAGGATATATTTCCGGACTATTCTGTGGGTTAGGTTACCTAGGTTAGGTTTGTTTTATATCAATTCTGAAAGTTTACAGTTTCAGAAAAAATAAACAGTTGGGAAATTAAACATTTGCCAATTGAATCAGTTTGGGATAAATAATTTGCGAAACATTAGTAAACCGGCCACGGACAGACAGACAGACAGACACACACACAGCGGTCAAACTTATAACACCCCTCTTTTTGTGTCGGGGGTTAAAAAGAAAAGTTGATTTGTTTAGTACCACTGGGACGTCACTTTGACATTGACAGTTGTTTCTTTACATTTTAAGCATTTTTGATCTCTAGAATATCATTTGACACTTTACCACACCACAACCACACCACGTCGCAGCGTTAGCACATTCAGTGCCGGGAACGCCACAGGGGATTTCTCCGTTCATAGCGCGTAGCAATACGTGGCAGCGAATGTGTTAAAATGCGGTCAAGCAGTGGTTATGTGTGAATAGTCTGTAACTCGGTACACACGCGGCCGATAATGACGGCAAAATGTGGTACGTGTGAATTATACTATTCATTTTCAATACAAAATATGCGCCCGACCAGTGTTGTGGTTTTGGTGTTGTGGCGACCGCACATGTATGTATTATATATTTGTGTCATCATCTTAATTTTCTCGGTGGGTAAACTGAAAACGACACAGTTCAATCCACCCACCATTTATGATTTCGCATGTTGTACGAAATAGCAATAGTTTTTATTTCTGTCTCATAATTCTTTGTTTCCTATAGTATATAAGTACGCCCGTGTTACATTAAACATTCATTGCAAACTGGAACCTTGTCTTTGTTCATCTCAACGCTTGCCACGGAGCCTCTACCTCAACAGTGTGGTTATGGTCACGGTTGTCGTGTGGTTGTGCTTACCCGTGCCCCTTTGCCGGCGTATACAACGTTGTCCCCTGAATTCTGGTTCTCTCTCAGTATGTAAGAGACACCGCCCACCACCATTCTGAAATGAGAAACAAAAACATGAATAAGTAAATAAATATCACGGGACAATTCACACCAATAGGGATGTTGACACCACCAATCAACTGACGTACTTTTTATGAGCTGTCAAAACACATTTCTCCCATAGAGTTTGAATGGCAATAGCAACTTATGATGTCACTTGTTCGCATACTCAATTAACTAACTATTTATTTGTTTTAAAGCAACAAAAAATCTAATTTTGCAGTTAATCGAAAATTAATCTGGGTTTCAGGGCTAAAAGAAAGCGTTTTTTTACTGGAGTCGTGTCTTTGAATTATTTTTTAATGGTGTCAACATCCCTATTGACCTAGTCCCAAAGTAAGCAAAGCTTTTGTTATGGTACTGGGCAACGGACAAACATACTTAATATAGACAAATACATCCTCAAATACATGGGGGTTTTCGGAGAAAAAAAATAATATTAGGGGACAATCTTACACAAATCGACCTAGTCCTAAACTAAGCAAAGCTTGTACTATGGGTACTAGACGACGATAAACATACTTATATAGATAAATAAATACTTAAATATACATAGAAAACATCCATAACTCAGGAACAAATATTCGTGCTCACCACACAAATAAAAGCCCTTACCGGGATTCTAACCCAGGACCTCTTGCTTCGTAGGCAGGGTCACTACCAACTAGGCTAAAGCCGTCGTTGTACCCGTTTTGCCTTAATTAACCTTAATTTACCATACAAAATTTATTAGTCAGTTTTGTGACGGTCCATACAACATGTATGGCACAGATGTATGGTTAACTGCGTCACAAAACTGACAATTAAAAGTGGGACACATTTTTTATTGCTTAAATCGATATGCCTTGATCACACGTACCGAGTAAACGGGTGAGACAGTGCTCTCGGCCGAGTACTCGGTGCGTATAAACAGGGCAGCGCTTGTTTATACGCACAGAGTACTCGGCTCGGCTGAGAGCACTGTCTCACCCGTTTACTCGGTATGTGTGACACTTTTTTCTGAAAATGCCAACATATTAAACATCCAAGACTGGAGCACGAACATTCGTGATTTTCACACAGGTATCTGCCCCGAGCGGATTCAAACCCGGGACCTCTAACTTCGTAGTCTGGTTCTCTAACAACTAGGTTACCCGGTCATCCGTACGTAGTTTATGGAATCAATGAGAGTATGCTGGCTTACCGGCAGCTGTCGATGGGGTAGCCCACTTTGCAGAGCACGGTGACTTCTCCGCCCACCGGCCGCACCTCGCTGCGGGGCGTGATCTCCACATGCTGGCCTGCAGAAGAGTGACTTAATTGTAACTGGTTATCAACGAACAATAAGCTTTATGTGTGTCTATTACACCATGCTAAAGGTACGCGGTATTTCCCGCGCGTTTCGTCATCTGGACCTAAAACCGAGGATTTCGTCAAATTTTACATTCCTAAGTACTTACATCAAAATACTACGCCGTAAAATTTACGCAGTGTGGGATCATTTTACATTGGTAAGTCGGGACTCTTGTTAGTTATCCCCGGCTTGCGGCCCGTAATGCTCAATGTACTGTTACGCAGTTCGTTTTTTAGGATTCCGTACCCAAAGGGTAAAACGGGACCTTATTACTAAGACTCCGCTGTCGGTCCGTCTGCCTCCAGGCTGCATCTCAGGAACCGTGATAGCTAGACAGCTGAAATTTTCATAGATGATGTATTTTGGTTGCCGCTATAACAAGAAATACTAAAAAACCGAATAAAATAAATATTTAGGGGGCTCCCATACAACAAACGTGATTCTTTTGCTTGATTTTGCTCGACATTGATAAAGGCAACATAAAACAAATATTTAAGGGTGCTCTCCTACAACAAACGTGATGTTTTTGCCGTTTTTAGGGTTCCGTAGTCAACTAGAAACCCTTATAGTTTCGCCATGTCTGTCCGTCTGTCTGTCCGTCCGCGGCTAAGCTCAGAGACTGTTAGTACTAGAAAGCTGTAATTTGGCATGAATATATATATCAGTCACGCCGACAAAGTGATTGAATAAAAAAAAGTAAAAAAAATTTTTTTAGGGTACCTCCCATAGACGTAAAGTGGGGGTGATTTTTATTTCTCGGCTAACCCTATAGTGTGGGGTATCGTTGGATAGGTTTTTTAAAACCATTGCGGGGTTGCTAACATGATTTTTCTATTCAGTGATCTGTTTGAGAAATATTCAACTTTAAAGTGAAAATTTTCATTAAAATCAACCGTCCCCCCCCCCTAAAATCTAAACGGTTGGGTGGAAAAATTTGAAAAAATTCAGAATGGTAGTAAATATATCAAATTTACTAGGAAAATTATAGCGGCTAAGATTGCTTGGAAATTATTTGTAGTTTAAGAGTAAATAGTAGCCTAAGGTATACAACATTCCTAAACTTGAATGATTCCGTACACATAGGAAATCCTTAGAAAAATATTACTTGATTTTTTCGTAATGGTTACGGAACCCTACCTTGGGCGTGTCCGACACGCTCTTGGCCGGTTTTTTATACAGGATGACATCTAAGACGTAATACGAAATTATATTTTCTAGATCCACTAATCATGAGTGGATCCAGAAAATATAATTTTGTATTACGTCTTAGATGTCACCCTGTAGATAATGCTACGGAGCCCTTCGTGCGCGAGCCTGACTCGCACTTGGCCGTTTTTTTTTTTTAATTTGGTTGTTACAATTGAATGCAATTTAAGTATTGTCTATTATTGTAAAGTTTCCCCAGTAGCACTATCGTCAAACCTTTCAAAACGTCTGAAACTTCGCTGCAAATCAGCGCAGCTAAGCCAAGCTTCAAACTTAGCCGTTTAGCATATCTGAAGCAGTTGTAACCGGTTCAGTGCGACGATAACCGGCTCAAAGCGGTCCAGACTGGATCAAAGTGGATTGTCGGACGCTTGGGGGATCGGAATGCTTGCTCGTATGCGGAAAGGCATGCGGGGATATCGATAGGGGTAGAAGAAATCGCAACTGCATGCCAGGTTTGAACTTCCTATGACATCTGGAAGTGGGTTAGGTATTTTGATCTATATGTCAGTTAGTGAAAGTCAAAGTGGAAATAAGTTTTTGTTAAAAATTTCACTTTAAGAGCAAGCTTTTTAGCTGACTGTACTTTTTGTTGACTGTACTTGCATTGTTATTCAACATACAGAAGAAGTCCAAAAGTAGCTGGACACTTAAACACTGTGGAACGTGAAGGTTGTCATTAAGTTAAATGTCGTCCGCCATTTTGGATCTAAAAATTAATGTGAAATTTGAGGTCAGCGCTGTAAACTTAGTCGAAAACGATACCCATATCGATATCCGGCGTCATAGGCGTCCGAATGTCGTCCGCCATCTTGTATCAAAATATAATGTCAAATTTGAGCTCAGCGCTGCCGAATTAGTCAAAAACGACACCCATATCGATTTTCGCTGTCAAAAGCGTCAAAATGTCGTCAGCCATCTTGAATCTAAAAATTAAAGTCAAATTTGAACTCAGTGTTGTTAAATTAGTCGAAAACGATACCCATATTGATTTCCAGCGTTAAAAGAGTCAAAATGTGGTCCGCCATCTTGGATCTAAAAAATAATATCAAATTTGAGCTCAGCGCTGTCAAATTAGTCGAAAACGATTACTATATCGATTTCCGGCGTCAAAAGCGTCCAAATGTCGTCCGCCATCTTGGATCTAAAAAATAATGTCATATTTGAGCTCAGCCCTGTCAATTTAGTCAAAAACGATACCCATATCAATTTCTGGTATAAAAAGTGTCAAAATGTCGTCCACCATCTTGGATCAAAAAAATAATGTCTAATTTGAGCTCAGTGCTGCCAAATTAGTCAAAAACGATACCCATATCGATTTCCGGTGTCAAAGGCGTCAAAATGTGGTCCGCCATCTTGGATCTAAAAAATTATGCCAAATTTGAGCTCAACGTTGTCAAATTAGTCGAAAACGATTACCATATCGATTTCCAGCGTCAAAAGCGTCCAAATGTCGTCCGCCATATTGGATCCAAAAAAACAATTTAATTATAACAGTTTTACAGATAACAGATAAAACATCAATAAGAAAAATATTACATAAGTAAAAAAATATATAGAGAGAAGAGGAGCAAGGGAAGAGACGCCTTTGCCCAGCAGTGGGAAACAAAAACAGACTAATTAAAAAGAAAAAAATAGAAAATGTTCTACTTAATAATTTTATGGCGTCGGCAGTCTAACTGGCCAGTGTCATACACGGTGACAGTAATCATTGCTGGTTAAGGTTCGTGTTTTAAAATTTCGAATTTCGAAGTTCCACATCGCGCTATCGAAATTTTTATCCGAGACTATATATACCCCTAAGCATTTTGTAGGGAGGCTGGTCGGGGAGGCGGGGGAACGGCACGGCCCTCAAATGCGTATCAGTGACTTTGGCGGCTATTTCAGTTAGATTACCGTTTGTTGATAGGCCGCTTTAATATCGGGCATCCAGGACGCCCACTATAGCGCAGCTACTGACTGAGGCTTCTCAAAGCGGCGCAGCCGCTTTGATTATTGGGCGCCTACGGCGCCCACAATATTAGTGCTCGCGGGCCCATTTACTTAAAGCTGCGTAGCCGGTTTTTATATTGGGCGCCTGCGGCGCCCACCAGTAGCTCAGTTTTTGACCGAGTTATCTCAAAGCGGCACAGCCGCTTTGATAATTGGGCGCCTACGGCGCCTACACTATCATTGCTCGTAGTTGCCAGTCACTTAAAGCGGCGCAGCCGCTTTCAATATAGGGCGCCTGCGGTGCCCGCAATAGCGCGGGTCATGGTAGCACTTACTGAAAGCGGCACAGCCGCTTTTATTATTGGGCGCCTGCGGCGCCCACGATGGTACAGCTTATTGACTGAAATTACTCAGAGGCGCCGCAGCTGCTTTCAATATTGGGCGTCTGCGGCGCCCACCATAGGTCAGATATTGGCTGAGTTTACTCAAAGCGGCGCAGCCGCTTTGATTATTGGGCGCCTACAGCGCCTACACTACCGTTGCTCATGATTACCAGTCACTTAAAGCGCGCAGCCGCTTTCAATATTGGGCGCCTGCGACGCCCGCAATAGAGCGGGTCATGGCAGCAGTTACTAAAAGCGGCGCAGCCGCTTTTAATATGGGGCGCCTGCGGCGCCCACGATGGTACAGCTTATTGACTGAGATTACTCAAAGAGACGCCGCAGCCGCTTATAATATTGGGCGCCAGCGGCGTCCACCACAGGCCAGCCCAAGTACTACCTGAGTTTACTCAAAGTGGCGCAGTGCAACTTATTGACTGAGGCTTAGATTATTTATGCACTAGATAGTGTCAGTAGCAAACATTGCGATACAAAACGTCCACAAATTTCTTTTGACAGCTTCATATTACGATCGCGTTACGTCATTCAAACTGAAGGGAGGCAAATGACATATAAGCCAAGTTGGCTTATATTTTTCGGGACGTTTTCATGCCGCCGAAGCTCTATCTAGTGTATAAATAATCTAAGGACTGAGGTTACTCAAAAAGGCGCAGCCACAATGATTATTAGGCGCCTACGGCGCCCACAATATCACTACTCATGCATGATGTCGGTTAATTAAAGGGGCGCAGCCGCTTTCAATATAGGACGCCTGTGGCGCCCGCAATAGCCCAGCTTACTTACTTAAAATTACTCAAAGCAGTACAGCCGTCGCAATATCTAATAGCTCATGGCGCCCATAATACCGCAGTTGATGGTGCCAGTTATTCTTTCATTATTGGGCGCATGCGGCGCTCACCACACTGCAGCTAATGGTAGGAGTTATTCAAAGCGGCACAGCCGCACAGCCGCTTCCGCTGTTGTCATCACGACGGCTGACGATTTATTTATTTATTTTTGAAGTCACTTGAAGAGCCTCTTTCGTTATTTAGCGTTTGAGGCGACTTCATTAAGCTATATTTTTGAAATTTGGGATTCTAGTCAATAAACAATAATCTTAATATATATATAAATTTCGTGCCACGTTGTTTGTCCGCGATGGACTCCTAAACTACTTAACCGATTTTAATAAAATTTGCACACCGTGTGCAGTTTGATCCAACTTGAGAGATAGGATAGCTTACATCTCAATTTATAGTCGCAATATTGTTTTATTGCAAATTATTTGCTTCTCCGGATCACATTTGGGGTGCGGGGTGGGGGGGGGGTTGAGGGGAGGGGGTCCGGGGGTATTAAAGTACATGCATTATATGTATAGTTGCACCCGTGCGAAGCCGGGGCGGAACGTAATTTATATGGCAAAACAACGTTTGTCGGGCCAGCTAGTATACAGGGTTATTTGTAATTCACTGACATCCTCTTAACCCTGAATTCCTATCACTCAAACAAATGTTTTTTGTTTTACGACTTTTTAAAATGAAGCACTTTTTTCCCATACAAATACACAGAGTATCGTAAAAATAAGAGGTAATCTCAAATTTTCAAAACGCTATTAAGTACACCAAAAATATTAAGTTATGACAAAAGCCGTAAAACAAAAAACATTTGTTTAAGTGGTAGGAGTTTAGGGTTAGAAGGATGCTAGTGAATTACAAATAACCCTGTACAATAAATTTCGTGTGTTTGTGTTTTTTAAATAGATTTTGAGTTATGAAGGTGTCAAAAGTGGCTCCATTACACACGGCGCTGCTTCGCCAGTTCCGTTTGCTTGAACTTGGCTTGACACGCTGCCGCGTGTCTAGATCCCCTGCAACTCTTATGATATGGCATCGAACTTGCCCTGGCATTGCTGAAAACTACTAATACGCGAAGTTCCAGCTGAATATTAAGTTCCTTACTTGTTTCAGAAGCAACGAGTTTAATGAAAATAAGTTTCCAAGACGCCAAGTTCGTAATGAATACAGTCTTGTGTAAAACTTTTAGGATAATCACGGGACAATTCACACTAGTCAATGAATAAATAAACATACTTACTTATATAGATAAATACATACTTAAATGAGTTTATTTATTTATTCAACAGATTAAAAAACAATAACAAACAATAAAACTTAAACTATAAGTAGAAAATTTGGCCTAAATTGCCGTCAATGGGCATATTTGTTGTGATTTATTTTTCAAAAGTGTTTTTCAATAAAAAGACACGTCAAGGTTGCTTACCTTCTTTCTAATGCTAAAAAAACGAAGTGTAGTAGGTACAACCGACTACAAAAAGATCGATGGGACCAATGTTACAAAAATATACGCGCATAAAATAAAAAATTATTGACGCATTTATTGACTTAACAGTAAGATCGTGTAGACATAATGTATTTTTGTAACTTTGTCCGTATCGATCTTTATGTCGACTGTACAAGTAGAAAGAATCTGCAATAGCGAGTACTGCTGAATACGTAAAAATGCGAAAGAAAACTGTCTAGTATTTTAAATTAAACTGTCAACTGCATTCTCTCCGCAATGGTGGTAACACTGATTTAACATAAAACATTTTGCTGAAGGCATTTTTTGTTGACTGCAACATCCATCCATCCAGCCATGTCATGTATGAAATGTCATAAAAAATACTATATTATTAAGAATCAATCCGACAACTTTGCTATGAAAATTAACTTGCAAGATTTGACACGGCCTTTTTAGGGTTCCGTAGTCAACTAGGAACTCTTATAATTTCGCCATGTCTGTCCGTCTGTCTGTCTGTCCGCGGCTAAGCTCAGAGACTGTTAGTACTAGAAAGCTGTAATTTGGCATGATATCAGTCACGCCGACAAAGTGGTAAAATAAAAAATAAAAAATATTTTTTTTAGTGTACCTCCCACAGACGTAAAGGGGGGGGGTGATTTTTTTTTTCTCGACGAACCCTATAATGTGGGGTATTGTTGGATAGGTCTTTTAAAACCATTGCGGGGTTGCTAACATGATTTTTCTATACAGTGATCTGTTTGCGAAATTTAAAGTGACAATTTTCATGAAAATAGACCGTCCCCCACCTCTAAAATCTAAACAGTTGGGTGGAAAAATTTGAAAAAATTTAGAATAGTAGTAAATATATCAAATTTACTAGGAAAATTATAGCGGCTAAGATTGCTTGGAAATTATTTGTAGTTTAAGAGTAAATAGTAGCCTAAGGTATAAAACATACCTAAACTTGGATGATTCCGTACACATACGAAATCCTTTGAAAAATATTACTTGATTTTTTCGTAATGGCTACGGAACCCTACCTTGGGCGTGTCCGACACGCTCTTGGCCGGTTTTTTTTTGATTTGGCAGGGCTGGGATCGGGTTGGTGGCGGAGTGGAGTGCTAAGGGGTGGCATACTTCCTGTTAGCTTTGGCGCCTTCCTCTCGACTGGTCCATTTAGGATTAGACAATTTTGGATGGACCAGGCGGGATTCCGACGCGTTAAGCTTGGCCACTGACCAGGTGTTGGCCTTGCCCCTCGTCCAATTACAAACATAGGAGCGCCCCCTTCGCACTTCTTAGTTATAAGAATCTTAAATAATTAAAGATTGTATCTTAAGTATATAAAGAAAAAAATTTGTAACACTTTAATTTGCAATAAACCTAAGATTACATTTTTTTTTGACAAGTGTTGTGATAATAAAATCTGCCGTTATACAATTTAAAATAAATATCGTAGCATTTTCGCCATTATGTTGGTAGCAGCGATTCAACATAATAATTCATTCCACTTCTGAAAATTTTATTAATCGGTATTCGCAAATTTGGAACGCAGCCAAACGTTTAAATAACTGGCCGCTAGCCGCTAGCTGTCAAAGCGATCGCCATTAAAGTTTTATTCTTTATTGGGGCAAATTGCGGTTAGACAAACTTTTCAATGAGGTTATAAAACTAATCAGAAAGATCGTGGAACGTTAGACACGTTTTATAGTAGTTTTAATATTATTTAGGAATTTAGTATCTTATTTACTACTTGTTTATTTATTTGTTGTAGAATTTAGTATCATAATTTCTTATTAGTTGACTTATTTTTTACACAGTTAAAGGGGGATAGGCATAGGTATACAAAAATATGCATTGAGAGTGAGAGTGAGTCATAGAATAAGTACTTAATTAAAGTTCCTGGTAACGGGTTCCCGCGGGATATTTAAATAAGAATAGAGGCACTGCTCAAGAACTTGGCGCTTTAAAAATGTTACCGAAACCTTTTTTTCATGCCAAATAATTCTAAGATTGTTATTCTTTCTCATGAAAGTTCTAACACGGGTGAAACTGCGCGTTAGAGGTAGTCTAACCTAATTTAAATTGTTTTGAACCTATTTCTCATTAATAACGATTGAAACAGATTGATTAACGTAAATGCACGACTTCGTCAATTTGTGTCTTCAGAGCCAAGCTAATAGAAAAATACGACGTCTCCCCGGAACAGCGCGACTATGGACTGGACAAGTTTACTAATAATATAAAGTTTGTTTTAGTTTTGAAGATAATTCATTCTCACTTAGAACTTAATTTCACATTCACTTACATGAAAACTTAATACTTATATCTATTTTAATTACTTCCAATGAGTACAATAAATAACAAAAACCGGCCAAGACCTTCCGTTTTTTACAAGCTTTTATTTACATTCACCTGTCTGTCTGTGTGTCTTCAAATCCTGCAAGTTAAATTTGACCCACTTCTGGATTTCTGATTGAGCTGAATTTTTTCCATGTATGTGTAAACCGTATGCTATTGCATATTATAATATTTTAATATAACGTGGATCTGATGATGGAGTTGGAAGGTGGCCAAAGGAACTCTGTAATAGAACGACACGACCCCGTCGAGTTTGGGCTCGTTTGTTTCGCCATGACGAATACTTTGGTAACCAGGGGCAAAAACTGCAGTCAGCCAAAACAGCTTGTATGAAAATTTTAATTTATAATTGTTCCTCTAAAGAAGTCTCCACTCCTCTGTCCGCCTGTCCGTCGGTATATTAGAAGATATTATCCGCTGTTGCGTCACCAGCAATTGACACTAACTAGTACAACTGCTTCTGTTAGTCACGAATTAACCGTTCCCTAACACAGATCCTTGGGAAACGACCTGGAAAAACGTGGGAGGGTACTCTGGTAGTTTAAAGAGCACTTCCTAGATCCTCCATCTTTGCTATTATCACCCAAAATATTATTGAAGACTTTTTTAAATGCGAAAGTGTGTCTGTCTTTCTGTTACCTCTTCGCGCCTAAACCTCTGAACCGATTTAGATGAAATTTGGTATAGAGATAGTTTGAGTCCTGGGAAAGGACATAGGATAGTTTTTATCTCAAATAATAGCACAGTTCTCGCGGGACAGCGATAAATTAATTCTTCGCAGACGGAGTCGCGGGCAACAGTTAGTATTGTATATTTTTGTTTGTTTGCTCTGAATTCTGTAATTTATGAATTGATTTGGGAAATTATTTTTTGTTTGAGACGGTATAGGTACTCCGATTCGGTCCCATTTGAATTTGAAGAACAAATCCAAGCAAGTTTATTGAAGTTGTTTTGTTACTTATAGAGAAACAAAGTTAGTTAAATAGCTAGCTAAGGTGTATGTTTTAATCACAATAGAATCGGGATTGTCTAAAAGAATACCAATGCTTTTTTGTAAGTAAGGAAATGTCAATTATAAGAATAAGAAACTGTTTACAATATTTTTCTATTTAGTTCACTACTTTTTTCAAGATTAATTAAGTATTAAAACTATTTTGGTTGATGACGTAGATTTTAATTGAGGGCTCCCGCTCCCACATAGCCAAATTTCTAAACGTAGGTATCTAAATGTGTACGATAAGGCAACCCCTTTAATAATTTTTTGTGTTGTGATATGTAACTAGAACTAGTGTCACTTTACTGGTGCTGTCAAAGTACTAGATGTCAGACAGCGGATCCAAATCAAACTCCGTGGTATAAATCATATAAGTAAATTGTAAAGAATTATAAATAATTCTAAATAATGCTCTAAATAATGCTATTCCACACAGATTAAAGTACAACTTGGACCGTCTACGACATCTATTTCAACGTCAAATGAAGTTCATTGCTAATTTGATATGTAACAAATGCATTACATTATATTAAAATGAAATAACTACAGAAAACGATTTAAAAAGCATTTACCTCGAAATGGTTTTCGATTTACTGTTCATTACAAAAAAGACAACCGCGATTGATTGAAAAACATTTAATATTTTAGATAGATTCCTAACAGTAAGTCCTTCGAGCGCCCGCAAGCCGTGCAACACGAGAACCCTTTCGGGATTATCCTTTAAGCCTAGATCTAGATTAAGCCTTTGAGGTTTATCGACGATTGCTAGTATGGCGAATAAAAGTTCATTAATCTTTGTGGGGTAGTTTGTTTGAGAAAAATAAAGTGGGTACTTGAGAAATTACACTGACAAATTAAAACATTTGGTTTGTTAATCTAACATTTGGTAGCATAGCGTACGGTTGTGGTACCTACTCTGAAGATGAGCTCTGGTTGAGTTCAAAACGCGTCAGTATAGTTTGGTGGTGGTGATAGTTAGGTTTGTGTTATTTAATTGTACAGTGCGGAGGTGGAGGAACTGCATGAACACGCATTTCTTACGTAAACGTAACTATCGTAAGGTCGCGAGTGAGCAAAGTAATTGTTTCAGTTCATAATTAAATATATCTGTATTGTTGCTTAATAGAAGGTCTTCAGGTGTTTATTTATAACTTTCTTATTAATTCCGATAATGGGGTGGTCAGCCGAAAAGGGAGCTGTCAAAAAGACATTATTTGTGACGTCATGTTTCGTTTAGGAACTGTAACACAATATACCTATCGATCTAAATTACGACTGGCGTCCTAAGATTATAATGGTATCCATAATACACGTTTCAGTATGATTGCTAGGGTGGTAATGGTAATAATAACAAATTGTCTTCCCCTCTTGGGATGAGGTCAGTAATATGATTGCCTTAGCAATATTATTCATAAAGTTCGGGAATTTAATTTACATAATACGTTGTGATGCTTTTGAAATTATATGTACATGTTACTAAAATACTCTTGCAGAGAGTTCATTGATAAATTTAAAATGTAGTTTAAAATCATCATTCACAGCCTATATACGTCCCACCGCAGGGCACAGGCCTCCTCTTAGAATGAGAGAACTTGGGCTGTAGGTCCCTCACGATATTTCATCATCATCATCATCATTTCAGCCGAAAGACGTCTACTGCTGAACATAAGGCCTCCCTCAAGGCTCGCCAAACAGACCGGGCTCGCGTCATCCCTCCATCATTTGCCTGCCTGCTGGTAAATTTCAAATGTATAATTTCGTAAAACTCAGAAGTGCGAGCCTAAACTTGGAGCCACGACCTTCTGCTTGAGAGGCTAGGCTAGGCTAGGCTATTGTAGATGGCCCTAGGCTACCACGGCAAAATTAATCTTTTTTTTTTATGATTAACAAAAAATATCAAATTATACAACAAGTGCATTAAACGCGCCATTTTACGCGAGAAGTTTATATTATTAGGTACTAGTTGTTGCATGCGACTCCGTCCGTGAAGAATAGGGGTAGGTATAAAAAACAGACTACGACCTATTCTCAGATCTACCGAATACAGAGAAAAAAGTTTCATAAAAATCGGTCAAGCCGTCTCGGAGGAGTTCGATAACAAACACCGTGACACGAGATTTTTATATATTAGACTTGCTGTTGCCCGCGACTCCGTCTGTGAAGAATAGGGGCAAAAAAATCGCCTATAACCTATTCTCAGACCTACCGAATATAGAGAAAAAAAGTTTCATAAAAATCGGTCAAGCCTTTTCGGAGGAATTTGGTGACAAACACCTTGACACGAGATTTTTATAATATTAGAAGAAGGTTTAAGTCGAGGGTAGAGACAATGATTTTTACGACCAAGTTATGCACTATTTTTACGACCAAGTTATGCACTATTTTTACGACCAAGTTATGCACTATTTTTACGACCAAGTTATGCACTATTTTTACGACCAAGTTATGCACTATTTTTACGACCAAGTTATGCACTATTTTTCAGGTTCATAGGTTTAATTTAGTGTCTGGCAGACAGACGGACAAGGCGAAACTACAAGGCTTCCTTCTCCAGGGAACCCTAAAAAGCAATAAATAAAATTTGTCACTTTAAAATACCAATATCACAAGAATGCGCAATAAAATAATAAAGAACACCCCTAACGTATTCACCCCCCGTAAGTGAAGGGCTCTAATTGCTAATCAGAGCGCCCCGTAGTTAATAAATTCGAGCACCCTTTGCGGCATGTTTAGAATTGTCACTCAATAAGGCTGCGATTCCACCAGAGATGTGCGAGGTAGCTAAGCGGTGCGAGGCTGTGTAACGAGGATGTGTAACGGTGTGAATGTTTCCACCAGAGATGTGCGAGGTAGCTGAGCGGTGCGAGGATGCGTAGCGAGGATGTGTAGCGGGCTCTTTGCAAATAAGAGCTCCCGCGCATATTGACATTGATCACTTTTTTACAATGTGGTCTACTTAATTCCAAAACCATTTCGAGGAATAGGGTTATTAAATCATTTTATAGTTAAAATTTTAGTTTAAAAATTCTAAATGATCGTGTGTATTTTTGCAAAATAATGTTTGACCTTTGTTTGACCTGTCTATTGGCATTAAACTTTGAAATTCTTTGCAACAAGAAAAACAAAGCCGTCCGTCTAGTTTCTCTATACTATTCTCTGTCACTTCGATGTAGTTATCATCTGTCAGTTTAAGGATACTATTTTGAAAAACATTCTTCGCGTTTTTCATATTTTAATAATGGATTTATACAGGAAGTGTTTCATTCCTACTTGTGGAAATGATTCTGTCAATAGCCCAAACAAATTAATTGTTAGCATTAGTGAAGATTTACGAGAGAAGTGGTGCCGCGAAGTTAATTCAAAGTTTACACGATGTACCCATTGTTGCGAGGATCATTTGAATGTAAGTATGGATTAAATCCGCCAAAGAACTTTCAAGGGAACACTCCTGACCATTTTATATTAGGTATACGTGCAAAAATACTACAGCCATAAATCGTTTTTTTTACCTATTCTCTTGGAAGAATCAGCGACTTTAGTGTTATTGTTATTGTAATGTAAAGTGACATTGTCAGATGACAACTAACCATCGATTGTAACATATTTGTTTTGTCATTATGTCTGTGGTTTATACAGAGATTCAGCCGCGGCATGTAATTTACGAGAAGTCGTATCTCAATTTTTCAATAAATCGTAAAAAAAAATTGCAGTGATGAATTGCTGAAAAATTCAAATTAGTTTCTTAAAATGCTCTATATTTTCAATAAAAATAATAAGAAGGGTTAGAAAAAATGAACAATCCCAGCGCGCGCTAGGCGACCAGGGTCAGCGACCACGTGTTGGCCGCGCGTCCAGCAGAAACGTCGCGACTCAACACGCGGCCAGTTGGCTGGCTACGTGGTCGGAGACAAAATCGCAGCTACCGCGGACAGGTCGCACGACCAGGGCCCAATTGCATAACAAATTACAACTAATATTACAAGCGGAACTCTCGCTTCAGTTATATTAACTAGAAAGGCAGTTCCGCTTGTAATGTAAGTTGTACTTTGTTATGCAATTGGGCCCTGGCCGCACGACCTGGCCGCCCAATGCGCGGGAGCTCTAAGCGTGCGGGGTGCGGTGAGGCTCCCTGTGAGTGAGCAACGCCGCCTAGCAACACATCCCTCGCACACATCTTTCCCTTCTTTTGTATGTACAAAAACCTCGCTCCGCTGAACTGTTTCCACCAGAGCTGAGCTGAACAAGGATAGGTAAATGAAGTGTTTCTATTGGTTCATGACAAACACATCCCTCGCAACGCATCCTCGCACAGCTCCGGTGGATACGCAGCCTAATAGCTGTGGTTCGCACGTGGCTTTGCTTGCTCTGAAACTTGTGTATAAATACAGGACCAACACTGACAACTTAGTTTAGTGATTAGAGGCTAGCCTAGCACACACAAGGAACTTCTAAATTCAGGAACGGCCCAACACGGTTTGCGAGCGGTAATTCAATCGTTTGGGAGAGGATAGGAATGGTTTGAGATTTTGATGAGCCTTATTTTTCTGTTAATTCGCATTGTAAATAAATAAATAAACAAATAAATAAGGATCATCCCAAACTCAGCCCAAACCTCTCGCGAACCAGTGATTTTTAGCGTTCCTGAATACTTAGCAGTTCACCAAACCCGTGAAGCCCGTGAAGGCCCGTTTCTGAATTTAGCCCCTGGGCTCTGGTTTAAAGAAAACAACAGAACTCAGTAAAATACTTATAAAGATCGAGTTAACGCTGAAAGAAACACGTTTCTTGTATGACGAAACCCTTTAATTTTTAACTTTATTATATTTTTAGTATTTTTAGGATTCCGTACCCAAAGGGTAAAAACCGGGACCCTATTACTGAGACTTCGCTGTCCGTCCGTCCGTCTGTTACCAGGCTGTATCCCATGAACAATTGTAATTTTCACAAATTAGGTATGTACATATTTCGGTTGCCGCTATAACAAAAAATACTGAATAAAAACCGGCCAAGAGCGTGTCGGACACGCCCAAGATAGGGTTCCGTAGCAAGTACGAAAAAATCTTTGCATACTTTATTAATGTGGTTGTTTTGGTCCCAACGTCGGCGGTACAGCGCCATCTATCGGCAAATTGGGTAACTAATCTACTGCAGTCTACTAGAACTAGTATGTATGTTGATTGTTTTTCAGATGTAATATATTTTTTTATTTGAAAGAAGATACTGTTAGCGTGATCTTATAGGTACTTAAAGAAAAAAAAATGCTGGCAATGAAGGTTAAAGTACAATCTTAATTTAGAAATATTTTTTACAAAAACTGAAAAACTGCTCAACTGATTAAGTTGAAAATAATTTTCCTAGAAAGTTTTTATTAAGTTTAACTTACGTGATTTTTTCCATATTTTTTAGACGTGCGGTTCAAAAGTTAGAGGGGGGATATTCACTTTATCACAAAATGGTTTTCGAAAACCCTATTTATTTTCAAATACCTATCCAATGATACCCCTCACTATAGGGTTAGTCGAGAAAAAAATTCACCCCCACTTTACGTCTATGGGAGGTACCCTAAAAAATTTTTTTTTAGTTTTTTTTATTTAACCACTTTGTCGGCGTGACTTATATATATATTCATGCCAAATTACAGCCTTCGAGTACCTACTAACAGTCTCTGAGCATAGCCGCGGACAGACGGACAGCCGGACAGACATGGCGAAACTATAAGGGTTCCTAGTTGACTACGGAACCCTAAAAACAGAATAAAATAAATATTTAAGGGGGCTCCCATACAACAAACGTGATTTTTTTTGCACGTTTTTGCTCGATATTGATAACGGCAGCAGTTAGACGCTTGAAATATTCACAGAATATTTAGTTGTATATTTACTATAAAAATAAATAATTAAATTAAAATAAAACAAATATTTCAGGGGGCCACTCATACAACAAATGTGTGCTTTTATGCAGTTTTCATAGATAGTGGTACGGAACTCTTCGTGCGCGAGTCCGACTCGCACTTGGCCGGTTTTTTGTTATAGCGGTCAACAGTACTTCAGACATAATCGGTGAAAATTTCAAGTGTCTAGCTATTACGGTTCAAGAGATAGAACCCTGTGACAGACAGACAGGCTGCGGAGTCCCCTACCCTGTTACTGGGTCCCGTTGGCACTCTTTGGGTACGGAGCCCTAAAAATTACTAAAGCTGTCCGTTTCTACTTGAGTTTACTAAAAAATTTAATGTACATATTACAAAAGTTACTGCGTTCATCTGTTGTCAAATTAACGGCTGTAAAGCCAAAGCGCGGGATACAATTTATTACCTAAATTATAAAACCGGCCAAGTGCGAGTCGGACTCGCGCACCGAGAGTTCCGTACAAATTTATATGTATATATGAACATCCAGTCTTATCAGACCCCTGCTCCTAAGCAAAATGTGCGCAGTGTGGGATCATTGTAGATTGGTTACTGATATAGACAGACAAAAAAATTATGCTTTTCGCAATTTTTCCTTTATCTGTGCAATAAGACCTTGTTTCGTACCAAATTTCAAGATTCTGAGTTCACGGGAAGTACCCTGTAGGTTTTGATTCCCTTGCGAGTTTCGAAAATTTGCGCAAATTTGCAGCATAAACGGCTGTATCTTTTGATTGCGTTGGCTTAGAAGTTTGATTTTTTCACAGCTCCAAGGGACAGTAGACTTGAGTATTTGATATAAATATCAGCTAGATACCTCTACGCGTTCCTGAGAAAAAGGGTCTTGACAGACAGACGGACGGACGGACAACAAAGTGATCCTATAAGGGTTCCGTTTTTCCTTTTGAGGTACTGAACCCTAAAAAATAAATATAAATAAATATTTTTTATTATTTTATTAAATAATTTATTGAATCAGGCGTTCGTTTATTTTATTAAGTTTGATTTGTTTGGAGATTATGTCCTTCCTATCACATTAGATTTAATTCCTGTAATGATAGCGTAAGTGATGATAATGATAATGTAAATAAATAAATAATAAATTACGAGTCATTGTAGTGTATTGTATTGTATTACGTACTCAAAATTACATACAACTACAATGTGTTGAGTGACTGACTGAAAACTGAAAATTGAAGCGATTCTAAAATAGCACGTAAATAACTACCTATCTTCTGATCTGTTTGAAGTCTGTGCCTCAGCACGAGCCAGCAGGAGTGGTAGAAGCCCAAATAGCTAAGTATGTGGGCAAGGTAAATTATTAATTTCGAACGAAAGCAAATAATAAAAACCGGCCAAGAGCGTGTCGGACACGCCCAAGATAGGGTTCCGTAGCCATTACGAAAAAATCAAGTAATATTTTTCTAAGGATTTCGTATGTGTACGGAATCTTTCAAGTTTAGGTATGTTTTATACCTTAGGCTACTATTTACTCTTAAACTACAAATAATTCCCAAGCAATCGTAGCCGCTATAATTTTCCTTGTAAATTTAATATATTTACTTCCCTTCTGAATTTTTCAAATTTTTCCACCTAACAGTTTAGATTTTAGAGGGGGGGGGGGGACGGTCGATTTTAATGAAAATTTTCACTTTAAGGTTGAATATTTCGCAAACAGATCACTGAATAGAAAAATTATGTTAGCAACCCCCTAATGGTTTTAAAAGACCTATCCAACGATACCCCGCACTATAGGGTTAGTCGAGAAAAAAAATCACCCCCACTTTACGTCTATGGGAGGTACCCTAAAAAAAATATTTTTTATTTTTTTATTTTATGACTTTGTTGGCGTAACTGATATGTATATTCATGCCAAATTACAGCTTTTTAGTACTAACAGTCTCTGAGCTTAGCCGCGGACAGACAAACAGACAGACGGACAGACATGGCGAAACTATATGGGTTCCTAGTTGACTACGGAACCCTAATAAAAATAAGTAGTTCTTTTCATTAACAATAAAAAAGACGCACATAAAAATATCTTCCTTTCTATTCAAATAAGTACCAAATCGAATGCACCCTCACAAAACCAGATCGCAACCACTAAATCATTCACCCATTCATTTCATTCATTCGTTCATTTGTCCGAATGAGTGTCAATCCGAAGTGCGCAACGTGGCTACCCTAACGACCGGCTACCGGGTAGGGTGACTATATAAAAGCAAAATAAGGGTTCCTAGTTGACTACGGAACCCTAAAAATGGGACATTCTCATTTTTAATCTACATCAAAAAGTAGAAGCTTCTCGATGCGGTTTTATTTTAGTTCCAAAAATTACGAATTTAAAATTTGTCCTGCGCATTGTTTTGGTCAGGGTGCAGTTCTGTTCAGTAGGTATAAAATAGTCATAAAGTTCCAGTTTAAGGATTATATTAACTATAATTTAAGTTCAATTGAGTTAATGAAAGGAAGAATGAATAATAATAATGATCTTTTATCAGTGTCTTGATATATACCAAAGTGGAAGTTTGTTTTATGTCATCAAGAAAGTTATAGTGACAAATAGAGCATTTCCTCGCTGTATATCTATGCTGGCTGATACGTTGCGCGAGGAAGCTCGCGAAGGAAGCAGATAGCCATTTTGAAAGTTAAAAAAAAGTAATATTTTAAATAAAGAACTTATGTACCTACTAGGTACATGACAAAATAAAATGCTTAGGCGGGCTTGCGCGGACCTGGGCTAACTACTTAACTCCGAGTCAATGGCTAACCTAGGGTTAAGAAGTGTCAAAATGTATGAAACTGTCATTCTTAACCCAGGGTTATCGGTTTATTTTTTTAACCCCGGACCGTGCAAGTGGCTCTTAGTGTAATTTTATTAACATATTTTGAATCAAAGATTATTTAAAAGCGAAAAAGTTTTTCGGGTGCGCCGGTGGGATGGGCCGGTGGGGGACCCGAGAAACTTTTTCGCTTTTAAATAATCTTAGATTCGGTGAGCAGCCGTACTGCTAATAACATAAATAATATATTTTGAATCAGGTTTAAATTTTCGCCTTGTGTAGGTAAACTTCGTTTTTCTTTAGCATTATAAATACCTAAGGTAAACAACCTAGATATGTCTGTTTATTGAAAAACGCTTTAAAAAAATAGTAACTAGTACTTAGGAAACCAAAAGAATATAAATTACCATATAAATTTCCTTATTGTTACATATTTGCCGTGATTTATTTAAAAAAAAAGACATGTTAAGATTCTTCTTCTTTCTAATGCTAAAGAAAACGAAGTTTAGATAGTGTGGGTATGGCTACAATTGTGAAATCTCTTTAATGTAGTAGTACTCGTACTTAGTTGGATGTAGTCTGCATTATCCCACTTTAAAGCCAAACCATGGCCATCCCAGCCAACCCCTAACAAATAACAACACGCGTCCGTCTGTCTGTGGCCACAGGATTAGTGACGACCAATTATGAACCCTCGTTAGCCGCAACACTCCCTGTGTGCCGCAGTCGGGTAACAAGAGAATTCGGCTTGAAGGGTTCCGAACGTTTTTTGGCATTTGAAAATTTTTGAATGAATGGATGAATGATTTTTATTTAGAACTCTTTAGGTTCATATTTTGTTAGTAAAATAATAATGATAGTTAAGTACTTGGTCTTAAAAAACATATTCAATAAAATAAAATGAAATGTCAATAAATTAAAACAAGTACATGAAAATTAAATTAATTAATTTAAAACAAGTTAGGTAAATGATAAGTGATAGAAGCCGTGGTGGCCTAGTGGTTTGACCTATGGCCTCTCAAGCAGAGGGTCGAGGGTTCAAATCCCGGCTCGCACCTCTGAGTTTTACGGAATTTATGTGCGAAATCACATTTTAAATTTACCATGGGCTTTACGATGAAGGAAAAAATCGTAAGGAAACCATGCACCTTCGAAGAAATTCGATGGTGAGTGAGCTGGGATGATGGTGACGACGAAATGAAAATTAAATTAATTAATTAAAAATAAGCTAAGTGATAACTCGAAAATTAAAACTTTACTTAGTCCATGCAAATATTATAAGCGCGAAAGTGTGTCTGTCTGTTTGTTACCTCATTACGCTTTCACGCACATCAGTAGCATATTTCAAACACATTCAAACTAAACTACTGGCGACTACGGATCCCTAATACTTCAAAAGGTATGAAGCCTATTCAAGTAGGTCTTGTCAATCGTTTTTGTAATTTTGACAACGGGGGTTGGGGTTGCCAGGATTAGCAAACAAATACCGAATCGGAGTAACTTAGAATATCAACAGTTTTTGTCGGAGCTCCGATCATGAATATTATATGAGTCTATTGTGCACCGTTGGCTTATTGCGACCTTGTCTTTAGGATTAATAATAATAATAATAATAAATAAATATTATGGGAAAATTCACACCACTTTAGTTCTTGCGCGAATTTCATATTTTCTCTCTTTCTTTTTCTTTTCGATCCCGCAGATAAACTTCGAGCATAGCCCACTCCATCGCCCTCTGAGTGACTTTGAGCTTTCTTATGAGGCCCATCGTTAGCGGCCACGTCTCACTGCCATAAGTCATCACTGGCAACACACACTGGTCAAAGACTTTAGACTTGAGACACTGCGGTATATTGGATGACAAGATAACAGATTAGTAAAATGTTATTTTCGTGGTTATTTGGAGTCGGTTGAATTTTTATTTACAATACAATACAATACAAATATTCTTTATTGATCACCAAAAAAATACAGAAAAAAATATTCATAACAATAAAAAGAAAAACAGGCAGACAATAGGCGGTCTTATCGCTCAAAAGCGATCTCTTCCAGACAACCAATACTGGATACATGTACAAATATGAAAGATATTTCACAATTAAAAAAAGTAAGTGAGAGCGAGTAAAAGGTTCATGAAAAAAATTCAGTTTTGGCACAAGCTTCTTGCTCTAAAGCGCCAGGTTGCATATTATACATATATCCCAGATGTTACGTCGTTAGCAGATATATGCTAATCGGCCGTAACAGATAATATACAGTCGTTATCTCATTTAGGTCATCTCTATGTAGTAATTGACTATTGGCGCTTAGCTTAGATGTCTCATAGGTGATTAGCATGCAAATGAAGTTAGCTATATGTTTTTATATACACCGTGAAATTTTAGTGGTTGTTTTCCCGAAACGAGGTGATTTAGTGTCGATTGTACAATCGATTTATAATTACTATTTTGACTAGAGTCAAAAATCCAATTGTGAAAAACGAAAGTCGAAAATGACCGCAAACCAATAGTAACGCTTCGTTGGTACCTAACCTATCGTACGATCGTACGCTACTTGTACCAACGAAGCGTTACTATTGGTTTGCGGTCATTTTCGACTTTCGTTTTTCACAGTTGGATTTTTGACTCTAGTCAAAATAGTAATTATAAATCGATTGAACAATCGAAACTAAATCATCTCGTTTCGGGAAAACAACCACTAAAATTTCACGGTGTATGCTGAAGACATTCTGGTGGATTTGTGGATTTGTATGCTGTAGGTCGCGAGTTCTTTGAAATGGCTTGAATATGATTATTTACGAAACAATGCGATAATTTTACAAGATGCGATTTCAAACGCAATACAAAATTTGTTTTTCTAGCTCCGATAATTCTGGACAATGTAATGGATTAACTCATTTGTTTTAATCAGAGTTACTTAATTTGAAGTGTCCATTCATTGAGTTTGTGTTCTAATTTGAACAAAATACGAACAATGAACTTCTAAAATTTTATACAAAAATTGAGTTAATTACTCTGAAAAGAATACGTTTTTTGTATGATGACCCCTTTAATTTTTAACTTTAACTTATTTTTAGCATTTGTTGTTATAGCAGCCACAGTTATATCATTATCATCATCCCGCAACCTTAACCAGGGGCCTGTTGCATAACAAAGTACAACTAATATTACAAGCGGAACTCTCGCTTCAGTTATATTAACTAGAAAGGGAGTTCCGCTTGTAATATAAGTTGTGCTTTGTTATGCAACAGGCCCCAGATCGTCATTCCATCTTATTGGAGGCCTACCTACACTGCGTCTTCCAGTCCGTGGACGCCACTCGAGAACCTTTTTGCCCCATCGGCCATCAGTTCTACGAGCGATGTGCCCTGCCCAGCCCACTGCCACTTGCTCGAGTCTTATTGTCTTGTTACAGTAGTATATAATCGGTGAAAATTTTAAGTGTCAAGCTGTTACAGTTCATGAGATAGCCCTGTGACGGACGGACAACGGAGTCTCAGTAATAGTCCCTTTGGGTAAAGAACCATTAAAAATAAAACCCAGAGAATATACATTTTTGAAGTTATTTAAAATAAGTACTCGTCAAGACGATTCAAGCGTTTTACTACGGAATCCTATGGCCACCTTCCAGCTTCATCATCAGATCAGCTCCATATCATAATAATATTGCATTGTCATCCAATTTACACATGCATGCAAAATTTCAGCCCAATCGGAAACCGGGAAGTGGGCCAAATTTAGCTTGCAAGATTTGACCCGTACATACATAGATTAGATAGATACATACATTGCAAGTTAATAAAAAGCTTATAATAAAATAAGACAAGTTAACCCTTCAGCTTTTAAACCACTAGGGAGCATTATTACGATATGCCACGGTGTGGTCACCCCACAATTTGTAGTTATTATGTGGGAGTATAATTATCTGATCTAGGGTAGATATGGCAAATTGGTGAACCGTTTTTGGAAATGTTTTGGTTTCTACGATTGTGTTGTTAGAGTAATCATTGTTTGTAATAAAGGTGCTGTATAATTTAGTTATAGTCTTTAATAATAATAACTTCTTTACTTATAATAAAGAGGTGAAGTTTGTTTATTTAGCTCAAGGCCATTCAGAGGTCGATGGAGAGGGCTATGCTCGGAGTCTGCGGGATCTCATTGGAAATAATGCGATCCTCGCAAGAACTAAAGTCACCTACATAGCTCGAATTGGCAGTGGACACATACAAACAAAGTTATCATTCAAAGTAATTATTCAAACAAAGTTATCATTCAACTTAGTACTAAGCAACTACTGTTAAATTGTCACTAGTCTCCGCGATACAAGCCTAGAGTCTAGTGTGGAGACCGCCAAAAAACCATACAATTGTAATGTTTTTTATATTTCAAATAAATATCTTTATCTTATCTTATCTTAAAGTCGAAGTCAATTAATAAGTCAATATAAGTAAGTATACTTATTTAATTAAGGCTATAATAATCACATAAATGAATGCCGAAGAACCACTGATTCCGAAAAACCCTGTTGAGAAGGATCCGGCAAGAAACTCAACAAGGTATATTTTTTTTCAAACGGACCTAAGATGTTATTAACTTAATAAATTACACGCGTATAAAGTATCTATAATAACTATTTTTTTATGTACAGTTGCGGAATGAAAAGGTTCGTCACTTTTCAACCTTAACACGTTGACATAGAGTCGAAAAATGACGAAACTTTACATTCCACAGCCATAAACTCGTGTTACAAACATAAAAAAATGCTTGCGATAATCCTCGCGACAAAAAAAACGCTCCAATTCTTTTTTTTTGTAATGCGACACGCATCTGCGTGTCTAAGTGGCTATTGTGCCGCACTATGGGACTGCCCCGAATGGTCCCCGAATCGTGGTCGCAGTAGCGAAGCTTTAGGGGGCTTAATTTGCGAGCTTTTTAACCTTTTTTGGGATTTAGATTGAGCAAATAGTGAGCTAACCGAGATTGCGGATTGTTTGAGAGCTACGAAAAGTTCAGTCTGTAATAGAATTCAAATAGCTTTAATTTCAATACTAGATAACTAGATGAAAGAAAGCCCTCCTGTATAATTCCCGTTCCCATGGGGATTCCGGGGAAATATATACCCTATGTCACTCTCGGAACTGAGACGAATCTAATGACACCTCACACTTCAAAAATCCATTGAGCCCTTTAGGCTGCAGGGCATGCCAAAGAATGATACATACATACATAAATACATACGCTCTAAATAAAAACATAACCCTCCTTTGGCAGTCGGGTGAAAAGATTGGGAATCCCTGGGATTGGATATAGAACGTCAACTCATTTGTACAGAGCTGCTACTAGCGGTCGCAAACATCGTCAAAGTGTGGCAACTTATTGAATGTATGCAAACAAGTCGCGGCATGTTACTGTCACCGAGTGCACCCGGGGGCGCCCCTACCAGCCAAGCGTGACAGCCGAAACACCATGCTATAATTTTGAACAAGTTTAAAATAAGTATATATATCATCATCATCATCATCATCATCATCATCAGCCTATGTTCGTCCACTGCTGGACATAGGCCTCTCCCATGGCACGCCACTGAGCACGATCCTCGGCCACTCTCATCCAGCTGTTGCTAGCCGCCTTGCGAAGATCATCGCTCCACCGAGTCTGAGGACGTCCCACGCTACGTTTGCCAATCCGTGGTCTCCACTCAAGAACTCATCTACCCCACCGGTTATCGGTTCTTCGGGTTATATGGCCTGCCCATTGCCACTTCAGCGTGCTGATGCGGTGGGCTATGTCGATAACTTTGGTTCTCTGTCGGATCACTTCGTTACGAATTCGATCTTTTAGAGAAACTCCGAGCATAGCCCTTTCCATAGCACGTTGAGCAAATTTGTGGACCAGCCCTACAGTGAGTGTCTATGTTTCGGCACCGTATGTCATGACGAGTAGGACGCACTGATTGAAGACTTTCGTCTTTAGACTCTGCGGAATTGGCGACGTGCAGACTCGACGCAGTTTCCCATATGCTGCCCATCCCAGCTGTATTCTTCTGTTGGCCTCTTTCTCGAAGTTGTTTTTACCCAATTGCATAGTTTGCCCGAGGTAAACATACTCCTTAACAACCTCGAGAATATTGCCTTGAACTGCAATTGATTCCGGACTTACATGTTCATTGAACATAACCTTGGTTTTATCCAGGTTCATCCGAAGACCAACGCGTTGAGAAGAATCAGCTAGGCCATTCAACATATGTTGCAAATCTTGCAGCGTTTCCGCCACGATGACGATATCATCAGCAAATCGCAAGTGTGAGAGGTACTCGCCATTTATGTTAATGCCGCGCCCCTTCCAGTCCAGCGTCTTGAACACATCCTCCAATGCATTTGTGAACAATTTGGGGGATATAACGTCCCCTTGTCTCACACCACGATGCAAGGGGATACGTTCAGACTGCCGATTCTGGACTTGGACGGCCATAGTAGCGGCGTAGTACAGACCTCTCAACACTTGGATGTATCGCCAATCGACTTGGCATCGCTGCAAAGATTCCAGAACATATCATACTAAATACAAACTGAAACATGGATGCACAAAAAAAACCAGAAATAACCCTCCGGCAGTCGGGTAAAAAGACCAGATCTGGGAATCGAACCCAGGTCCTCAGCATTCCGTGCAGCGTGCTAAACCCCTACACCACAACTGGTCGGGACTTGGACATTGTTTTTTCCTATGCATTACACATTTCAGCTTGCTACTAGCGACATCTATGTTAATACCCTCAACGAGAGACGTCAACACTCCTTCGTAACTCACCGCTCACCCGGACCAAGAGATGTCGCTCTCAATAATTGGAGTTGAAAAATAAAAATACAAAAAGACTCCAAAAAACCAATCCAAATAAGTATGTACCTAAGTTATATAGAAAAAAAATATAGTACATTTTAAATATCAAGCAAAGAACGATTAAGTATTTTTTACTGGCTCCGCTCGTTTGCTTTTGCCATAGTTTGTCATAATTAAAGTTAATAAAAGAAGACATGGATGAAGTAGAAAAAATATTGCACGCAACGGTGTATAACGGTGTAAGTAGTTTATAACTATAATTTGAAATTTTTAAAAGCCCCCAACGCAATTGTGTCACTCGTATGTTTGAACATTAAGTTAATGCCTGTTATGCGTCTGAGATCCCTTCCGCAGCTAACGAAAGAGCTGATAAATTTAGAACGGCTTGACCGTTTTTGATGAAACATGTCTAAGAACCATCGCCAAGAAACCTGCTTTCTATTTAAAAAAACCGCATCCAAATCGGTCCACCCGTTTAAGAGCTATGATGACACAGACGGACACACAGACAGACAGACTGTTGTGTCAGGGGTTAAAAATGATGACAGTAATGGAACGTCACTTTGTCATTGACAGTTGTTTGTTTACATTTTTGATGTCTAAGTGTCCATGACGCCTTACATAATTGTTATTGCATTTATATAATTTAATTTAATTTATTTAATCTAAATTGGTATAATGTAAGTGGATAAGTTGTAAGTTTGTATTGAAAATGTTTACTTATTCTTGTTTTTTTTGTCTTATTAGGTGTGGTCGACCGGGTACTTGTTTTGCCATTTGTAATGACAGTTCCTACATCAGAATGAAAGCAATAGGACTGGGGGGTTACTGCGAAATTCGATGTTCGAGGTTCGGATTGTGCGGTCCCTCTCACTCTCGTAATAATTACCATTAGTGTGAGCGGAACGGCATGAAACGGGGTTCGAGTTTCGCGCTTCGTAGTATAGGGCCTGGTTGTCCGCACTGACTTGTGAGTGAAAATAGCTTTTGATGTTTTGAGCCATGCAACTGTCATTGAACCTTGGATGGTGAAGGGATTTCTTGGTAGACTATACCGCTATACGTTTTTTTTTTTATCGTCCTACCCGCCTGTTTTGCAATGTCAGCACGCTATATAGGGGCGCAGGCTGAAAACCAACGCGGTGATGAGTAATCCTCACCGCACATGCTGAGCCTGAGCCTTTTGCCACATAATTTTGTGTATTTTTCTTTTTCTTTTTTATGGGAAATAAATGGTTTTTTATTTTTATTTTTATTTATTTTTATAATTTGGTCTAAACGGCTCGTGCCGTCTTTCATTGCGATATTCACTTCGTTCATATCGCAACTCACGCCGCTCGCCTTTTAAGACCGTTTCATAAAATACTATAAAAACCCCCAACGCAATTTGGTCACACATATCTTTGAAATTAAAGTAAATTCCCATTATGCGTCTAAGATCCCTTCCGCAACTAACAAAAGAGTTGTAACTTTGAAACGGCTGAAACAATTTTGTATGAACCTGTCTAAGAACCATCGCCAAGAAACCTGCTTTCAAATAAAAAAAACCGCATCCAAATCGGTTCACCAGTTTAAGAACTGTGATGCTACAGACAGACAGACTGTCTACACACACATAGCGGTCAAATTTATAACACCCCTCTTTTTGTATCGGGGGTTAAAAATTATACCTGAAATTACTAAATGTAGGCCCGAAACCTATACACTGTAGCGTTTCGGGTGATCTGTCTACCCCCTTTGAGATAAATGCGTGATGTGTAAGTATGTCGATATTCAAATACGTACCCGTTGTCAATCCATTTTTTAAAAGCTTTTTATTAACTTGCAATGTATGTAAGTACGTATGTACGGGTCAAATCTTGGAAGTTGAATTTGACCCACTTCCAGTGGTCGGATTTACGAGTATGTACTTGAAATTTAATATAATTATGTAGGTTGGATGACAATGCAAGTACAGTCAACAAAAAGTACAGTCGGCGAAAAAGCATGAACTGAAAATGAATTTTTTAACAAAAACTTATTTTGATCCCGGACCCCGGTGTACCTATTGTTCATTAAATACGGATTAAAGATAACGCGTGACTTGAACTCCGGAGTGGAGATTTGATCAGAAAGGGTTCAATTTAAACCCCAAAACATTGACAGCGGAACTAAAGGGATTTCGCGAGGTTTGATAGCCTAAAAACTTGCCTCGTTAGACTCCAATAGAGGATGGTAGAATATTTTTTCCCCGAACTATCGTTTCGTCGAATGATTGTTTCGTAGAATTTAAATTATAGTTAAATTAGAAAGAAAAACTTACGTGTGTCTGTGAGTCTGTCTGTGGCCTCATAGCTCTTGATCAGAGGTGAACCAGGTATTTTTTTTTGAAAGCGGGTTTCTTGGCAATGGTTATTTATTAGACATGTTTCATCAAAATTGGTTCAGCCGTTTCAAAGTTATCAGCTCTTGTAAGCTGTGGAAGAGATCTTAGCTTAGACGCATAATGGGCATTTACGTGACCAAATTGCGTTGGGAGTTTTTAAACTTTTTAATTTATATAGTTATAGAAGATTAAGGTTACTAACACTGCCTGTTGTTTACTTACTTATTTATACTCTTAATCGTTCTTTAACTATTGTATTTTGTATTTAGCTTAAGGCTGGTGACTGGCGAGAGACGGCACAGGACCGGGATCTTTGGGTGCCGTGCACTCGTATTGGAGGCCAAGACACACTTTGGGTCGTTGCGCCAGAGGAGTAAGTAGTAAGTATTAATCGCTATAATATGTACTTTTATCGGAAGTCCACACGAGAAGTCCCTATGTCTCTAATTTTATGCGAGAGTGTGGTAAGGACTTTAAAAAGCAAACGGAGACTTTCTTTATCCCTGCATACAAAATTATCTACACACAGCGAAAGGCAAATGGCCCGAACCGCTGGTAAAATAGTTTACCCCCTCGCAGTCGTAACTGTCACCAGATTCAATAATTCTGTCGGTAATGCGAGTGGATATTGACAGGTTTATCACGAACTGAACCAAAGCTGAGTTTATTAAATGGGAGCGGCTGTCACACCGTGTACGTCACAGAATGAAAAAGTTCGTCACTTTTCGACTCTATGTCAACGAGTCAAGATCGAAAAGTGCCTTTACTTGCAGTAGTTCGGTTGATTTGTCCGGGGGAACTGCTGCAACACTTTTTGTCTCAGTAGTTCGGTTATGACGTCAAATCGGTCTGCTGAGTATTGAAACGACTCAAAAGCGCGGTTAAGAATATAGCTAAATACACAATCCATGAAAAATAAGAGCTAGTTAGTTTGATTTCCTTGCAATCGAAGTGAAAAGAAGAGTGTAAAACTCTAGCATTAAATCCATTTTCCCCTCGACGTAGCTATTTGAACGTCTCGGGTAAAATGGCTCGTTTTATGCTTTTGTTGTACAATCTTTTATTATTTAGCTATATCCTTAAACGTACTTTTGAGTAGTTTCAATTAAAATAATATGACGGTTAATATGACGTTAAACCGAACTACTGAGACAAAAACTGTTGCAGCAGTTCGGCCCCGGACAAATCAACCGAACCACTGCAACTAAAGGGAAAAGTGACCAAACTTTTAATTCCGCTACTTAAGTACTTACTTCCGCATTTGCATAGGTACTTATAGGTTTTTTGGACGGACTGTTGCTGTTCTTACTTTAAAATGACAAGATCGGTATCTTTCCAGTTTCACTCATACCTGAAACAAAAAGATTAAATTGTTAGTATCGAGAAGTATACTTGTTTAATAAACAAAAAAAAACCGGCTACGTGTGAGTCAGACTCGCGCACGAAGGCTTTCCGTACCATTGTCTATAAAAACGGAAAAAAATCACGTTTGTTGTATGGGAGCCCCCGTTAAATATTTGTTTTATTTTAATTTTTTAAATTATTTTAATGTTAATATGTAACTAAATATTCTGTGAATATTTCAAGCGTTTACCCGTTGCCGTTATCAATATCGAGCAAAAAATCATGTTTGTTGTATGGGAGCCCCCCTTAAATATTTATTTTATTCTGTTTTTGGCATTTGTTGTTATAGCGGCAACCGAAATACATCATGTGTGAAAAATTCAACTGTCTAGTCTAGCTATCACGGTACATGAGATACAGCCTGGGACTGACGGACAGACGGACGGACGGACAGCGAAGTCTCAGTAACAGGGTTCCGTTTTTACCCATTGGGTACGGAAGCCTACAAATGGGGTCGTGAACATGCTTCGGTGTGACACGCTTCCACGCTTGCGGGATCCCAATTTATTCCCTCATTCGATTGGAAGTGAAGCAATTTATTCCGAAGCCGTTTTGAAGGAAACTATGAGCCCTGCATACTCGCGCGCACACATCTTGTACAGTCAGTGCAGATTGTCATAAAACATTCAAAAACCCGTCAAGTGGGAGTCAACTCGTACAGTCAAGGATGTTAATTTCCAACCCATCTAAGTTTGAATACTGTACATACAACAAACTGTTACCATAAGAGCTCTTTTGTTAGCTGCGGAAGGGATCTTATACGCATAATTGGCATAATTTACTTTATTTTCAAACATAATAAATATGTGTGACCAAATTGCGTTGGCGGTTTTTAGGGTTCCGTACCGAAAGGGTTAAAACGGGACCCTATTACTAAGACTTCACCGTCAGACTGTCTGTCTGTCTGTCTGTCACTATAGGCTGTATCTCATGAATCGTGATATCTAGACAGTTAAAATTTTCACCAGACTATGTACATTTTACTTAGAAGCACGGCTCTGCTAATACTGGATTATTATAGTTACTGCTGCTAGGCGTATATTTTGACAAACCTAAAAATTTTAACGGAATTCTCGGTGCTCGAGTCCGGCTCGCACATGGCCGGTTTTAAAAATTTTAAATTTGTAATTATTACTATTGTTGTTCTAGCAGCAGAGTCGCAGTAATTAGGGTCCCGTTGCCACCCTTTAGGTACAACACCCTAAGAAGGTTGTAGTATATAAAGTCAACAAATCCTTTTAGTCGATTAACTGCCCAATAAATCTGTTTACATTGTACTACAAGTTTCAAGATGGCGGCCTTACCGGAAGTCATTGATTTCGCTCCACAGCGCCCCCTATCGGCTCTCAAGTTATTTATGTTGGCTGCACTTCCGGTATAGCTCCATTTCCGCTCGGGGGTGAAAATTCACTTTCGTAATGTTTCCGTACACCTCGACGTTTGCGCTTTTTGGAAGTTGCAAGAAAAAGTCACTTAAAAAATTTGCTTTAGCTGACTGTACTTTTTGCTGACTTTACTTGTATTAAATAGCAAAAAGGTTAGTCGCCATTACAGGAAACCGAAGAGCTGGCAGCTACCTCGGACAAAGAATTAGTTTAACTGTTCAAAGGAACGCTGCCAGTATCTTCAGAACCTTGCCTAAGCGGACTCCCTTTAATAATAGTACCTGTACCTCTACCATGAGTTTACACTAGTTTACAGTGACCGTACTCGCTAGCGACGGCGTAAATGATTTGTATGGAGAATTGTACTTCCGTAAGTGACCGCTAGAGGCGCTGTACAATTCTCCATACAAATAATTTACGCCGTCGCTAGCGAGTACGGTCACGTAAACTAGTGTAAACTCATGGTAGTGGTACTGGGCGGCCGAGCTCCGCTCGGGCTGAAACTCGGTACCAAGCGTTTTCCCAGAGATAAGACCAAGCTAGATCAATTTTTCATCCCCGAAAACCACCACATACCAAACTACATCGAAATCGTTGGAGCCGTTTCTGAGATTCTGATTAAGAATTGCTCGTTTAAAGGTATTATATAGATAGATATTTTAGTTATTATTATTATATTTTTTAAGGTTTTTAGGTTTAGGTTAATTGTTCTTGTATAAGTAATATAAGTATACATATTTTATTTGTGTATATTAGTTAATTATGTAATATTAATTTACTGTCTTGTATTATAGAAGTGACGTAATATTAATAACAAGGATTATCCATAATATTTTTTGTAAATAATGACTGTTCATTTTGTGCTTACATAATTAATATGGAGTGTTTCTAATTATGTGGCCACCGCTGTATGTTTGATGATAAACTAAATGCCCATTATGCGTCTAAGATCCGTTCCGCAGCTAACAAAAGAGCTGAAAATGAAACGGCTGAACCAACTTTGATATGAAATATGTTACGCTTCCAAATCCTTTCACCTGTTTCGTTTAAGAGCTATGATGCCACAGACAGACATACAGACCACGTCGCGTTAAATAGTACGTCAGTTGATCAGTGGCGGCGTCGTCCCTATTTACTTTTCTCCATAATGTTTCTAAGTAAATAAGCAACATTTAAAAGCTTGTAGCTAAGTTTGAAGAGTCCCAAGAACCCGTGTTCGGGCGCTACGTCGGAACAGACAAACTTTGACACAGGAAATTAAACGCCTCGGGCTAGGAACCGACTGCGGCGGCAATGTGGAGTAATGTGTTGGCGCGTCGGTATTTTGGGTGCGGTTAAATAAAACACCTGAAATCGCCTCTGAATTAATGACCACCATCATCGTCATCCCAGTCTGTATACGTCCCACTGCTGGGCACAGGCCTCCTCTCAGAATGAGAGGGCTTGGGCCGTAGTTCTCCTGCGTGCGGATTGGGAGCTTCACACACCATTCAATGTTTTTCTAGTGAAAACATGCGGATAACTTACGTTTTTAGGGTTCCGTAGTCAACTAGGAACCCTTATAGTTTCGCCATGTCTGTCCGTCTGTCTGTCTGTCTGTCTGTCTGTCTGTCTGTCCGCGGCTAAGCTCAGAGACTGTTAGTACTAGAAAGCTGTAATTTGACATGAATATATATATCAGTCACGCCGACAAAGTGAATCAATAAAAAAAAGTAAAAAAAATTTTTTTGGGGACCTCCCATAGACGTAAAGTGGGGGTGTTTTTTTTTTCTTGGCTAACCCTATAGTGTGGGGTATCGTTGGATAGGTCTTTTAAAATCATTGCGGGGTTGCTAACATGATTTTTCTATTCAGTGATCTGTTTGCGAAATATTCAACTTTAAAGTGAAAATTTTCATTAAAATCGGCCGTCCCCCCCCTCTAAAATCTAAACAGTTGGGTGGTAAAATTTGAAAAAATTCAGAAGGGTAGTAAATATATCAAATTTACTAGGAAAATTATAGCGGCTAAGATTGCTTGGAAATTATTTGTAGTTTAAGAGTAAATAGTAGCCTAAGGTATAAAACATACCTAAACTTGGATGATTCCGTACACATACGAAATCCTTAGAAAAATATTACTTGATTTTTTCGTAATGGCTACGGAACCCTAAGCTAAGGGCTAAAGGTTGCCTGGAAGAGATCGCTCTTAAGCGATAAGGCCGCCTATTGCTTACCTTGTAACTTACTCTCTGTGTACCTGTTTTCTGTATTGCTTACTATTCCTGGTGTACAATAAAGAGTCATTGTATTGTATTGTATTGAACCCTACCTTGGGCGTGTCCGACACGCTCTTGGCCGGTTTTTTAAACTTAGGTTTTGCTTGACATATGTCGGGCTAATCCGTACCGTAGCCCTCCCTCTCGGGGCACACGCCACATCAGTGAGTGAGACTCACGGTAATGTCATGTTCAAAGATGTTTTCCTACACCGTAAAGCTCATGGTGAAGTTACACATTTAATTTAAATTCTGAAAAACTCACAGCTGCGAGACCGGATTTGAACTCACGATTCTCTACTTTAGAGGTCATAAGTAGATTGAACCACTCTAGCTAATCTACCATATATAAATACAGGGTTATTTGTAATTCACTAGTATCCTTTTAACCCTAAACTCCTACCACTTAAACAAATGTTTTTTGTTTTACGGCTTTTGTCATAACTTAATATTTTTGGTGTAATAACGTTTCGAAAATTTGAGATTACCTCTTATTTTTACGATACTCTGTGTATTTGTATGGGAAAAAAAGTGCTTCATTTTAAAAAGTCTTAGAACAAAAAACATTTGTTTGAGTGATAGGAATTCAGGGTTAAGAGGATGTCAGTGAATTAAAAATGACCCTGTATACACAGAACACAATTAATTAATATTTCAAAAATCTTTTTAATACCTGGTTTACACTCGCGTACGAGCGGCGAGACGAAATGCGAGACGAGCAACGAGACGAGAGTGTGAACAGGCTCGCCTCGCGCCTCGTCTCGTGATTTGCAGGCTCGCGTCAGAGGCCCTACCACGAAGTGCATAATTCGAACTTCGTTTCGTGCCGTCCCGCTCACGCTAATATGATTTGACACGAGAGTGAGAGGGATAATACGATACGAACTTCGATTTTCGAATTTCGTAGTAGCGCCTCTGGAGCGAGACGACGAGACGAGGCACGAGGCGAGGTAACGAGGCGAGAGTGTAAATCAGATAAGTATAAGAGTTTTACACATTTCGGAGGTAGTGTATTTGCGAATAGGAAATACGGAACTCTAAAAAAACTAAATACAAAAAAGGGTGGTAAAACGTTTGTCATTGTAAAGTTTTTTTCTGCCCAAAATATCCTTTTACCTATATAGTCGTCCCGTTTTAAAGTAACAAAAAAATGGTCACGTTGACCCATCTGCCAATCTGTGAACGTACAAATGCACACGCATAAATTAAACATAGGTATCGCTACAGCCGGTTCTCGGAAGAGATGTGACAAACAAAGCCACGGTCGCACGGGTGTCCATGGCAAAGGAGCAGACATAACAAGGTCATAAACTTGTATTCATTTGATAGCATGTAGCTTCCGTTAGGCGAGGATAAGGAGATATTTTCGAATTTCTGATCGACTTGACTCCTTGGCGCTGCGTAGAGATATAGTTATTCCTCCGAGTTAAGTTATTCGGGTTCATCCCTGCCGCATCCTTCCGCCACCGCCCTATGCGACAACACTTCCATCCTCACCATCTGGATGGTTGGCAGTCTTCTACTGTGCGTTTTTCCAGAAAATTCCTGCCTCGCACAGCAAAGCTCTGGAATGAGAAGTACCTGCTGCGGTATTCCCGGACCGATATGACTTTCAAGCTTTCAAAAAAAGAGCGTACCTACTCCTATAAAAGGCGGGCAACGCACTTGTGACTCTTCTGGTGTCACAGGTGTCCATGGGCGACGGTAATCGTTTACCATCAGGCGATCCGTTTGCTTGTTTGCCCCTATACCATAAAAAAAGAGCGGGGGGTTGCAGAAGCGCTTCGCTTCAGCTAAACTGACTTTATAGCCGAAGGCGGTAAATTTGCGATCAAATTGCGGGACTTGTCTGTAAAATGCGGGGCTTCTTCACCCGGCCCAACTTGCCTAGGTATATTGATAGATAGATAGATAGATAGATAGATAAAGACGTTTATTTGGTACTGCAAGCACATACAATCAAGATTAACAAAAAAAATACAGAAATCTGTATAAAGTTAAAAGTAAAACATTTGCAATTTAAACGTTATACATTATTGGCTATACACATGCGAATGGGAATTTTGCTACGCGGAACAAACAAGTTTGGGAACTGGGGCTAAATTCAGGAACGGCCCAACACGGTTTGCGAGCGGTAATTCAATCGTTTGCAAGATGATAGGGATGAACTGCTATTCAGGAACGCCAAAAATCACTGGTTTGCGAGAGGTTTGGGCTGAGATTGGGATGAGCCTAATTTATTTATTTATTTATTTACAAAGTGAATTAACAGGAAAATAAGGCCCATCCCAAGCTCAGCCCATTCCTATCCTCTCCCCAAACGATTGAATTACCGCTCGCAAACCATATTGGGCCGTTCCTGAATTTAGCCCCTGATCTAGTTAAGTACTCTTTGCGGCGCTCGAGCTCGATTGAGTTCTTCTAACTCGTTGGATTTAGTGGTATTCCTTAAGGTATAAGCATCTAGCCGTAGAATATGACTGTAGTAAGTAAGTTACTTCTGAAATAGACGTGTATCCAGCAAAGACGGTTCTTTCTCTTATTTCAATATCTCACGCTCCGCCACAGGCTTTACTGCCTCGTAAGGTATAGCAACTTACACGATTTTTCTTGCAGGTTTAAACTGGCCATAAGTTAGTTAGGTACTTATGTTTTATATGTCAGACGTGTCGTGCAATGCTATGCGCACACGCATAACGGTATGTTAACCGTGTCACTAGCATAGTGGCATGCGGAGCGCGCAGGACTCGAGGCATGGTTTGTAGCAATACCGCGAATTAATAGCTTCTGTTTAGTGTTAGAAAAATATAAGAAAATATATGTGATTTTTCTCACTAACGTCGACAAGCCAAAGGCTACTAGAAAAACTGGCCAAGTGCGAGTCGGACTGGACTCGCTTACCGAGGGGTCCGTACAATTTTTAGGTATGTCAAAATATACGCCGTAGCTATAATAATCCAGTGTTAGCATTCCCATAGCGTTCCCATGGGGATTCCGGGAAAATATATACCCTATTTCACTACTAATGTTACTCTCGGAACTGAGACTAATCTAATGACACCTCACACTTCAATAAGTTTTTGTTACAAATTTCATTTTCAATGCAAGCTTTTTCAACCGACGAAAACAAAAGGAGGAGGTTCTCAAGTCGACGTGTATATTTGTTTTTTTTTTTGTTTTTTTTTTTTTTTTTTTTATGTATGATCACGCATAACTTTTTACAGAGTAGGTAGTCAGATTTTGATGATTCTTTTTTTATTGGAAAGCGTATACCTCGAGGGTGGTGGGTGGTGGTGGGTGGGTGGAAATAATATTCCTACCCTAAGGGTAGGAAAACAGGGGATGATTGACTAACTTTTTACAGAGCAGTCTGATTTTCATAATTCTTTTTAATTGGATAGGGTATAACATTGAAGTTGGTATTATGTAAATTTGGAAAAAGTATGAAATAAAAACTTTTTTACAAAAAAATTAAACCGCCGAAAACACTGAAAACCAAAAAATAATACCTTTTTGTTTGACCTTAATCTAGGTACCAGTTTGAAGTCGGTGCCTCAGCACCAGCCAGGAGGAGTGATAGAAGCCAATCAGGTAGAAGATTATAGGTCCACTCCTCCTGGCTCGTGCTGAGGCACGGACTTCAAACTGGTACCTAGATTAAGGTCAAACAAAGAGGTATTATTTTTTGCTTTTCAGTGTTTTCGGCAGTTTAATTTTTTTGTTAATTCCGACTGTACTTTTTAATGACTGTACTTGCATTGTCATCCAACCTACACAAGTATACCAAATTTCAAGTTAATCAGACCACTGGAAGTGGATCAAATTCAACTTCCAAGATTTGACACGTACATTTACATACATTGCATGTTGATAAAAAGCTTTTAAAACCCATTGAGCCGTTCAGGCTGCAGGGCGTGCCAAAGAATGATACATTACATACATAAATACCAATAAATACATACGCTCGAAAAACATAACCCTCCTTCGACAGTCGAGTGAAAACAAGATATAATTATAACTTAGACAAAGAACATAGTCATAAATGACCTGGATAAGACTAGGTCTCCACCTGGGAGCGCGCGGCGCGTGAGCATGCCGCGGGTAACAATAAACGTCCGTTTGATAAGGGTGCTGTCATAACTTTACGAGAACATTAATTAAATTTGAACCGCGGTTCAGTTTCAGCTCTTTTGTACTATTTACTAACTTTTCTGACGTGTACCCAACTACCCAAGTAATTTGAAGATTCTCTTCAATACTAGCTTTTTCCCGTGACTTTTGCCAAACACCTACCTGTGTAAATGAACTGAAACAATTACTTTACCCGCGACCTTACGATAGTTACGTTTATGTAAGAAATGCGTGTTCACGCAGTTCCTCCACTTCCACGCAGCACGAACACACACAAATCACACAAACCCAACTATCACCACCACCAAAAATTACACTGACGCGTTTTGAATTCAACCAGAGCTCGTCCTCAGACTGTTAGTACAGTGTGGAGGCGGAGGAACTGCATGAAAACGCATTTTTTACATAAACGTAGCTATCGTAAGGTCACGGGTGGGCAAAGTAATTGTTTCAGTTCATTAATATGGACCTCCGCAAAGTAACGCCTGATTCAATCAATTATTCATAACCCCGGCGCCACACATAGCACAAATGTTTCAACACATATTTGATCACATGTGAAGCACCGGTATTTGCTTATTTGTTCAGTAGGACAACCACACAATCAACCATAGATCAAATATGTGTTCAAATATGTGTTGAAACATTTGTGCTATGTGTGGCGCCGGGGTAATAATTACATTACACACATTTGGTACACATTTTGGTTGGTTTGGTTTTGGTTGGTTTACATTTGGTAGCATAGTAAAAGGTTGCGTTAGGTACTCCGGGGATGAGCTCTGGTTGAGTTCAAAACGCGTCAGTGTAGTTTGGTGGTGGTGATAGTTGGGTTTGTGTGATTTGTGTGTTCGTGCAGTGTGGAGGTGGAGGAACTGCATGGACACGCTTTTCTTACATAAACGTAACTATCATAAGGTCGCTGGTGAGCAAAGTAATTGTTTCAGTTCATTGTTATGGACCTCCGCAAAGTAACGCCTGATTGAATAAATTGCCATAGTAATTCTTCGTAAGTCCGTGAAGCGCCGACAGACTGTAATAAAACAGTAAAACTGTCTGTATTACTGTCGCGTATGACCCACTAAACTAAAATGTGCAATGTGTATGCCTCAGCTTATCCTTAATATGAATTATTAGCAGTGCATTATATGGGGCACTATTTGCATTTAGTAGTGCAGCTTAGCATAGTGTTAACACACCGTTTTTCCCGCGTTGAATAACCGCCAGGACAAACATTTACTCTTGGAACTATGTATTACTATAATCAATCAATCATTTATTTTTTAGAATATGGTACAATATGTAGGTTGGTAAAATTGGTTTCTTCAGTTCTGCCAGCATCGGCGTAGAAATATTTCAGAGCATTATGAAAATCTACATAATACAATTTGCCTAAACTAATTATTATTTAAAAATTCAGCAACAGGGTAGAAACATTTACTAAGTAACCATTTGAAAATTTTTGTGTTGGTAGCCTTTTGTAATGGTTGTACCTTGTTTTGCCTAACAATTGTTTGCCTATTAGCAGTTTGCCTAATTTTAGATAAACTAATATTATTTAACCTAATGTTTCATTTTACCTAATTTTCATTTCAGTGAAAGTCATTTTGCATACAACTTACTTTACATAATTTTGTTTCATCTAATTTTAAATGACCTAATATTCATTTTATATAAACTTATTTCGTATAATGTTTGACTGACATAATTATATTTTGCCTAACGTGCATGTTGTATAATTTTCATTTTGTATAAACTTATTTCGTATAATGTTTGACTGACATAATTATATTTTGCCTAACGTACATGCTGCATAATTTAATTTTGTATAAACTTATTTCGTATAATGTTTACTATTAACGTAGTAGTTCATAACACTCAGTTTTCCGAAAATTTTAAGTAATAATTTCACTTTTGAAACTTTATAACTTATCATTCAAATTAGATTTTCCGGGTGGTCATAAAAAAAATATCTAACACCAAAGGCTAATGCGGGAGCTTCGCTACGCTCCCGCATTAGCCTTTGAACCTAACCATACCGAGTCGCTTCCGCTCCGACAGGTCTTGCTCGCTCGCTTCGCTCGCTCGCTGGCTTCAGTCACAAAACAAGACTTACCTATGCAAAATGTTAGTTAAAACGTTATTCGGCTGTAAGATGATTAGTTAAAATAAGAATCGACAAAGTGAGTTTTCGATAAAATAATATTAGACAAAACAAGACATATGCAAATGATTATTTAAAAGCGAAAAAGTTTTTCGGGTGCGCCGGCGGGATTCGAACCCACGTCTCCCGGGTATGCGCCCCAACGGGTGTTCTACCAATTGAACCACGTCGCATCCAACCGACTCCCCCGAAATTCTTAATCGCTTACATACGCCAACAGTGGCGTGTGGTAACATCCATCGCAACTATTAGAAGCTACGACTCCTACGTTCCAAATTACATTGGAAATGCGTAAGAAATGATGTATTTATTTAAATATTATTTATATTATTAGCAGTACGGTTGCTCACCGAATCTAAGATTATTTAAAAGCGAAAAAGTTAAATAATCTTAGATTCGGTGAGCAGCCGTACTGCTAATAATATAAATAATATATGCAAATGATGTTAGTTAAAACGTTATTCGGCTATATGATGATTAGTTAAAATAGGAATCGACAAAGTGAGTTGTCGATGAAATAATATTTGACAAAACAAGAGTTATGCAAATGATCATTTAGTAAAAAGGAAAATTCGACAAAATAAAAATTATATATAATTAAATTATACAAATTGACTTTAGACAATCTATTCATTATAGTAAAAGTTGTTAGACAAAGTGAAATTAGGCAAAAAAAGTTTAGACAAGTCAAGGGAATACCCTTTTGTAATCTTCAGTAGTCTGTTAAACCGTATTCTCGTATGTTATATTCCGCGATAATCTCCATAAAATCACAGATTTTTCGAGCGAAGTTTTGAACGCCGGTGCGGCTACGTCCAAAAATTCAATGTGTTACAGAATAACTACAATGCCCTTATAAAAGTCACGAAAAAAAAAACAATTTTAAAGCAAACGCAGTAATTCGTGTCTTCTTCGACCTAAATTCTTCTAATGAAGCAAAATTAACACCGACCAACTTACGCTTACATTCCTCTAAATGCACCCATCAAACAATAACCTCCTAATCCCAACTTCCTTGACCGCACGAATAACTTTGCAGCTTACTGCGACAATTTTAATTATTCACGTGACTTTATCATTATATCAATGTAACCCACACGTCAGCGTTCTTATGACCGTGACACAGTGTTAATTTTTGCTCAATTTAAGTGTTTGTTTTATGTTGTTTCTGGTTGCACAGCGGCATTTGTGAGTTGGTAGTTCCGTGAGAATTGTCAAGACTGATGTCAATTGCCTAAGACAGGGTTAATTATAAGAAGTAGTTTAACCGACATCGGCGATGACGAGAGGGTATGTTATAAGAACGCAGAAATATAAAAGGAGAACCCACTCCCTTTGCGAAGATTTTGACACAAAATTTAAAAAAAACTGGCCAAGTCCGAGTCGGACTGACCCTTCGATGGTTCCGTACAGTCAAAAGCCATCAGGGGCGGATCTACATAATGACTTTTTGGGCTGCAGCCCAGGGCCCCGTGAGTACCTATAAGGGCCCCCAACCTTCAGAGACCTTCTACAGGGTGTTACGAAATAACCCCTAAAGCCTGAAACCCCATGAACAGTAAATAAAACTGTAATTTTGCGCGCTGTTCTTTTTATTCTAAAAAAAAATATAATTATACTAATTTAATTCTTTACTGGAGTACATACTTCCATACCCTTCAGTTATTACGGGTAATTTTGTAACACCCTGTATAATATCGAAGACAGTTTTTGACATAGTCGAAATAGGGATGTTGACACCACCAATCAACTGACGTACTTTTTATGAGCTGTCAAAACACAATTCTCACATAGGGTTTGAATGGCAATAGCAACTTATGACGTCACTTGTTCGCCAACTCAATCAACTAACTGTTTATTTGTTTTAAAGCAACAAAAAGTTTTATTCTGGAGTTAATCGAAAATTAATCTGGTTTCAGGGCTTTAGCTTTATTTTAATAAAGCGTTCTTTTTTTACTGGAGTCGTGACTTCGAATTATTTTTTAATGGCGTCAACGTCACTATTATTTGGTCCCTTTGTGTTCCTAAAGGGATGGTTACTGAGGACTAGGGTCCCTTTTGAATTGAGTATATATAAATCCCGTTCTTTCCTTAACCCGTGGGATTTTCCAAAATTCTAAAATTAGTTTTTTACTTTTATTGTATATACCTAGTATAAATCTTACCAGGTGAATTTTTCGCTTCGTGCCATTACATTAAATTTGAACCTTAATACTATGACGATACCGTTTGTTTTGAAAGATAAGGGCGCGAAGCGAAAAATTCACCTGGGAAGATTTATACTATACCTACCTACTTGCATGCCGAAGTTTCTATTTGATAATTATAGTTACGGAGATAAGCCCACTTTGATGTGAAAATATAAATCCTGTTTATTCCCTATCCCGTGAGAATTTTGAAAATCCCCTTCTTAGCGGATGCATGCGATGCATGTGATAATAAATAGCTATCCGTGTGCCAAATTTCAGCACAATACGTTCAGTGGTTTGAGCTGTGCGTTGATAGATCAGTCAGTAACTGCCGTCTTTTATTGTAAGTACCTTATATACAGAAGAGAAGAAGAAGATATTATGACGATGATGAATTTATGGTGTTTAACACTAAAGACGATGGTTGCAGTTTCCCCTTCATTGTTACTTACTACTTTTTCTTTTAAACGCCTGTGTTTCGATGCATACCTGGAAAAAAAAGATAAAAAACAAAATTAATAACTTTTCGTTACGTATGACATATGGTGGGATGATTCAGGGAATGAGAGGGCTTGTGCCGTAGTGACACGCGAGCCCAATGCGGATTGCGAACTTCACATACTACACCATTGAATTTCTTTAGATGTGTTCATGTAATTTCGCATAGTATAGAATTTAATACACGGTACCATTATTTCACGCAAACTATTCCCACCCCGAATTAAAACTTATGATACATTTAGTCCAAGTCCAAATGCGAATAAAAGGGTAATGGTAATGCATTTAATTCGTGCCACAGAGTTGAGAGAGTACTGCGGCGAGCCTCGGGAGTCCTAGGGCTGACACAAGGCCCGTCTAAATTTACCAGTACCACAACAGAATAGATAATATGTTTCCTTTACCTTTTTCACCAGAAAAATGTGCTATAATAATGTAAAATTTGATAACAACCTTAACGTCAAATTTACGTCATCACTTTTTGTAATAGAGACTAGACGGGGTGCGCCTCGATAGATATAATTAACAACATTTGATATAACTGTAACATTTGGTATAATGCTACATTTGATATAATGCGATTTACTCAAAAAGTAAACTTCGGAGGATTGATATTAATTCTATTTGATATGCATTAGGTTAGGTTAGGTTGGTTTAGTAATCGTAGAATGTTTACTTCTCGAGTAAATCAAATTATGTCAAATGTAGGCATTATACCAAATGTTACAGTTATATCAAATGTTGTTATATCTATCATTACACACCCGACTAGACGAAAGTAATGGATCTATTGTACTGCGGTTTTGGAGTTACGCCCTTTTAGAATAAGCACATCTTTAAAATATTGTAATAAATTAATTAATAATTTTAGTGAAAATTCAAAACTATCAGCGTCTTTCTCTTTCCAAACAGAATAGGTGTACAGAGAACGAGTCAAATTATATTCTTAGAAATATGAAATCTTGTCTATTGTCCCATGTTTGTTTTATTACTTTGCTGGAGCAACCCTGCGCACTGCACGCGTCCCCGGGCTCCCGGACACCTGTTTTCCATTACCCGGAAAGTTCACCCGGACGCGGAACGGAGGGGGCGAGGAAAAGTACGCAAGTTTTACTCACTCGTAACCATATAGCCATTGGCTATCTTTTTATTAGAATTGAAATTTTGCATTTTATGCATAGCAACTTCATGGTAATTTGTAATTTTAACCTCCGACACAAAAGAGGCATCTTATAAGTTTGACCGCTATGTGTGTGTGTGTGTATGTGTTTGAAAACAGGTTTCATGGCGATGGTTCTTAGACATGTTTCATCAAAATTGGTTCAGCCGTTTCAATGCTATCAGCTCTTTTGTTCGCTAAGGGATCTTAGACGCATAATTGACATTTACTTTATTTTCAAACAAATACGTGACCCAATTGCGTTGGGGGTTTTTAAATTTTTAGTTAATGACAGTTTTTACATCAGAATAACAACAATAAGAGACATGACTCGTGAGTGAAAATAGTCTTTGATGTTTTAAGCCATACAACTAACATTAAATTTTAGGGTAGTGAAGGAATTTCGTGGTCGACTAAGTATACAATTTTCTTTAAAACCCATTTACCATAAACTCTACGGTGAAGAAAAACGTGAGGCGACAAACCTCCCTCAACGGTTATTTGTTCCATTTGGCTAAGGAACCCTAAAATGACCCATTTTCACGAACCCTTTGGATATAAAATACGGCGCTCCCAAATATCCAATTACGGCAACTAGGTTAATTGATGTATTCGTGGGTAATTATGAATACCAGCAAGCTACCGAGTGTAGGCGTTACCACACAATAGACTATCTTTACTCGTTTAATTTAGGCTATATACATACAGGTTGCTAACAAATGAGGTACCAATATTTGTATGGATTAATCTACTCATCAAAACAAGTCATTTTATTCTAACAACTTTTTAAAAATTGAAAAAAATCGGTCCAAGTTGTACTTTAATCGGTGTGGAAATAGTTTGATTTGGACCCGCTGTCTGACATCTAGCACTTTGACAGCGTCAGTAAAGTGACACTAGTTACAGTAGACCACTACACAAAAAATAAAACCGGCCAAGAGCGTGTCGGACACGCCCAAGATAGGGTTCCGTAGCAGGTACGAAAAAATCTTTGCATACTTTATTAATGTGGTTGTTTTGGTCCCAACTCCCACCACGCACAGAATTTCAACGTCGGCGGTACAGAGCCATCTATCGGCGAATTGTGTAACTAATCTAATCTGAGCAGTCTTACTAGAACTAGTATGTATGTTGATGGTTTTTCAGATGTAATTCTTTATTTTATGAACCGATTTCAATTTTATTTTTTTTATTTGAAAGAAGATACTGTTAGCGTGATCTTATAGGTACTTGAAGAAAAAAAATGCTTGCAATGGCGGTTAAATTACAATCTTAGTTTAGAAATATTTTTTTTTAAAAAACTTAAAAATTGCTCAACCGATTAAGTTGAAAATAATTTTCCTAGAAAGTTTTTATTAAGTTTAACTTACGTGATTTTTATCATATTTTTTAGACTTGCTGTTCAAAAGTTAGAGGGGGGGAGACACATTATTTTGAACTTTCGGAGTGAATATCTCCGAAAATATTCACTTTATCAAAAAATGGTTTTAGCAAACCCTTATTTATTTTTAAATACCTATCCAATGATACCCCACACTATAGGGTTAGTCGAGAAAAAAAAATCACCCCCACTTTACGTCTATGGGAGGTACCCTAAAAAAAATTGTTTTAGTTTTTTTATGTAATCACTTTGTCGGCGTGACTGGTATATATTCATGCCAAATTACAGCTTTCTAGTACTAACAGTCTCTGAGCTTAGCCGCGGAAGGACAGACAGACGGACAGACATGGCGAAACTATAAGGGTTCCTAGTTGACTACGGAACCCTAATAAAAGGGGTTGCCTTATCGTACGCATTTAAATAGATTTAGAAATGTATTGGCTGTGTGGAAGCCCTCAATTATAACCTGACGTCATCAACCAAAATAGTTACAATCATTGATTTTGAACAAAGTCGAAAACCTAAGGACAAAACCATTGAGACGAGATTTAATTTTTTTGACACCTTAAAATTACCACAGGAATCGAAAGAGTTTTGCCTCCTGAACACGGAAAATATTTATTATAATTTATTTCTCCATATTTAAAAAAATACAAGAAACTAAAAAAATATATCTGAATTTACCAATACTACCACAGAATAGATATGCATCTTTTGCCTTTTTCACCAGAAAAAAGAGCTGTCATAATTTTAAATTTGACATTAACATTGAGATTTGACACATACATAAATGACCTATTTTTATTAATGTTAATGCACGAACGGCGTGTTATTGATTTAAATAAGATTTTAAACAAGCCCGTAGTTGTGATCGAAAAGCAAGAAAGAACCAAACCGCCTAAGCAAATCACACACAACGTCAACGTCAGATTTACGTAATCACTTTTTTTTAAATAGAGACTAGACTAAAGTAATGGATCTATTGTGTGGTAGTTTTGGAGTTATGTCCTTTTAGAATAAGCACATCCTAAAAAAAAGTAACAAATTAGAAATTAAGTAATTAATAATCCTAGTGAAAATTTAAAACTATCAGCGTCTTTCTCTTTCCAAACAGAAGGCAAAGAACGAATCAAATTATAGAAATATTAAATCTTGTCAATTACGTACAAAGACAAACGCAAGGATTATGGCGGTTGTTAAAAGCTAGCATTATGATGAGTAGTAATCATATACCTAAGTCATGTGACAGGCCCATTTCGCGTGTCGCCGTTGCGTGCTGTTTTTTATTAAAAAGCGTACAATGTATATTGGGTCAAAGAATTGACACTAATTAATTACAGTTCCTGCCCAAACATTACAATAGTATGATTGTTAAGCCACACACATCGCTATAGATAGATTACTGCTTTCGTCTTCGGTCTGCGGCGAATATGAATAAGAAATAATAATCAGGATGGGGCAAAAAGCTCAGTGGGTCAAAGACGGACATAATTATCTTCAGATTGTTGATCGAAGGTTGGCAGTGACGCTACAGCTCTTTCCTAATACGCAAAAGAGTAGCTATGCCAAATGTACAAACATTAATATCTAAGGGGTACTATAAAATTAATGATTATATCATGGACAGGGATGTTTGGAAATAATTGCGGGGGTGGTGATAGTCGGGTTTGTGTGTTTTGTGTGTGTTCGTACAGTGTGGAGGTGGAGGAACTGCATGAACACGCATTTCTTACATAAGACGTAACTTTCGTAAGGTCGCGGGTGAGCTAAGTAATTGTTTCAGTTCATTAATATTTTGCAATACTTCCGCTACCCTGTGCTCGTCGTAAACACAACCCACCCTTCCGCCAGCAGTGGGCAAAGCCTGCCCAGGAAGGTTATCGAATTAAACTAAGTAACGACTGTTTGTACGGTGGGTGCGACCGCCGCGCCCTCTCATAAACCTACCGCGCCATTTTAATATAATAAGTATGATGTATTTGCAAATTATGGCTTCCCCGCATGAAAATAGCATGGAAATAAAGAGACTTCATTAATAACCCTTCTTTTTACAAGTTGCTTTATATTCACCATCATACCTATGCTCGTTCACTCTGGACCACAGTATAATAAATGCTGGGCATAGACCTCTCCCATGGCACGCCACTGAGCACGATCCTCGGCCACTCTCATCCAGCTCTTGCCAGCCACCTTGCAAAGATCATCGCTCCACCGAGTCTGAGGACGTCCCACGCTACGTTTGCCGATCCGTGGTCTCCCATTGCCCAGCGTGCTGATGCGGTGGGCTATGTCGATAACTTTTTTTTACATAAACGTAGCTATCGTAAGGTCACGGGTGGGCAAAGTAATTGTTTCAGTTCATTGATATGGACCTCTGCAAAGTAACTCCTGATTCAATAAATTATTCATAATAATTACATTACACACATTTGGTACACGTTTTGGTTGGTTTGGTTTTGGTTGGTTTAAGTACATAATTTGGTAGCATAGTAAAAGGTTGCGTTAGGTAGTCCGGGGATGAGCTCAGTACCACTACCATGAGTTTACACTAGTTCACAATGAACGTACTCGCTAGCGACGGCGTAAATGAATTGTATGGAGAATTGTACTTCCGTAAGTGACCGATAACTTTGGTTCTCTGTCGGATCACTTCGTTACGAATTCGATCTTTCAGAGAAACTCCGAGCATAGCCCTTTCAATAGCACGTTTTTAGGGTTCCGTAGTCAACTAGGAACCCTTATAGTTTCGCCATGTCTGTCCGTCTGTCTGTCTGTCTGTCCGCGGCTAAGCTCAGAGACTGTTAGTACTAGAAAGCTGTAATTTGGCATCAATATATATATCAGTCACGCCGACAAAGTGATTGAATAAAAAAAAGTAAAAAAAATTTTTTTAGGGTACCTCCCATAGACGTAAAGTGGGGTGTTTTTTTTTTCTCGGCTAACCCTATAGTGTGGGGTATCGTTGGATAGGTCTTTTAAAATCATTGTGGGGTTGCTAACATGATTTTTCTATTCAGTGATCTGTTTGCGAAATATTCAACTTTAAAGTGAAAATTTTCATTAAAATCGGCCTTCCCCCCTCTAAAATCTAAACCGTTGGGTGGAAAAATTTGAAAAAATTCAGAAGGGTAGTAAATATATCAAATTTACTAGGAAAATTATAGCGGCTAAGATTGCTTGGAAATTATTTGTAGTTTAAGAGTAAATAGTAGCCTAAGGTATAAAACATACCTAAACTTGGATGATTCCGTACACATACGAAATCCTTAGAAAAATATTACTTGATTTTTTTGTAATGGCTACGGAACCCTACCTTGTGCGTGTCCGATACGCTCTTGGCCGGTTTTTATTATTGACTTGCAATATTGCCGTGGTGCCCTAGTGGTTTGACCTATGGCGTCTCAAACATAGGGTCGTGGGTTTAAATCCCAGCTCGCAACTCTTGAGTTTTTCAGAATTAAACGCGAAATTACATTTGAAATTTACCATGAGCTTACGGTGAAAGAAAACAATGTGAGGAAACCTGCATACACCTGCGAATAAATTCTGTGGTGTGTGTTGTGTGAAGTTCCCAATCCGCAGTGGGCCCGCGTGGCAACTACTGCCCAAGACCTCTCATTTTGAGAGGAGGCCTGTGCCCTGCAGTGGCACGTATATAGGCTGGGATGGTGATGATGAGTCTACTAAGCTTTCTTTAAGGACGAGTACTATCAGCTCTTAAAATAAGAAATAAGAAATAAGAAATTTATTTGATTTCTCCACCACCAAGTACAATGTAGGAACTTAAATATTATAATAAAGTTGTAATTGGGAGACTTGAGTGGGGGAGACTGGTGCCCGAACTAGGGAGATCCTGTGTGTCAGGTCACCAGGTCTCCTGCCCTCAGATGTCCGCAACTACTGAGTTACAGTTAAAAAATAAAAAATAAAAAAAATAAAAACAATTTGAAAAAACAATTTACGTTACAAATTACATTCAGAATATGATATAGATTTTAACCATAGTTCATAAGGATGTGTATGTGTGTGTGAGTGTGTGTGTGTGTCTGCGTTTGTGTGTGTGTGTGTGTGTGTGTGTGTGTGTGTGTGTGTGTGTGTGTGTGCATGTGTGTGTGTACGTGCATGTGAGTGCGTGCGTGTGTGCGTCATCATCAAAAGTATTGGCATCATCTTCTATTCTTTCTTTCTTTTTTTCTTTCTTCTGTGTTCCCTGAACACTACAATTTGGCCGCTTCCAAGTCTAGGGTGAATGAGCATTTACTAGGCAAGCGTGCTCCATCGTAGGCCTCATCTTCGCTTTCGATCAGGCGTGATTGTGGTCAAACGCAAGACTATATTGTATAAAAAAAATCAGTTGGCATCTAAGTAAGCTGTTTCATTTTTCTTATCGTACCTACCTACTTTTAATCTCGGTTTTTATTTTTGCTCTAATCTCTAATTTAGTCTCGGAGATAACATTCATCCAACAAACTCCATAATCCTTCGAAGGCCATAGAAAGCTCAGCTTTGAAAGCTCACAACGAAAGTCACCGAGTAACTTTCACTAAGTGAACGTATGGCTTTTAAGTTTTAATAATTGCATTAAAAAGTAATCGTGACTTGTTGGATTGAACTTAAGATGGGACACTATGGTATGAAAGCTTGAGGCGTGATGACTCGTCAGTTTAGTGACCTTGGTACCATTGCTGGGAGATAGGTACTCTGTCTTGTTCTTTAGATTTAGCGATAGTGTTTCTGCCTTTATAATATTTTCTCGAGCTCAAGCTCGAAAGGGTTTACTGCTAAGGTACATTTATCTTCTTCTAATATGTAAAAATCTCCTGTCACTATGTTTGTTATCGAACTCCTCCGAAACGGCTTGACCGATTTTTATGAAACTTTTTTATCTACATTCGGTAGGTCTGAGAATGGTCGTAGGCTATTTTTATACCCCTTTTCTGGGCAACGGAGTCGCGGGCAGCAGCTAGTCTAATATATAAAAATCTCGTGTCACGGTGTTTGTTATCGAACTCCTCCGAAACGGTTTGACCGATTTGTATGAATTTGTTTGTCTGTATTTGGTAGGTTTGAGAATAGGCTATAATTTACATGGCAAAACAACGTTTGCTGGGTCAGCTATACTCTCTAAATAACACACACAATGCGGTGGGATTTGGGGGATATATCGTATCCTTCTTGGCTTGAGTTATATTTTTAATTGTATGGTTGGTAGGTTTGTTATAGTTAAGGCCTATTGGAACTGACAATGTTCATGTTCATGTTTTGATCAAAGTTCCATAATAAATAAAGATTAATTTATTGAATCAGGCGTTACCTTGTGGAGGCCCATATTAATAAACTAAAAAAATTAAGTACTTTGCTCGATGAAGCAAACTTATCAATATGGTTGGATGCGGATGGCGAAGCACCGATCTGTTTGGCGAGCCTTGGGGGCCTTCTTCAGCAGTGGACGTCTTTGAAATCATGATGATGACACAGTATCGTCCTAAAACTCATACCAAAAGCCTCCCAATGCCACATTACATGGAATCAATTAGGTTGGAGCCCACCCTCGTAATTATAGCGCGGGATGTTTGACACGCGATCTTCCTATACACACGCCATGTCTGTGGACGAGTGGCATAGGAGAGCCGGCCAAGTCGGGATAACTATAGCTAGACTGTTTAAACGAGTCCTCGCTGGCGCGGTACAGGGGCTGGGGGGTGTGACGACAAAGGGGGCGGGAGAGGTGCGGGCGGCGAGCGCGCCTCGTGCGAGGACTCATTTATGAGTCGTTTTCAAAAAAATTGCACACAATTTTTTTTTTTTATGTTAGAAAGGCCAGACAAACGAACTAGTGGGTCACCTGGATGTTAAATGATCACCACTGTCCATAGACACCCGCAGCGCTTTACGCGATGCCAGTGCGTTGTCGGCCCTAAAGGAAAGGGAACAGGGGAAGGGGGTGAGGGAGGGGAAGAGGGAAGGGATGAGGTATTGGGCCCCCGGCACTCTCACTGACCGTACGAAACGCAAGCAGGATTACTGCTGCTTCAGGCCGGTGTTCTGTGAGAGGGTGGTACTGCCCCGGACGAGCCGGCCCATTCGTGATGCAGCGGCTAGCTACAACATGGCTCTACCACTACTAAACTACTACAATTAAGGGATTAATTAAAAATTTAATTTAGTTATTTATTTTTGTGTAACGGAGTTACCCATATACTTTGTAAGTATGACTAACTTTCGTTACACAAAAATAGCGGTCGTGATTTTTGTTTTGATTAAGCAGTTAACTATGTACAATTTTTTTGAAAACGATCCTGAAACGGTTTAGCTATAGAAGTCCCAGAAACATCGGTCAAGTGTGAGTTGGACTCCTTATCAGGGTTCCGTACTAATAAGGTGTCAATGGGACCTTTTCCTTCTTGAACCGTAACTAGACACTTGAAATTTTCACCGATTATGTGTTGCTATGGCTGCTGCTATAACAAAATACACTAAAAATAAAGTTAAAAATTAGGGGGGGGGGGGTCATTATGCAAGAAACGTGTTTTTAGCGTTTTTAACTGCGGGGCTGGTTGTAAGGCAACAGCTGACAGTTGCTAGGCAACGATTGACAGCCATAGCCATGGCCGCGAGCATACATACACCGTGAAATTTTAGTGGTTGTTTTCCCGAAACGAGGTGATTTAGTTTCGATTCTACAATCGATTTATAATTACTATTTTGACTAGAGTCAAAAATCCAATTGTGAAAAACGAAAGCCGAAAATGACCGCAAAACAATAGTAACGCTTCGTTGGTACAAGTAGCGTACGATCGTACGATAGGTTAGGTACCAACGAAGCGTTACTATTGGTTTGCGGTCATTTTCGACTTTCGTTTTTCACAATTGGATTTTTGACTCTAGTCAAACTAGTAATTATAAATCGATTGTACAATCGATATTAAATCACCTCGTTTCGGGAAAACAACCACTAAAATTTCACGGTGTATATGTTTTGGCTGGTTCTGTTAAAGCCTACAAAAGCCTACAAACGATAATTTGGTAGTTAGTACGGATAGCGTGTCAGTTATTTCGTTTAGTCATGACATCGAGGCAGTCCGGAGGGGAGCGGCGAATAGAAATTAGATCGAACTACCTTTAACCCGCAACTTCGTTCGTGTTAAAAATCCATAAAAACAAGCGAGAGTACGACTCGAATCTGAAGGGTTTAGTAAAACGATTCTAAATCTAAAAATCTGGTGTCACTGTGTTTGTTATATCGAACTCCTCCAAACGGCTTGCCCGATTTTTATGAAACTTTTTTCTCCACATTCGGTAGGTCTGAGAATAGGTCGTAGGCTATTAATTATACCCGTTTTCTTCGCAGACGGAGTCGCGGGCAACAGCTAGTAGATAAATAAAACAATTATAAAGATAGAATAGAGCTAAAAACGTTGAAAAAAACACGTTTTTTTGTATGACGACGCCCTTTAATTTTTAAGTGTATTTTATTTTTAGTATTTGTTGTTGCAGCAGCGACAGTAATACCTACATAATCGGTGAAAATTTCAAGTATCTAGTTATTACGGTTCGAGAGACAGCGCCCTGTGACAGACAGACGGACGGACATACAGACAGACATGTCATTCGTGCGATATGTATACTAAAATAGTTGAAAGTAAAACACTAATATATGGATCTTTTTTCGTCTGAATGAATAAATTATTATTATTATTAACATGTCCATGATTGGTGCCGTCACTCGACGTTGGTGCGGAACCCTTCATGCACGAGTTCAACTCGTACTTGACCGGTATATCTTATTATCACTAAACAGTATAAAACAAAACAAAGTCGCTTCCCGCTGTCTGTCCCTATGTATACTTAGATCTTTAAAACTACGTTACGCAACGGATTTTGATGCGGCTTTTTAATAGATAGAGTGATTCAAGAGGAAGGATTATATATATGTATATATATGCATAATATAGTTGCACCCGTGCGAAGCCGGGGCGGGTCGCTAGTTAACTTTGAAAATCGGATGTCGTAGTAGTATAAGGCCTGGCCCCGAGTATGGAGGGCCGGAGCTGCGCCCGCGCAATCATTGAAAGCTGGCTCGGCTCGCTTGCCTCACTTTGTTACCAGCGGTATGATTGAGCGGCGTGAGAACGGCTAGGGAGGTACCACAGTCGATGTTTACATCGATATCGATGATTAATTGATTATTGCTATTTTATATTTCATACTAAATACTTACTTCATGTCTATTTTGTTATTGCTATTTTGGAGGTTGCGTACTGGCTGGCTATAAAATCACAAATAAAATTCTGCTACTAGAAGATCCCTGAATAGGGTTAAGTACGCCTTTGTACTTTTTTTCTGTTTATCTGAACTTTTAGAGCGCGCGCAGACAGAGCGCGGTCAGGAGTTCTGAGTTCCGCGTTCAGAGTTCTGCGTTCTTTCGAATGTACTGAGTCTCTGACGATAACGCACACAGCAGGCGGTCGGAACTTTCGAGCGGTCAAAACACAGAACTCTGAACTGAACGCCGAACTCGGAACTCCAGACCGCTCTCTGTCTGCGCGCGCTCTTATTTATAAGTTTTAAATGCATACATACACAGATCCAGGTACAACAACAAGATGTCGTTACAACTGAATTAAGGAATGCAGCTGTTGTCTTTAAATAATATTTTTTTAATAAATAATTGTTTTGTTGAAATAAAATGGTGATCTTCAGCATACCAACTCAAAATAATGCACCATTTTGATAAAGATCTCCGGGGGTCTTTATTCAAATAATGTACAATTTCGAGTAAATACGCTATCGATCTGGGAGTGTGATTGTATAAAGGATTTGCCACACTAGATGCGTTCTGCGGTCGCGGTCAGGTCAAATTGAACGCAGCCCGCATTATGTATGAACAACATTGTCGGTCTCTATATATTGCGCGTGCGTGCGATCTGACCGTGCGGATCGCTTCCTGCTTTTTCCCCCAAATTCAAGTCTAGGGTGAATGAGCATTTACTAGGCAAGCGTGCTCCATCGTAGGCCTCATCTTCGCTTTCGATCAGGCGTGATTGTGGTCAAACGCAAGACTATATTGTATAATTTGTTTTTTTTTTAAAGTTAGTTCTTTTCAGCTACGCCTCATCACAATACACAGCTCAATGATCCAACCCTGAGACGTTTATCGATGAACGTGTCCCCTCACTAGCGCCGCTAACCGCTTGGCCGCTTTCTCCTCGCGGTACATCGGCGGTCAGCAGATCAATCTCTTCATTTACATGGCGAGACCGAACAGTGAGCGGTGGGGGCATTTAAACTAACTTATCTCACGCGGTATTGTATTGTTTGAAAACCGAAAATTTCATTTGCACGTTAATTTTGATGACGATAGCCTAGTGGTATAGAGCCTGACTACGAAACTTGAGGTACCGGGTTCGATGCCCGGTTGGGGCAGATATTTCTATGAAAAGTGTGAATGTTAGACAATGTACAATGTAATGTATAGGACAAAAATGTTATACTTGCTATGTCGGTTTATGTCCGTTTTGTATTATTTTATTATTTTATTCTTTCTGTTCCTTATTGCAAATAGCCGCTAATGTAATCTATTATTTTGTAAACCGTAACATTTACCCCACGGGACAGGCCAAAAGCCTAGTGTGGGGTTCAGTAAAAATGTAACTGTGTTTTATTGTTAGTTTTTGGAAATAAATTATTTGTATTATTTGTTTGTATTTGTATGTCACAGCACAGGCAACAAGTATGTATAGATAGTACCTATTTATTTTCCTATGGTTGACATTGTTAATATTCAGAAACTTGATAGTTCATGTGTCAGGATTTTCTTCATAGCAACCGTTAACTGTAATAGATATTTATGTGACTGTTGCATAATGATAGGCATTAATACACGAGTGTGGTATTATGAAACGAAGCGAAGGTGAGTTTCATAATAAAATCACAGAGTGTATTAATGCTTAAATATGAGCAGTCGCATACATAATTCTATCTACATTCTTCTTTATTACTCATTTTTTCACTAGCTATCACAAAATACGGTTACTTTTTTTTGTTCTTTGTTTGTTTTGTTTTTGTTAGAATTTGAAACAAATTACTTTTATATGTTTTTCAAATTCACAAACAATCTATATTACTGTTCATAATTGTCTTGAGTCGGTTCCGATTCACAAACCGATTGCAATATTCGAGATTAAAAAAAATGTTTGGAACAAGAAGAGTTTCACAGTGAATGAAATTTCAAATCGACTAATTTTATATAATCACAACTTAATTACCATTCTTTTGTTTAAAATTTTTCAAAATTTTAATCATATACTTAATTTAAAATTTTAATTAAAGTACCGATTTCGATACTTTATACATTATGATGCAGCCACAGATAATTATGGCTTTTTGCTACAGGTCATTTGATTATCGCTTCTGAACATATTATAGGGAAGTTTAGATATGTATGTAGATAATAATTATGTATTTAAGTATGTATCTGTCTATTCAGGGTGTATACGGCGTATATGGCGTGTCAATGTTGCATAAGGCCTAAAAGCAATGTTTCTTAGTTCGAAACTTGGGCGTCATATTGGGAATGGGCACCTGTCAAATGAAAGAAGATGGCCGCCGCGTTTCTCATTAAAAGTTCGAAACTTTTGTCGCTCGTGATTCGGTTCTTAAGCTAACATTTGTTTTGTAAAGTGGGGAAAAGACACTCAATACTATCTCTGCGTATGAGCTAGAGGGAAGTTTTATGAAAAACATACATAGTTATACGTTTACTTAGTTTCATTTATCATTAAAAAAAACGATCAAACTCGCGTTTGTTTTACAAAACACTATAAGACTAAATATAAAATATATACTAATTTAATTCTTTACTGGAGTACTTCCATACCCTTCAGTTATTACGGGTAATTTTGTAACACCCTGTATATGTCCTGCAAAATATTCTATGGGCTACATTTTGCTTTACATTGAAAAAACTCTTAAATTTACACGTACGTATGTCTTGTATGTTTGTAAAGAATGCTCACGCCTTTTTTAACTATCTAATAACACTATTTCTTTTAAAATGCGCTCCCAAAAAACGCGGGAAAGTAAACTGACAGCCGTCAGTTTTGCAAATAGCGGCCAACATGGCGGGCTCATTAGCGAGACCAAGGGGATTACACATAATGCCAGCATTAAAAATAAAATGTTCGCGGGCTGTTTGGGCTGCGTAAAAAGACGCGAAAAATTGTAATCCCTGCTCAAATAGCTGTTATAATTGAATAAGCTTCGGTATAACGGTTCCTGTGAATTTTATTCGGAAAATGCCTCGGGGTTTTTGATGACGAAAACGTTTTACCGCAACGAAGTACCTATTTTACTTGTCAATCTGCGAGACTTCTAGCCACTTTATTATAATACTAAGAACTTACATAGATTCCGCGATTTGCCTTGCAATTCATAAAAACTTGGCTAGCTCTCTATTCCGCTAGGGAAAATCCCTTCATAGTGTACGTTTGGGATCGTCGAGGGATATGTCTGAGTTTCAAGTCTCTAACACGAGTGATTTAGGCTGTGCATTGTATCAGTCAGTCACGTTACTATTGCATAGTCTTCTAATCTAATAATCTAATCTAATCTAATATATAAAAATCTCGTGTCACGGTGTTTGTTACCGAACTCCTCCGAAACGGCTTGGCCGATTTTTATGAAACTTTTTCTCTATATTCGGTAGGTCTGAGAATAGGTCGTACGTAGGCTATTTTTTATACCCCTAGGTGATATGGCAAAACAACTTTTGCGGGGTCAGCTAGTAAGTATATAAAAATCTCGTGTCACGGTGTTTGTTACCGAACTCCTCCGAAACAGGTTGGCCAATTTTTATGAAACTTTTTTCTCTACACTTGGTAGGTCTGAGAATAGGTCGTAGGCTATTTTTATACCCCTATTCTTCGCGGACGGAGTCGCGGGCCACAGCTAGTTATAATATAAATATGTTTGTTCTTCTTCTTCTTGCAGTGCCTCTCCTCTCCACTACTGGAGGTTGGCTGTCAGCTCCGCATATCTCTCCTTATCTCTCGCCAGAGAAAACAGTTCTTCCACACTGGCGATACCGGTCCACTCTCTGATGTTTTGGAGCCACGATTTCTTCCTTCTTCCGACGCGTCTTTTCCCCTCAATTTTACCCATCATTATTGTCTGGAGTAGATGATAACGCTCATGCCTTAATACATGCCCTAGATAGGCTAACTTTCTTCTCTTAATGATTTTTAACATGAGTTCTCGGGATTTTTGACTACCTCGGAGTACCTCGTCATTTTTGTTCTACCGAAAAGTAAAAACTTATTTTTTACAACTTTTTTGAAGTGAAACTTCTAATGCGACTTCCAACAAGCGTTGCGTTAAATGCGTTGCGTTAAATACGCAACGCAACGCAACGCAACGCAAATTGACGTTCACGAGACGTTCGCATTGTATATTATACTAACGGATGTTAAAAACTTCGTCGGTGCGGTCCAAAACAATTGCGTGGTTTAGTATGAAAACTTGTAAAAATCAAAACTATTTTAATGGTACATCGTAGAATAAAGTATTTTAAATGTATTTAGTAAAAAAAATCTTTTTAACAAAAAATTAAACCGCCGAAAAAACTGAAAAGCAAAAAATAATACCTTTTTTGTTTGACCTTAATCTAGGTACCAGTTTGAAGTCGGTGCCTCAGCACGAGCCAGGAGGAGTGGACCTATAATCGTCTACCTGATTGGCTTCTATCACTCCTCCTGGCTCGTGCTGAGGCACCGACTTCAAACTGGTACCTAGATTAAGGTCAAACAAAAAAGGTATTATTTTTTGCTTTTCAGTTTTTTCGGCGGTTTAATTTTTTGTTAAAAAGTTTTTATTTTATACTTTTTTTCCATCCTTGGGGTATTTTTTTTCCAAATTTATAATAACAACTTCAAGGTATACCCTAACTATCCAATAAAAAAGAATTATGAAAATCAGACTACTCTGTAAAAAGTTAGTCAATCATCCCCTGTTTTTCTACCCTTAGGGTAGGAATATTGTTTCGAAATTTAAATGCGACCACTCTCGGGGAATACGCTTTCCAATAAAAAAAGAATCATCAAAATCGGACTACTCTGTAAAAAGTTATGCGTGATCATATAGTACAATCAGTAACTGAACAATCAATCATCCCCTGTTTTTCTACCCTTAGGGTAGGAATATTGTTTCCAAATTTAAATGGGACCACCCTGGTGGAATACGCTTTCCAATAAAGAAAGAATCATCAAAATCGGACTCCTCTGTAAAAAGTTATGCGTGATCATACATAAAAAAAAAAAAAACAAAAAAAAATATACACGTCGAATTGAGAACCTCCTCCTTTTGTTTTCGTCGGTTGAAAAAAGTATTGAATATCTTTGAAAATTAGGAAAAATCAAGAAAAATTATTGAAAATAACGTGCCGTGCGCACGAGGAGCAACGCCATCTAGCGACGAGTTATGTAACTTGTTTCGCTAAATGGGAATCTCTAAAAATAATTACGATTGGTTTTTATATTTTTTTTGTATAGAAAAGTCAATTATAAGAAACTAATTTCAATATTTTGTCATTTAGTCCTCTACTTTTTTCAAAATTAATTATTGAAACTATTTTAGTTGATGACGTCAGATTATAATTGAGGGCTCCCACAATGCCAAATTTCTAAATCTACCTAAATGCGTACGATAAGGCAACCCCTTTAATTATTTTTTGCGTAGTGGTACACTATACACTGTGTCACTTTACTGGCACTGACAATGTGCTAGATGTCAGACAGCGGGTCCAAATCAAACTCCGTAGTTATAATCCACGCGTAAATTGTGAAGAATTCTAACCACACAGAATAAAGTACGACTTGAACCGGTCACGCAATTTACACCAATGTCAAATGAAGGTCATTGCTTATTTGTTATATAATAAATTCATTACAAAATATTAAAATTAATTAACTACAGAAAACGATTTAAAAAGCATTTATCTCGAAATGGTTTTCGATTTTCTATATATTGCAAAAAAATAGACATCCCCAATTTGTATGAGACTTGATAAAAGCGCCATCTAGTGAGTAATTTAAACACCATAGGTGCATAAGTAAATTTAGTTCTTTAAGTTATTGCAATAAGGTTCATATTGATGTATAAGTGCCTTTTTCATTTCCACATTACGAAGTTTCACTTCTTCCGCGCGGAGGAGCTGCACGCACGATTTTTTTTGCGTGGAATATTTGTCATTTGTCAAAACATCATAAAACTTGTCTATTTTCATCCGTATTAAAACAGAAAACATAATGTAAAATTTTTCATAGTACAATTATATTTATGAGCGCGAATATCCAACGCTCCAATATTCCCAACCACGAATATTATGATACTGCTTATTACAGAGTTACGGAGCAGCAAGCGTAACAGTTAATGACTGAAACTTAATTAGATGCAGATATTAAATAACACGGGTATTTTCAATAATCTAGAGCTCTAGGGATTAAAATGTTATCTAGAGTTAAGTTATAATTACATGAATAATATATCTACACTTCTATCATTAAAATATTTTTTTTAGGCTTCCGTACAAAAAAAGGTGCCTACGGGACCCTATTCCTGAGACTCCGCTGTCTGTCCGTCCGGTTCGTCTGTCACAGGACTCATCTCTTAAACCGTAATACTTAATAGCTAGACACTAGAAATTTTCATCGATTAAGTACCCATTGGAACTGACACGTTCAATTTACTTGATCAAAGTTCCTGAAAATAAAAATTAAAAAAAAAAGTACCCATTACCGAGGCCGCTATAACAACAAATACAAAAATAAAATTAAGTTGAAAATTAAAGGAGATCAGATCAACGTTATAAATAAGTAATCACTTCAGTACCTTGTCACTTTAACGTCATGTTTGAAAAGTCATATGAAATTATGTAAGGACTGAAAGCGACAAGGTACAAAAGTGATCACTTATTTATGACGCTGACTGTCAAGAAACGTGTTTTTTCAGTGTTTTTACATGATCTTATTGGCATTTACTAGATACTTGAAACTTTCACCGATTTTTTATGCCTCTATGACACTTGGTAGAGGTATGTGTCCCTATTTCAAGTCTTTGCTTCAGCAGTTTGGGGTGTACGTTGATACAGCAGTCAGGCAGGAATTTGAGTCCATACTAATATTATAAATGCGAAAGTGTGTGTCTGTCTGTTACCTCTTCACGCTTAAACAGCTGAATCGATTAGGACGAATTTTAATATGGATATACCTAGTTCGAAGCCCTAGGAAGCCCATGGGATAGTTTTAATATGGATATACCTAGTTCGAAGCCCTAGGAAGCCCATGGGATAGTTTTAATATGGATATACCTAGTTCGAAGCCCTAGGAAGCCCATGGGATAGTTTTAATATGGATATACCTAGTTCGAAGCCCTAGGAAGCACATGGGATAGTTTTAATATGGATATACCTAGTTCGAAGCCCTAGGAAGCACATGGGATAGTTTTTATCCCGGAAAATTCGCAGACGGAGTCGCAGGCAACAGCTACTTTTATATATACACATGTAGAGCGCGCGCAGACAGAGAGCGGTCTGGCGTTCCGAGTTCCGAGTTCTGCGTTCTTTCGAATGTACTAGGTTCCTTACGATAACGCACACAGCAGGCGGTCGGAACTCTCGAGCGGTCAAAACACAGAACTCTGAACGCGGAACGCGGAATTCCAGACCGCTCTCTGTCTGCGTGCGCTCGTATAATATATATATTATATAGCTAGATGGCACGAAGCAACCATAGAGTTCCCACACTATAATTATCAAGTCCATGCCGTAACTGCCCCTGACGTCATTATTGCGCGGTTTGCAAATCGTGTGTTGCTTGTTGTTTTGTTAGATATTGGAGATGAAAGTGACGAGTGGACTTCGGAGCGGTTTTTGTGGCGTTTTTATTAGATTCGCGCTGCATGGCACAGGCCCCCAATGAGAGGGCTTAGGCTGTAATACCCGCGCGGGCCAGTGCTGATTGGGAACTTCACACAGCCATTGATTTTTTTATCAGGTAAGTATGTAGAGGCTTTATCGTTTGCCGGAATCTCATACGCCATAAAGTACCGTTTTCCATTTCCTAATTTTCGTTTGACACATAAAATAATTTAATTATGAAACAGTAATTCGACTTGTTTCGGGCTAATCCGTAGCCCTTCTTCTTGGAGTCACCCGTCACGGCGGCTGCCAAAGCACTCGCTCTCAGTGCGTTTGGTGCTTAAAGGGACCCCTTTTCATAATGTTTTTGTTATTTTATCATAAGGTTTTAGTTTTAGGATAGTTGTATAATCATCATCATCATCACCAGCCTATGCTCGTCCACTGCTGGACATAGGCCTATTCCATGGCACGCCACTGAGCACGATCCTCGGCCACTCTCATCCAGCTCTTGCCAGCCGCCTTGCGAAGATCATCGCTCCACCGAGTCTGAAGAGGTCCGTGAGGACGTCGTGTGTATATGAATGTAAACATGTTATAATTAATTGTAATTATACCGTTATTTAAAATAAAAACTTATTCCTTCGCACATCGCTCCGCTCTTGCCCAGTCTTATACCATTTAAGTATCAGAAAGAGACGGCAAACCCAATCGCAATTGCACACGTAAAATGAAGACTAACATTTTTTAAGTTATTTTACAAACTGTCCGGTGACCGGAAGCGGTCCCCCTGCGCCGGAAACTGCGCCGTTAGCGCAATTACGGCGGCCAGCCGGAACAGCACCTCCATCCGAGCCAAATGACGGCATTAGCCCAAAACACGCCATTTACAGTTGCTCTGGCGCTGTCATTCGTCGTACAGTTTAGAGATCCATCCATAATCAGATAGAGTTCGACAGGAGGTGACAATACACGCAAGATAAAGTACAGTCGGCGTACGAAAACCTTCGGCATTTAGTTTGATTCCTTTACCAAGTCAAGCGTTCGTAATGTGGTGTTGGAGGAGGATGGAAAGGATCAGTTGGACAGAAACAAAAAGTCATGTGGAAGTTTTAAATATAGTTAACGAAAAAAGATCTTTGTTGAAAATAATTGAGAACAGGAGAGGGAAAATATTAGGTCATCTCTTACGGCACGAAAATTACCTACTTACATCTACATAGTATTTAAAACAAAGTGATTGATGGTGATTTCACTATCTGGTATTATGGGAATTCGGTTTTGAATGGAACATGGTGTATCTAGGAATTTCGTATTTTAGAAATGGGTTAAGTCGGCAATCTAGTATTTAGTATTTAGTACCTAAGAGCAGGCTTTTTCTTCGCCCAAAAGCTGAGCCTCGCAGTGCAGCGGGGCAACGCGGCTAGCGTCTTAGGTACAATGCCCCGCGCTGCCCTACCTTTGGAAGAGGAAGCGCGTTTTAGTTAATTTTATATGTTTTTATTTTTTCTTGTTATAAATTCAATCTAGTATTTTGCAATTCTGATATTTAGGGAACGAGCGAAAAAAACTTTCAATATTTTAATGCAACAAATGATAGTGAATGCGCGTCACGATTCATATTATAGGTACGACGTTTGACTACAAATTTCTAGAGCAGTAAAAAGCATAACTTTTATTGGTTATTTGCATTTTTACAGCCCATAACGGCTGGGACACTTTACAAGTCCCCAGGGAGTCAAATATGGGCCATTTGATGACCCACTTTTTGTAGAGGAATTAGATAAGATTGTTACAAAAATAAAAAAACATTTTTTTGTAAATTAGACTGTTAGGTACATTTTGACGTTAAAAGAAATAAAGAAGGTGTGACACGCTTTTACTGTGGAAATTGAAACTGTGATCACAGCGCAAGACGATTTAATACATGGTAGGTATAAAGTTTTAGGGTTTAAAAATATAAAATTATATACGGTAAAGGATTATTTTTACGTAGACGAAGAAAAGGAAAAGAAGAAAGAAAGCTTGATTATCGTTAAAGGTTACAATCTACCATAAAATGGTTTATTTCTTATGAAAATTAAGCTATTTTCAACTTTTTAGATCTTTTTATTGACATGTACCTAATAAAAGCTTGTTTTAAAAAGTTTTTTTCTTTTAATTTTTTTAAATAGGTTTCAACCACGCATACCGTAAACCGGGCTTTTGATCAAATTAGGACAACTTTGATACTTCGTTTTAAAATCGCTATAAAGCCGACATTGTCCGTATAAGGTAAATGGCTGACGTGTCTGTAGACAAAAAGAAGATCGATGAACACATCGACAAGGAATAGCAAGTGCTATAATATACTATTTGATTATAAATTGACATGTTTAATTATTTAAATTCAGAAAAATATTTGCACGCTTGCATGCAGGCTGAATACACTGTCAAACTTTATAGTATCTTGTAACACCTTGTAATATCTGTATTCTAGCAAATAAACTTAATTGATTTGATTTTTGTTTTTTTTTTTAAATGAGTGTGTTGGTCAGTCGCTCCGCAGTTCCGACTCACCCCGGTTTACGGTACACGTAAGTATATCGAACTTGGCTCCCATTTAAACATTTAGGTATGTTTTTGATGGGACACTTTCTTGAAGGTCCCGGTGTTTGTAAATACAGGTTTTTCGGTGTTTCGATGTTTTCTATAAAAGCTTCGCTCCGCCCTGTCCCGCATACTGATTTCACTGGAGACAATGCACAATGTGTGGGAAACCGCGGCATTATGTAATGGGGCACTTGTGCGGTTGGATTACCTAAGCACATGGGTCAATAATGAATACGTTGCTTATTGCACACGTCTATGTCTAGCAGAAAAACCCATAGATGTTTTTTGCGAAATTTTTTTCATCATTCCAGCCTAAATACCTCTACACAACTGGCCGCTTAGAAAAATGAAATTCGGAATTGTAAACAATTTATTTGCTTTTGTTTTTTCCAGCCACTGGCTCTATTTGGCAAGGCGTATGCAAAGCGTATGCCGAAATTAGATTTATTTTCAAAATAGCCAGTGTTTTTTAAATTCTTATTCCAAGAACAGTGCTGACTGAAATAAATTGATAAAAAAAATAAAAAAAAACATCGAATAAAATGAACTACTTAGGCATAATGTTGCGGGAAGCCGCAATGCTGTTTTTTTCAGTGGGACCCATTAAAATAAAATTAAACAATACACATATAAAGAGAGATAAAACGAAAGCAAAAAAAGGGTAATATCACCCGAGTCCAAAATATTTTTAAGATGATTACAGCAAACCAACTTTTGTGCTAACTATGACAAAGACTTTTTCAAGTTTAAAGATATGTTAGATATGTTTTACATAATGTATTCTTTTCAAAACTCCACACTGTGTTGTCGCCATAAAACTTCTACAAAAACAAATGATTTTTGCATTTCTGCCCACCATTTCGCTTTATAAGGAACGTAATATTTTATACTGGCCCTTCGGTTTTTGGCTAAATTATTTTCAAAACTTAACCGTTCATATGTTCCGCGGCAACGTTAGAATTTATTTTCTATTCTGCAAAACATTCCCCGAACTAATTATGCGCGGCTGCCTCAAAATAAACTGGAGTATTCATGAATATGTATTGTGCACTTTCACGGGTCTGTAGGCTTTTTTAATAGAAAAAACACATTTTTCATAGGGTCTTGTAGATGAAAAAACCGGCCAAGAGCGGGTCGAATCACTGTAAAACATTTTCATAGTAAACGTTACATGGATTTACTTTGACAAGCAAAGCGATGTTACTGTGACATTTTCAGTGAAAAACTTCCATAGTGGGTCACGATGCTGTTGGTTCCGCCGTACCTCAGTACAATTTATTTTTGTTATTATATTGTAATAGTGCATAGGTATAGCAATATTCTGTGAAAATTTCAAGTAGGTATCTAGGTTAATGCCATAATAAAGATAGATTTAAAACGCTAAAACAGAACACGTTTAGGTATTGTACGACGACCCCCTTTACTTTTTTACTCACAGTCACAGTACTCGTATTAATATAATAGTAAAATTTCTAGTGTCTAGTATTACGCCGTACTAAGGATTTATTTTATTTTTTAGAGACGACTTTGGATTTATTTTCTATCGAGCAAACTACAAGTAATTGTGTTTCGATAAATACTGGTCATTAGAGTGAATCCTCAAATATCTTACACATGAATTTCAGAACTAAAGCTATGCTAGTTATGATACAGCAAGGGATTAAATGAACGCAATAAATGCGCCAAAAGCTCGGTAGGGAAGCAGGCACATCGCTCGTAGAACTGATGGCCGATATGGGGCCAAAAGGTTCTCGAATGGCGTCCTCGGACTGGAAGCGGAGCTAGTAGGCCTTCAAGAAGCGACGACTTGGAGCTAAATTCAGGAACGGCCCAACACGGTTTGCGAGCGATAATTCGATCGTTTACGAGTGGTAGGGATGAACTGCTATTTAGGAAAGCCAAAAATCACTGGTTTGCGAGAGATTTGGGCTGAGCTTGGGATGAGCCTGATTTTCTTTCTCTCTCTCTCAAACCAGTGATTTTTGGCGTTCCTGAATAGCAGTTCATCCCAACTCTCTCGCAAACGATCGAATTACCGCTCGCAAACCGTGTTGGGCCGTTCCTGAATTTAGTCCCTGTACGCTTGTCTAACGCGCTGAGACGCTTGCTTTCACATTCACTATTTCTGTCTGTCAAACGGTATAAGATGGTGACAGAAAGAGATGGTGAAAGCGAAGGCAAGCGCCTGCGCGTTAGACAATACGGCTCCATTTGCGGGAACGGTCTGTTTGGAGGCCTTTGTGGACGTCTTTTGGCCGAAATGATGAAGAAATTAAAACGTTTGGCTTATTTTCACGCTTGCTACCTTTTTGGGGTGTTCAGTGTTCGTAGGACCCCATTTAATGGTCGCTCTTACACCTGCTTCGAACGGACAGGAAGAGGGGACCAACTGATCGATAGATAACGGATATAATTATAATAAAACATGTCCATGTTATGCCTATTTAAAGTCATTACTCGGAAAAAACTTATTTTCATTTATTTTGTTGGTTTCGCAAGCTTAGATCATTTGCCGTCGAGAGAGTCGTTTGACTAATTTTGCAAGGAAAGGAATAAGGCTATTTGGTTGTGGAATGCCTTGCCGATTGACTTACGACGGGCAAAATCTCTGTCAATCTTTAAATCAATGCTTAAGGTGTACTATCTGTCTTCTTGTAATAATTAGCTTTGTTATAGTTTATTTATGTATATGTGGCTGTTTATCCCAATGCTTATATTTGTTTTAGACGTGTACTTATTATATGTACGATATATGTATGAGTAGATGTACTATTTTTTGTTGCGTTTTAATTTTCTGATCCACTGTTGATGCACCACCTGCTGTAAACTAGTCCTTCCTTCTTTCTGGTAAAGGGTTGCCTGGAAGAGATCGCTCTTAAGCGATAAGGCCGCCTATTGCTTACCTTGTAACTTACTCTCTGTGTACCTGTTTTCTGCATTGCTTACTATTCCTGGTGTACAATAAAGAGTCATTGTATTGTATTGTATTGTATTGTATTGTATTGTAAGGACGGATTTGGTAAAATTCCCACGGAATTCATATATTCGTTTCAGAGTGACTATGATTACTAAACACTTCAAGTTTGGTCTGCAAGTAGATAACTATAACAGTAAAAAACTAATTTCAGGATTTTTGGATATTCGCATAGTATTTTGAGACGAGATTTTTATATTCAGTAGCTGATAATATTGAAGATACCGATCATAGACGGTACCTAATTATGAAGGTACCTAGTATGTAGTAAAAATTCTGCATGCCAGATGCTGGTGAAAACTGTGATCTCTATACTGTGTGCCATCTTCTGTACCATATTTTGAGCGAAATAAAATGATTTGTATATGTATAATAGTTATTTGTTATACAAGGGGGGAAAGTTGTATTTTAACTGCGAGTGTTCATTTTGAAACACGAGCTATCGAAAGGATTCTATGATTGACCACGAGCGAAGCGAGTGGTTCAAAAATAGAATTCTTTCGATAGCGAGTGCTTCAACACACGAGACGTAAAATAACTTTTCACCCGTGTATAACACAAAACTTTTCACCTCACTACAGCGAGGAAAATAAGAAAAAGGGTTTGTACTATCAATTATTATTTATTTACCTCTTTGTCAATACAATAATTTTGAAGTACTTATAGAAATATTGGTAAAATCAAAAATAATGCAAAATAGCCTAAGCAAATCCAGTGTTTATGGAACTATTCCAATACCGACATATCGTCACTACTTTGAAAAAACTCGTATCTCCAATCAATGAATAAACCAAACTGAACTTTATTGCACATCGAGTAAAGTTCAATTAGCCAGATTATCGATTTTAAGATACGAGCAAACTGTATTACTGTTAAATTGTATACCGTTTTGACTTAAGTTTTTTTTTATTATTTCGGATGCGTTTTGTTCGCACATCGACTTACTTGGACTGTCAGAACATTTTATCCGTTTTTACAACAAGAATGAAGGTTAATGTTGAATGCTGATATTTATGAATTAAAATAAAGTTGTAAGACTGTATTTAGTGTTTTTTACTCGATGCAATTCATTAATTGTGATGTTAAAAATTCAGCACTTTTAACGTTTTACGTTTTGTTAGCTGTCAAATATCACTTAACAGTGGCGAGGCGTGAATTTTTTTCCAGGTAAAGCCGGACGAAAAAAAGCAAACAAAAATCATACCCCATTTCTTAGTAGTTATACTAGGTTATATTCTTGAAAACTAGTACTTACGTGCAGTAATTCGGTCCATAAGACTGCAGCATATTTATCCTTTCACTGATATCAGTATCAAAACAATTATGTTACTTATACATGAATTAGACACTGAATTATAATCAGATTTACAACCTGACAGACGATAATATGTACGATCAAATTTCACCGATATTGCGTATCAACACTGATCTAATATTGTGTTTTTATTAAAATTATTTCACATAATTTTATCTACACTATCTACACTAATATTATAAAGAGGAAAGATTTGTACCTATGTTTGTATGTTTGTAATGAATAGGCTCAAAAAGTACTGGGCCGATTTAAAAAATTCTTTCACCAATAGAATGCTACATTCTTCCAATTTGACATAGGCTACATTTCATTTTGAAAAAAATTAGGGATCCTTGGTAAAATTTGAACAATGTAACCGAAGGTGTAGAAAAATGAGTCTTAAAATGTCTTTCGTCGAATGCGCTGCCGAAACTATTAGCGATAGAACAAAATAATGTACAACAATATTGAAGAACATCATAATGTCTACAAAAAACTCCGCGGTAGCATATGTCCAACTATTGTAGTTATGTCACTACAACAACTTTTTTCATTTTAAACATTAATGAAAATGCTAACCAAATTCAAACCATGCTATTTATGTGTTTATATTAATCCTTATCCAAATAAATTATTTTATGGTAAAGACCATTTAACTACCTATAAAATAGTTTTTAAATTATTTAAATTAGACTTTCCATTCAAAAGATATTACGAATTAAAAAATTCAAACAGTAAACAAAACCGCCATAGCGCCGTGGCCGTTGTTTGCGATGCAGTCTGAAAAGCGCGCCGGGCATCGCGGCGGGCGGGGTGGAGGGGGCACTGAAATACAGGAGTGGGGCGTGCACGTCTGTAATAATTAATAAATAATAAATAATAATTTTTTAATAAACAAAAATATTTGTGAAAAAAAGTGTTTCATATCCAAATTTCCAAAAATAAATAATTGTCTACCCCGTGCGAAGCCGGGACGGGCTGCTAGTTATAATATAAATAAACAAACTACAAAACACTGAGCGATTGACATGACATTACCTAATGTTGTCATTTCAATAAATACCACACCACAAACAAATCGACCGCGCTAGCGGATCACGTCCGGCACGTTCTATGGCTCCGAATCGTACATACAGTGACACAATCCGGCAGCGCGGCACAGCGTATACGATTTGGTGTTGTGCAGCGCGCTGAGCACAGCCCGTGGCGGTTTAATTTTGTCTGTTTATAAATCTTATTATAAAAATAGATAAAATACCGTACTTTCTGTGTTACACTAAAATGGCTGCATGAATGTCAATTCCGTCGGCTATTCCAAGTGGGATAAATTAATTAAAAAAAAAAGCTTCTGTCAAAGTGAAATTAAGCCTTATGCACAATATAGAAAGTCTTTTTTTAAATGTGATAAGCCGATAGAGACCGGGTTATCTTCAGCCTATTCCATGCCTATTCTTACGGTAGACGCTTGTAGTGAATCTATGGTTTTATGAATGAATATTTACATGTGTGAGTGTACAATTCCTGCCTGAATACTGAATTTATGAATGACTGATTGGTCTTGTGGATATTTTGATGCGTTTTGTTACTGCACCATTTTGAAAAATACTTAAAAGTTTATTATGGAAGAGTAAGTCTCTATACAAACAATCGGTTACTAAGAGAAGCGTTTGGTTACTTCAAAATTTTAGGCAACCCGCTGGGAATCGAGTTGTTAGCACCCTTCGCCACTGTCACTTAAGCTGCCTTCAAATGTCAAAACTCTTTCTTCACTTGTGGATAAAAAGCGATTTTCTCAATAGATGTCAAACAAACAAAAAGGGCTTTCCGAGCTAGTGAGGTGAAAAACATATTTCTTACTTTAAAATGACATGATTGGTATCTTTCCAGATTCATTCATACCTGAAACAAAAAGATTAAAGAACATATTAGTATTGCGAAGTATAGTAAACAAAAATACCGGCCAAGTGCGTGTCAGATTCGCGCACAAAGGGTTCCGTGCATGGAAGCCCCCTTAAATATTCATTTTATTCTGTTTTTTAGTATTTGTTGTTATAGCGGCAAGAGAAATACATCATCTGTGAAAATGTCAACTGTCTGACTATCACCGTTATCATGAGATACAGCCTAATCATCATACAGCGGAGTCTTAGTAAAAGGGTCTCGTTTTACTCTTTGGGTACGGAACCCTTAAAACCGGCCAAGAGCCCAAGCGTGAAGGGTGGAGTCTCAGTAACAGGGTCCCGTTGATCAATTTGGGTACGGAATCCCAGAAATAATTTTCTTTGACAAAAACTTCATCAAAACTTCATCACACACAACAATTAACGACCGCCTTAGCCTAGTTGGTAGTGACCCTGCCTACGAAGCAAGAGGTCCAGGGTTCAAATCCCGGTAAGGGCATTTATTTGTGTGATGAGCACGAATATTTGTTCCTGAGTTATGGATGTTTTCTATGTACTTAAGTATTTATTTATCTATATAAGTATGTTTATCGTCGTCTAGTACCCATAGTACAAGCTTTGCTTAGTTTGGGACTAGGTCGATTTGTGTAAGATAGTCCCCTTAAAAAAAAAAACAATATTATGAATAACAATAACAATACAATGACACAGCCACTTGTGATTCCGCAGAGGCGTCAACAAGCCATCCATTTTTAGAAAAGGCATTCTGATGCAAAATATGTTGCGATAGAGGCCAGGGAATGCGCGAGTCTTGAGCTGAGTGTTATTCCACCACTCGTATAGGTTATATTTTATATTGCACCACAGCGTAAAGGATTTCTCACACTGAATGCGTTCTGCAGTCGCGGTCAGGTCAAATTGACCGCAGCCCGCATTATGTATGAAGAACATTGTCGGTCTCTATATTATGGCCTAGAGGTTTGAGAACCTGACTACGAAACTTGAGGTCCCGGGTTCGATTCCCGTGTCGGGGCAGATATTTGTATAAAAATACGAATGTTTGTTCTCGGGCCTTGGGTGTTTAATATGTATTTAAGTATGTATCTATCTATATATTATATAGATTACTTAAAGTATGTTTATCCGTTGCCTAGTACCCATAACACATGCTTTGCTTAGCTTACTTTGGGACTAGGTTTGTCCCGTGATTTTTTTTTTTTTTTTTTTTTATGATATTGGGGCAAACGAGCAGACGGATCGCCTGATGGTAAACGATTACCGTCGCCCATGGACACCTGCGACACCAGAAGAGTCACAAGTGCGTTGCCGGCCTTTTAGGTAGGAGTACGCTCTTTTTTTGAAAGCTTGAAGGTCATATCGGTCCGGGAATACCGCAGCAGGAACCTCATTCCAGAGCTTTGCTGCGCGAGGCAGGAAATTTCTGGAAAAACGCACAGTAGAAGACAACCAACCATCCAGATGGTGAGGATGGAAGTGTTAATTAACGATTATTTATTTAATTAGGTTACACATCATCATCATCATTTCAGCCGAAAGACGTCCACTGCTGAACATAGGCCTCCCCAAGGCTCGCCAAACAGATCGGTCCCGCGCCATCCGCATCCATCGCGATACGCAGCGTACAGTTGTGGCACTTACTCTGAAGATGAGTATTGAGTTCGATACTCGTCAGTGTAGTTTGGTGGTGGTGATAGTTAGTTGGGTTTTTGTGATATGTGTGAAGGTGGAGGAACTGCATGAACACGCGTTTCTTAGGCTTGATTTCCTTCTACGCTGACATCGGTCGCTGACGTCGGTCGCGCGTACGTATATACACAATATTCTATGGGCCACCGCACAGCGACGCTGACGTCCGCGGCAGATTTATTGCTACGCGCCGCTGATGGCGCGCGTCGGTCTCGCTCGTCAGCGCGCGCGCGTCGGTGAGTTGACGCGCTATACACCACTGTCACGCGCTCAGTGCGAAGCTGACCGACATCGGTCGCTGACGTCCGTCGAGCGTACGAATAAACACAATACTCTATGGGGCACCGCACAGCGACGCTGATGGCCGCACATTTGTCATACGCGACCGACGGTACGCTCGACCGACGTCAGCGACCGACGTCAGCGTAGGAGGAAATCAAGCAAATCAAAGTAATTGTTTCAGTCCATTTAAATGAATCTTAACTTTGCGGGGAGTCGCTATTTTATTCTACAGGAGAGACCAGTTTTGCTTCTTAAGTGTACGACATTTATGCACTGGAATAACCAAATAGCCATTATTTCCCGCTGCTCTTATGGCCACACATACATTTTCGCAGAACAATACAACGCACAGCGATGGCATATCAATGTTTACGGTGAACGTTGAATGAAGTTTGAACCCTTTGGGTAGAGGCGAAAACATTGCGACATTATTTTGAATGTATTAATCTTTTTCCTTTTTTTAAAGCCGTGGTGGCCTAGCAGTTTGACCTATGGCCTCTCAAGCAGAAGGTCGTGTGTTCAAATCCCGGCTCACACCTCTGAGTTTTTCGGAATTTATGTGCGAAATTACATTTGAAATTCACTATGAGCTTTACGGTGAAGGAAAACATGGTGTGGAAACCTGCCCCCAATCAGCACTGGGCCTGCGTGGGAACTACGGTCCAAACCCTCTCACTCTGAGAGGAAGCCTGTGGCGTGCAGTGGGACGTATATAGACTGGGATGATGATGATAATTTTTTTTAAATGGCTGTAGATTTTGGTTACATATTGGAGGTCCTGATAAATGAGGCGGAACGCTCAAATAAACGCCTACTGCCGCCCATGGACACCCGCAACACTAAGGGTGTGACAGGCGCGTTTTCGGCCCTTTGAGAGATAGATAGGCTCTTTTTAGGGTTCCGTAGCCAAAATGACAAAAGGGGAAGAGGGTCTAACATTTGGCAGCACAGTGAACAGTTGCGTTACTCGGAAGATGAGCTCTGGTTGAGTTCGAAACGCGCCAGTGTAGTTTGGTGGTGTTGATAGTTGTGTTTGTGTGATTTGTGTGTTCGGACAGTGTGTAGGTGGAGGAATTGCATGAACACGCATTTCTTAAATAAACGTAGCTATCGTAAGGTCGCGGGTGAGCAAAGTAATTGTTTCAGTTCATTAATCCTCACCAAAGTAACGCCTGATTCAATAAATTAAACAACTTTAATTTCAGTACTAGATGAAAAAAACCCGCCTGTATAATTCCCGTTCCCATGGGAATTCCGGGAAAATATATATTCTATGTCACTCGCGGAACTGAGACGAATCTAATGACACCTCACACTTCAAAATCCATTGAGCCGTTTAGGCCGCAGGGCATGCCAAAGAATGATACATACATACATACATACATTACATACGCTCCTTCGACAGTCGGGTAAACAAACCCTTGTTTTGGTTGTTTTTGAAGATTTTTGATGTTGTTTTTTTGTCTGACTGATTCATTAACCCGTTACCTTGGATCCTTAAAGCAGAAATTAACCAACTCCATTAAAGCTTCAGAATCTTCACACAAGGTTACTGTAATGCAACCGCGAAGTACTATGGAGCTTTCTAAAAGCTCTTTTACAGCTAAAAGCTTTGCTTTGTCACCTTATTGTGATATACGAAAGCTTGGCAAGTCGGTAGACGCTACAGGGGTTTTATTAACCTTGACGTGAGACGGTTTCAGTTCCTTCAATAACTTAGACAAACGTTGAATAGGTGTTCAATGTATCAGTTCTAATGGGTTCCAATAATATTTTCTCCATCTACGAGAGTCTTTGATAATACCTTTGCATGTTTCTTAAATCTCTGTGTTTATGACGGCCTCGTGGTTAGAGAACCTGACTACGAAGCTTGAGGTCCCTGGTTCGATTACCGCGTCGGGGCAGATATTTGTTTAAAAAATACGAATGTTTGCTCTCGAGTCTTGGGTTATATGTTATTTAATTATGTATCTATCTATATAAGTATGTTTATTCGTTGTCTTGTACACATAACACAAGCTTTGCTTACTTTGAGACTATAATTCGTTTTTTTAGCGTTAGAAATAAGGTAAACAATCTTGAAGAGTCTTTTTATTGAAAAATGCTTTTAAAAATAATTTCTATTACTTATGAAACCAAAATAATGTAAATGACCATGACTGTGTCCTTGTTAATTGTTACATACTTGCTGTTATTTATTTTCAAAAGTGTTTTTCAAGTAAAAGTCACGTCAAGATCGCTCACCTTCTTTCTAATCCTAAACAGAACCTGTGATAGTACGAAGCACAGGTAGGTTGACTGGGTGGTGTGCATTGTCCTGCGATATTGATTATGATATATTTAACTTTAATTTTACACTAAGATATCTGTTAGAACCTGTAAATGGAAACTGTTTTGTCCTTTGTAATAATAATTTGTATTACTATACTTTGTAATATTTATGCTGTTTGTTTACTAATAAAGAAAAAAAAATCTTCGAAAAGGTTCGAAAAAACTAATTATTCACAGACGAAGTCGCGGCCAACAGCTATTCCAGGATGATTTGAGGACTTGATATCAAAAAGGTATAAAAACTTCAGAGCACTTTTAATGCAGCTTCAAAATAAAATTACTATAAAAGCTCTCCACAAGTTGGTCTTCCGTAAGCGTTTGTTTTCTTTATGTACCACAAACGCATCTGCTTACGAAGCGAATCGAAACGTATTTGTTTATAAAAGCTATTATTAGAGCTGGTAACACAAGTGTTTTGTTTACAATCCCATCAGTTAAGTGGATATACAGAATATCTGCTCGTAAGTTTACCGAGCAATTCCTTTACCACTCTAATTTTCAATGCCAGTTGTGTGGCTTAAAACTTTAGCTCTTAGGCGCACGGAAGAAGAGACGTGGGACGAGGGCGCGTCGCAAGCGCCCCTTGAATCAAAACAAATGTATGGAAGCGTCGCGATCCAAAGCAGACAGAAGAGACGGGGCGGAGACGCGGCCTGCGGACAAACGACGCGGACTGCGACGCGCCCCCGTCCCACAACTCTTCTGTGGCTTGCGCCTTCAATCAAACATCAAAGACTTCACTTACAAGTCAACGTGACAATCCGCCTCATTGTTAGGGTTCCGTAGTCAACTAGGAACCCTTATAGTTTCGCCATGTCTGTCCGTCTGTCTGTCTGTCTGTCTGTCTGTCCGCGGCTAAGCTCAGAGACTGTTAGTACTAGAAAGCTGTAATTTGGCATCAATATATATATCAGTCACGCCGACAAAGTGATTGAATAAAAAAAAGTAAAAAAAATTTTTTTAGGCTACCTCCCATAGACGTAAAGTGGGGGTGATTTTTTTTCTCGGCTAACCCTATAGTGTGGGGTATCGTTGGATAGGTCTTTTAAAATCATTGCGGGGTTGCTAACATGATTTTTCTATTCAGTGATCTGTTTGCGAAATATTCAACTTTAAAGTGAAAATTTTCATTAAAATCGGCCGTCCCCCCCCTCTAAAATCTAAACTGTTGGGCGGAAAAATTTGAAAAAATTCAGAAGGGTAGTAAATATATCAAATTTACTAGAAAAATTATAGCGGCTAAGATTGCTTGGAAATTATTTGTAGTTTAAGAGTAAATAGTAGCCTAAGGTATAAAACATACCTAAACTTGGATGATTCCGTACACATACGAAATCCTTAGAAAAATATTACTTGATTTTTTCGTAATGGCTACGGAACCCTACCTTGGGCGTGTCCGACACGCTCTTGGCCGGTTTTCTTTTTATTCTGATGTAGAAACTGTCATAGAAAATGGGCCGTAGTTTTATAATGCACGATTGACAAGCACCATTACGGTGTATAGCAGTGCCGTTTGCACCATTGATGGTGCTAGTCAATGGTGCATATGAAATTACGGCGAAAAAGGTAAAGCATTTACTTGGTCGGCTATACCTATAGTTGCTGTCAAAATCAAAGTCAAATTAATAATAACTTGCACTTTTGAACGCCCCAAAAGCTCTGTTGAGAATCCAGCAAGAAACTCAATAAGAGATATTTTTTCAAACGGATCTACAATGTTTATTTATTTCAGAAATGTTGAATGTATACATCTAAAGTATTTAACACAAGTTTTTTTTATTTATTACCTAACATCCCTGTTCATGATATAATATGATTCCGAACGGTGTATATGTTTAGAAATGCAGTGTCATTTTCAATTGGCACCTGTCCTCGAAAAGAATTCGCGAGCAACAAAGATACCTTGACTTAAGTACGACGGACAAAATCTCTGTCAATCTTTAAATCTATGCTTAAGGTGTACTATCTGTCATCTTGTAATAATTAGCTTTGTTATAGTTTATTTATTTATTTATATGTGGCTGTTTATTATATGTACAATGTATGGATGAGTAGATGTACTATTTTTGTTGCGTTTTAATTTTCTGATCCACTGTTGATGCACCACCTGCTGTAAACTAGTGCTTCCTTCTTTCTGTTATAGGGTTGCCTGGAAGAGATCGCTCTTAAGCGATAAGGCCGCCTATTGCTTACCTTGTAACTTACTCTCTGTGTACTTGTTTTCTGTATTGCTTACTATTCCTGGTGTACAATAAAGAGTCATTATATTGTTGTTGTATACCTTTTATATCTTTACCAAGGCTATCCCTTCTAGGGTATAACTAGCAACGTGTCGTGTTCCGCCCACCTCGACGTGCATCCCACGCCGTTACACCGAGAGATGAAGCATATATTTACTTTAGCACACTATATAAAATTGAAAAGAAACAACAACAAAATTGCTACTGGGAAATGGGGGGTGGGGTGCAAATTCTTTTTCAGAACATAATTCCTGCTCCGTCTTTGCATTCGAAGGTCAGGAGTGCCGGCAGAAGTGAAAACTTGAACATTAACGTTGTGCCGTCTTACGAACCCCCTCACCCCCCTCACCACCCTATAACCGAATTTCCGATCAGGGTCACGCGTGTCCTAAGCTGACGCAAGTTTAACATTTTTTACCCATCCCAAAAATTGCACAACGCCGCTAAAAAGGTTTTCACTTCAAAAATTAAATGTTATCAATTAACTGAGTTGGTTAGAGTTCATCCTCATCAAGTTACGTTGTTCTTCGCTACGGCAAGTCTACGGATTTAGAGAAACGAGATGAAAATGAAAATACACTTGACCTTTGTTGACCTCGTGGCCGTGGCTAAGCCGAAACCGACACAGTTTAGTTCCAGATTGAAACAATAGTCGATGCTAACGAAAAACCATGACAGCCGTTACTATAACGGGGGGCAACGACCGCGGTACGATATTGTAGAATCCAAAGGAGTACAAATGTTGCCAATAAACAGACTTAGTCCTCAATCAAAGGCGGAGTTCAACTAGTTGAACATTTTAGCGGGAGTATTTAAAAGTCTTCTTTTTTAGGGTTCCGTACCCAAAGGGAATAACAGACCCTATTACTGAGACTCCGCTGTCTGTCCGTTCGTCTGTCACCAGGTTGTATCTCATGAACCGTGATAGCTAGACAGTTGAAATTTTCACAGATGATGTATTTCGGTTGCCGCTATAACAACAAATACTAAAAAACAGAATAAAATAAATATTTAAGGTGGCTCCCATACAACACACGTGATTTTTTTGCTCGTTTTTGCTCGATATTGATAACGGCAACAGGTAAATTATTGCAAAGTATATTGATAACGCTTGAAATATTCACAGAATATTTAGTTACATACCTATTCAATTTAAAAATAAATAATTTTAATTTTCGCTATTTACAAAATACCGATTTTTTTGTTGCGAATAAATTCTTATCACTTTTAAATTGTTTTATTTTAAAAATATGTTATATGAAAAAAGAAAAAATATAATATGCATAGTTTTTCGTAGGTATTTCATCATAAGATCGTAATTATGATCTCATGATGAAATAAATCACATTTTCATTCACTCACTCATTTCATTCATTCATTCATTCATTCACTATTTTTTTTGCAATCAGTTCTTGTAGCTGTGTGTGTAATCATTCGCCTCAACTCTCGTGGCGTTACCTTTACATGCTTTAAAGCCTTTGCGTGTTTCGTGAATAGATTCCACCCCCGCATTTGCTGGAGGCACCTACGACAGGAGCCGGCAACGAGCTAAACTCTGCCAAGATAAAAACGATCACCAGTTTCGTTCGAGTGAATAATTCCATACTAATATTATAAAAGCGAAAGTGGGTCTGTCTGTCTGTCTGTTTACCTATTCAAGCTTAAACCGCTGAACCGATTTAAATTAAATTTGGTATACAGATAGCTTGAGTCCCGGGAAAGAACATAGGATATTTTTATCCCGGAAATCACCCTTTAAGGGGGTGGAAGTTTGTATGGGGAATCAATAACCCCTATACCGATTTAAATAAAATTTGGTATGGAGATAGTTTGAGATGTGAGAAGGGGTATAGAGTTTTTATCTCCGAAATTATCCCTTGAAGGTGTAAAAAGGGGGGTGGTAATTGGAATTCATTCAAATGTCTATACTTGGACGAATGAATGGAAACTATGAAAAGGAAGCTAAAGGCGACTCCTGTCGAGCTTTGCAGTCATCCAAGAACTTTCGCCAAAAGCTTGAGTATTTTAGAATTGTTCACCGTCTGAAGCTAGAATATACACTATGTTTTATTCTAGTCCAGCCAGACGGTGAATGCACTGGGAGTCAGTGCTCTCTTAGAGATATAGAATATAGTATGTTGCACGTCTTACATTAACTAGCTTCTTCCCACGACTTCTTCCGAGCTGAAATAAGTCCTACGACACATTTTCATCCCTGTTTCGCTCCATTTAAGCGTTATTTTCTTATGTCACCAATGAATGCGATATCGACAATAGGGATATTGACGCCATTAAGAAGTAATTCGAAGACAAGACTTCAGTAAAAAAACACTTCATTTTAGCCCTGAAAACCAAAATAATTTTCGATTAACTGCGAAATTAGATTTTTTGTTGCTTTAAAACAAATAAATAGTTAGTTGATTGAGTTGGCGAACAAGTGACGGCATATGTTGCTATTGCCATTCAAACTCTATGGGAGAATGTGTTTTGACAGCTTATAAAAAATACGTCAGTTGATTGGTGGAGCTAACATCCCTATTACCTACTAGCAAAACCACACTACCAACACATTCGTTGCTAAAGGCTGCATAAACAATTAAAATTTAACCTCCGCGTAATTTAGTTTAATAACTTCGTCGTCAACACCTAAATCCAGTTAACCGAAGTTATGCGTTCACGCGGTAACTGACTTAACTAACCATTAACTTGTTAGAATTAACATTAACCAATTACATCTTAACCTGCGTCTTAGTCTTCACATATCCCAATACAAAGCAATAACACTAATACGTAAGTAAGTATTATAGAATAGAAAACGTGGAAGTTCGCAGGCGCAAGCTGTTTGGGGAGCTCAGAATTAAAAACAGATTACCGAGATGACTACTTTAATGAACTTCAAACCAAAGCTGCTCACTAATAACTAAATATTTTGTACTCTCTTAAGATTTCTAAGGCGACATACCGTTAGCCGTTCATAACAGGTAAGACACCGCCATCTGCCGAAATATTTCGAACTAAAATTACCACACAAGCATACAAGAATACAAGTTCTTTATTGTCAGACTTTTGGTAAAAATATAAGGTGGTGGGTATATACGGTAAAAAAACTTTTTCAATCAAAAATGAAACCGCCGAAAAAATCCGAAAAGCAAAAAATAATAAACCTTTTTGTTTAGGTAACCTTAATAACCAAGTTCTTAAACTAATCTAAGTAATTTTGAGCCGGTCCCATTTTCACCCGACTGTCGAAGGAGGGTTATGTTTTTCGAGCGTATGTATTTATGTATGTATGTATCATTCTTTGGCATGCCCTGCAGCCTAGAAGGCTCAATGGATTTTGAAGTGTGAGGTGTCATTAGATTCGTCTCAGTTCCGAGAGTGACATAGGATATATATTTTCCCGGAATTCCCATGGGAACGGGAATTATACAGGCGGGTTTTTTCATCTAGTATTGAAATTAAAGTTATTCAAAAGGTACTAACAGTCTAGTCACTCAGAGGGCGATGGAGAGGGCTATGCTCGGAGTTTCTCTGCGGGATCGCATTAGAAATGATGAAATCCGCGCAAGAACTCAAGTCACGGACATAGCTCGAAGAGTCGCCAGAGTCTCTCGAAGAGACTCATGGGGCCGAAAGGTTCTCGAGTGGCGTCTGCGGAACGGAAGCGCAGTGTGGGCAGGTTTCCAACAAGATGGAGCGACGACCTGGTTAAGGTTGCGGGGTCGCGTTTGATGCTGATGGCGCTGGACCGATCTGTTTAGGGAGCCTTGGGGGAGGCCTATGTTCAGCAATGGACGTCTTTCAGCTGAAATGATGAATGATGATGAGAATATCGCATTGACGTTTCTCATTTTTCAAAAGGTACCTACTAAGAGTCTTGGACTTACGAATTTTATTTATTTAAGTTAATAACTGACGAAGGTTTCGTACTCCGAATGTATTTTACGTTACAATATAATTCGAACATTCATAATAAGTAAATCTACCGGGTACACAATGGCGACTGATGGTAATGGCCCAAATTGGTCCGAAATGGCCCAAATTATGGTCGTTATGTCACCGGCCGCGACCCCGCTGTTCGGATTCGAATTTAGATTTAATAAGCGCGGCAGTGCTGAGCCAAGTGCGGAGAAAATAGGCACAATTGATGAGGCTATAGCGTGCTGTGTTTCTTCAACAAACTTCAAGGTTGGGGTTATATTTGGCCATTGAGGATAACATGGTAAATGAGCATTTCTCAAGAAAAATGCCACTTTTTTTTATATTCCTATCGATTTTATGTTATTCCTACTCCGAATCACGAGCTCTTTCCATCCCTGTAGGGGAGAAAATATGTACCGAAAATGTCATACTTTATTTTATGTTCTTCCTTTTCATTACGCCTTACAAAGTGTATGGAATTGCAAAAAAAACTTAGAGACAATTTTTTGTCGTATTAAGATTGAAAGAGCTCGTGATTCTCAGTAGGAATAACATAAAATTATTAGAATATAAAAAAGTGGCATTTTTTTTGAAAAATGCCCAAATAAGAATATAATTTTCACTTTACGTGTGACGGTAGCCAAACGGCCAAGCCAGATATTTTGACTAAGGTGTAAAGATTGTGAAGTTAGGGCGTCTAGAGTTAGAAAGCTTGGCTGAAATCTGATAACTTTTTAACAGTGTATGGATATAATAAAAATAAATAAATAAATATCACAGGACAATTCACACCAATTGACCTAGTCCCAAAGTAAGCTAGGTAAAGCTTGTGTTATGGGTACTAGGCAACGGATAAACATACTTATACACCGCGAAATTTTAGTGGTTGTTTTCCCGAAACAAGGTGATTTAGTATCGATTGTACAATCGATTCATAATTACTATTTTGACTAGAGTCAAAAATCCAATTGTGAAAAACGAAAGTCGAAAATGACCGCAAACCAATAGTAACGCTTCGTTGGTACCTAACCTATCGTACGATCGTACGCTACTTGTACCAATGAAGCGTTACTATTGGTTTGCGACCATTTTCGACTTTCGTTTTTCACAATTGGATTTTTGACTCTAGTCAAAATAGTAATTATAAATCGATTGTACAATCGAAACTAAATCACCTCGTTTCGGGAAAACAACCACTAAAGTTTCACGGTGTATAGATAGATACATACTTAAATACATATTAAACATCCAAGACTCGAGCACAAACATTCGTATTTGTCACACAAATGTCTGCCCCGACCGGGAATCGAACCCGGGACCTCAAGCTTCGTAGTCAGGTTCTCTAACCACTAGGCCATCCGGTCGTCTAAAATATGGATATGGTCTCGTTTTGGCAAAATTTTACACCGACTTTTTAGTACCCATTAATTACAATAATAAACTGCAAAGTCGACATGACTTTTGCCGAACTTGGCCTCATTTCATCTTTTTGGTAGGAAAAATTTCATCGCTTCGGTCGACTTAATCATATTCAAATTGGAAATCCAATTCATCATCGGCCAGAAGACGTCTTCAGCCAAACAAAGGCCCTTAGAATGCCACAATGAACAACTTGCCACCTACATCCACCTGTTGCCCGCAACTCCAATCCATCATCATCATCGTTTGCACCGTAGGGCGTCTACCGCTGGACATGAAAAACCTGGGCCCTATTTCAACGTGACAATTGTCAGTGAACGTCGAGAAACTTGTACCACTAGCGGGTTCTTGGCACTAAATGTTAATGAAATGACTATAGGGATGTTGGCACCACCAATCAACTGACGTACTTTTTATGAGCTGTCAAAACAGAATTCTCCCATAAACAGGGTTATTTGTAATTCACTAGCATCTTTTTAACCCTGAACTCCTACCACTCAAACAAATGTTTTTGTTTTACGACTTTTGTCATAACTTAATATTTTTGGTGTAATAACGTTTTGGAAATTGGTTGGCGGCGTTGGATTCGGTGGAGCATCGAGCCCGAAGACTCATTGGTGATAGTTCGTCAATCGGTGGTAGGCTGCAGAGCCTCGAGCACCGTCGTCGAGTTGCTTGTTTGTCTGTTTTTTATCGGATACATTTTGGAGAGTGTGCGCAGGAATTACATGATTTAATTCCTCCATCTCCATTTCACCATCGGACATCCAGGCGGGGGGAGCGTCTTCATCCTTATGTGGTTAGTATTCCAGTGGCCCGTACGAAGCGCTTCGCGTCATCCTTCCTAATGCGAACTGCTAAAGAATGGAATTCGCTCCCGTCGTCTGTATTTCCTGATAAATACAACCTAGGTCTCTTCAAGGCTAGAGTGAATAGGCTGTTACTGAACCAGTGAGGTACACCTTTGGCCTCATCTACACTTTTCATCAGGTGAGATAGTGGTCAATCACGGGTCAGTTTTATGTAAAAAAAAAAAAAAAAGATTACCTCTTATTTTTACGATACTCTGTGTATTTGTATGGGAAAAAAGTGCTTCATTTTAAAAAGTCGTAAAACAAAAAACATTTGTTTGAGTGATAGGAATTCAGGATTAAGAGGATGTCAGTGAATTAAAAATAACCCTGTAGAGTTGAATGGCAATAGCAACTTATGATTATGACGTCACATGTTCGCCAACTCAAACAACTAAGTATCTAAATATTTTATGTACAAAAATATTATAAAGAGGAAGGATTTGTATTTTTGTATGAAAGAATAAACTTAAAAACTATGGACCGATTTCAAAACTCATTTTGCCGTTAGAAAGCTACATTACATTATCACTGAGTGACATAGGTTACTTTTTACCGCGGGAAAATATCTTTTCCTACGGGAAAATTAATTAATCGCGGGCGAAGCTGCGGACGGAAGGCTAGTTTGTTTTAAAGCAACAAAAATTATAATTTTGCAGTTAATCGAAAATTAATCTGATTTTCAGGGCTAAAATAAAGCGTTTTTTTACTGGAGTCGTGTATTCGAATTGAGATTTATAGTGCTAGCACTTAGCAGCCTGGGCGGTTCAGGTCTTCTTCCTTTGCTTCTACAAGGCTTCTACTGTACGTAGCTTTTATCATCGCTGTCGTGGTACAGAGGAGGCAGGCGAGACGGGACGCTGAGGCGAATCTGAACGAAGGTGAGCTCTTACTGGATTCTGCTGCCCTGGTACCTTAAATGCCCAAGACGAATTCTCTAGGCGAAAAAAACAATTTTGGCCGAAAAGGGACAGAGTGATGGTGAAATTGGTGGTGTCACCATCCCTATTGTGACGTTGGTAAAATAAGGGCCTATTACTCTTTGCTTAAAGGGCAAGCAACGCATCCGTAACTCAACCTGCGTTATGGGTATCCATGGGGCATGATTGCTTTCAATCAGGTGACTCCCCTGCTCGTTTTCCCCTGTCATATAAATAAACATAGACCTCCCTCATTGATACCCAATCATTACAGTTGGAAGCGGCTTGCATCCGTGAATCTTCCCTTCACCAAATCGTCCATCTCGTTGGTGGACGTCCCACGCCGCACTTGCCAGTCCGTGGTCTCCATTCGAGAACTTTTCGACCCCAACTCCAATCATAATTTTGCGTAAATCAACAATCATCAACATCATTTCAGCCGAAAGACTGCTGAACATAGGCCTCCCCCAAGATTCGCCAAACAGACCGCTTCCAAAGCCTGCAACCTTTTGTCGTCGCTCCATCTTGCTGGAGGCTTACCTACACTGCGTCTTCCGGTCCGTGGATGCCACTCGAGAACATTTCGGCCCCATCGGCCATCAGTTCTACGAGCGATGAGCCCTGCTTGCCAATTGAGTCTAGCGATTCTTCGCGCTATGTCGGTGACTTTAGTTCTTGCGCGGATTTCATCATTTCTAATGCGATCCCGCAGATAAACTCCAGACATAGACCAAATTATAATCATGAAAATCAAAAATCCAGGGACGCAATTATAGAACGTTTATCATTAATCAAAGTTTATTATGTACTCATTATGATTAGGTTGAATTTAACGTGAAGAATAATCTGAGCCATCATTTTTTCCTCAAAGTAAACTCATTATTTCGAGCAAAATCTCGCCAGATGGGGGCTTGGAAGTTTTAAATTTCGTTAAATATTAATATTTCCTGGTTTCCTTTTAAAGTTAGGTGTGTGTGCGAAATTGTATAGACGACCAAGTAAGTGCTTTAACATTTTTAGGGTTCCGTACCTCAAAAGGAAAAAGCGGAACCCTTATAGGATCACTTTGTTGTCCGTCTATCGAGACCCTTTTGTCCGTCTCTCACGAACGCGTGGAGGTATCAAGCTGAAATTTATATCAAATACTCAAGTCTACTGTCCCTTGGAGCTGTGAAAAAATCAAACTTCTAATCTAAGCCAACGCAATAAATAAATAAATAAATAATAAATAAATATTAGGGGACAATCCTACACAAATCGACCTAGCAATCAAAAGATACAGCCGTTTATGTCGCAAATTTCCGCAAATTTTTGAAACTCGCAAGGCAATCAAAACCTACAGGGTACTTCCCGTGAACTCAGAAACTTGAAATTTGGTACGAAGCAAGGTCTTATAGCACAGATAAAGGATAAATTACGAAAAGCATAAATTTTGTCTGTCTGTCTATATCGGTAACAAATCCACAATGATCCCACACTGCGCACATTTTGCTTAGGAGCAGAGGTAACAACCATACAACCAACCATAGATCCAATATGTGTTGAAATATTTGTGCTATGTGTGGCGCCGGCTTTAGCGTTAGACCAAAGTAATTATTCCACGCGGACGAAGTCGCGGGCAGAAGCTAGTAATAAGATTATAAAGCTGAAGAGTTTGTTTGCTCGAACGCGCGAATCTCAGGAACTACTGTTCCCCCCAGCGCCACACTTAGCACAAATGTTTCAACACATATTTGAACACATATTTGATCACATGTGAAGCACCGGTATTTGCTTATTTGTTCAATATAACAACCATACAATCAACCATAGATCAAATATGTGTTGAAACATTTGTGCTATGTGTGGCGCCGGGGTCCGATTTGAAAAATTCTTTCAGTGTTAGATAGTCCATTCATCGAGGAAGGCTATAGGCTCATCACGCTAACACCAATAGGAGCGGAGCATCAGTGATTAACGCGGACGAAGTCGCAGGTACCAGCTAGTAAATAACTATAATGACAGTTCCTACATTAGTAGAGAAATAATAAAGCTGATTGTCACATTGACTTGTGAGAGCGAAAACAGCTTCAGGGGCTAAATTCAGGAACGGGCCTTCACGGGTTTGGTTTGAGCTGCTATTCAGGAACGCCAAAAATCACTGGTCGAGAGGTTTGGGCTGAGTTTGGGATGAGCTTTATTTATTTGTTTATTTATTTACTAGCTTTTGCCCGCGACTCCGTTCGCGTGGAATTAGTAATTTGGGCAGCTTGCTTCAATTTGCTTTTTCTTCAATTATGGCTCTCCTTAGTTCCTCGATATAAAACAGTACCCCCCCCCCCCCCCCCCCCCCCCCCCACCGAACCCCACCCGCACACCCGCGTTCACATTCATTCACCACCAAAAGCGTGCCTATAGAAGTTTTACTTCAAAAACCCCCGATTTTGAAACATTCTTCCGCTCCGCTCCGCGCCTATTGGTGTTAGCGTGATGATATATAGCCTATAGCCTTCCTCGATAAATGGGCTATCTAACACTGAAAGAATTTTTAAATCGGTGCAGTAGTTCCTGAAGTCCGGCGAGCGATTGTCAGTCAATTCTTCTAAAAACTGTTCGATAAATTCTTAAAATAAACGTATCTTTCTTATTTGTGAACCGATTCAAATGAAACAAACACTAAATGTTAATCCAAGAAAATACCAACATATCAGTGAAAACCGCATCCTTTTAGGTTAAGCCGTTTCTGAGATTAGCGCGCACAAACGCACAGACAAACAGACAAACAGACAAACAGATAAACAGATAAACAGACAAACAGACAAACAGACAATAATTCTAAAAAACATTGTTTTGGGTTCTATTGCGCTAATAAATAGCCCTAGTGACAGTTTTTATCAAATATCTTCAATGTACAGACACCGACTTGTTACAGATTTATTATATGTATAGATTTATTTACAAAGCGAATTAACAGGAAAATAAGGCTCATCCAAGCTCAACCCGTTCCTATCCTCTCGCAAACGATTGAATTACCGATTACCGCTCGCAAACCGTGTTGAGCCGTTCCTGAATTTAGCCCCATAGCCCCTGCAAGAAAAATCATACAAGTTGCATTACATTGCGGCGATGGATGGACCACTGCAAACTCGTTTGCTTTACGGCATCGCAATGTAATGCAACTTGCACGGTTTGTAGGTCTACTTACATATACTCGGCTTTACGGTGGTAAAGGAATTTCTTGGTCCACTACTTAATTCGAGAATTATTCGTAGGCCAGAACAGAGTTTCGCAAGGAGATTTGTAAGAGCAATATAAAGCATAATTCGGTTGCAATCTATTTGCACAAGCACCTGCTTTTCGTTTAGATTCGCGACGGAATGAAAGCGCATGCCTTGGCGTGCCGGACGCGTGCCGGATGTGTCCAAGGCACGGCACGGCACGGCACGGGTTAAAACACCGGCCAAGTGCAAGTCGGACTCGCGCACGAAGGGTTCCGTACCATTATATAATAAAAACGGCAAAAAAATCACGTTTGTTGTATGGGAGTCCCCTTATATATTTGTTTTATTCTGTTTTTAGGGTTCCGTAGTCAACTAGGAACCCTTATAGTTTCGCCATGTCTGTCCGTCTGTCTGTCTGTCCGACTGTTAGTGCTAGAAACCTGTAATTTGGCATGAATATGTATATCAGTCACGCCGACAGTGGTTAAATAAAAAAAAGTAAAAAAAATTTTTTTAGGGTACCTCCCATAGACTTAAAGCGGAGGTGTTCTTTTTTTCTCAACTAACCCCATAGTGTGGGGTATCATTGGATAGGTATTAGAAAATAAATTGGGGTTTGCTAAAACCATTTTTTGATAAAGTTAATATTTTCGGAGATATTCGCTCCGAAAGTTCAAAATAATGTGTCCCCCCCTCTAACTTATGAACCGCACGACTAAAAAATATGAAATAAAACACGTAAGTTAAACTTAATAAAAACCTTCTAGGAAAATTATTTTCAACTTAATCAGTTGAGCAGTTTTTAAGTTTTTGTAAAAAAATATTTCTAAACTAAGATTGTAATTTAACCGCCTCTGCAAGCATTTTTTTTCTTTAGGTATACGCTAACAGTATATTCTTTCAAATAAAAAAAAATTAAATAGGTTCATGTAATAAAGAATTACATCTGAAAAACCATCAACATTAGTATGTTAGTCCTACTAGTTCTAGTAGACTGCAGATTAGTCGTACCTGCTACGGAACCCTATCTTGGGCGTGTCCGACACGCTCTTGGCCGGTTTTTTTAGTACTTGTTGTTATAGCGGCAACCGAAATGCATCATCTGTGAAAATTTCAACTGTCTTAGCTACCACGACGGTTCACGAGATACAGCCTAGTGACAGACGGACGGACAGCGGAGCCTCAGTAATAGGGTCCCGTTTTACGTTTTACCCTTTGTGTGCGGAACCCTAAAAAATCAGAAACCTTTTACTTATCAGCTTGGGGTGTGAAATGAAATGAAAATTGCGGTCGTGTCGTTTTATTATAGTTCCTATGAACACTCTCAGCTTCATCAGATCAGCTCCATGTCATAATAATATTGCATTGTCATTGGATTTATACATCCATGCATTTCAGCTCAATCGATTGAAGACATCTACTTACTTCAAATTTTAATTGAAAGATTCCACCCAAACAAACATAGGACAGTACCCGGCCATAAAGATTGCACACAGTCTTTGTAAAAAGACTCGGCAAATGTATGTCTGAAATGGTTTTTTGTGTGTTACACACACACACACACACACACACACACACACACACACACACACACACACGCACACACACACACACACACACACACAAAATACACACAAAATACAAACAAACACATCGGTCTTTGGAAAAAGATTGCAAATGTCCGATATTTGCAGAGTTTTTCAAAGACCGTGTGCAATCTTTATGGCCGGGTAAAGGCACCGGCAAACTTCTTGACACACGGGCGGCTTTTCTTCTCTCCATATCTTATTAAATACTGATCCTAGTGAAAACTTGAATTTTATGTAGATTGCTTATGTAGAAGAACAATTTTTATTATGGGCCATCGTTTTCAAGTTATTTACAAAAAACTAAAATAAAGTGTCCCAAGTTATTTGCCGCTAACTCTACTGTACAATACAAGTTAATAATTTAATTCAACCACCATGATTGCGCCAGTGTCATCACCTCCGTCTGTCTGTCACAGGGCTGAATCTCAAGAACCGTAGATAGGCAGCAGGAATCCCGTGGGTCAATGGAGCCAGTTCCCGAACGGTCGGATATTTGTCGCGTTTCCCATTACATCGATTCACAAAAACGTGGCACGTGACGCGCGTAGATTGCCTGAGCCAATATTCGACGGTTGGGGGCTTGGAGCATTCGCTAGAGGAGATGGCGATGCCAAAACAGCGTCATCTTGGCATTTTCAATTTTCAATCTAATTTAAAGTCATTTCCGTTTTAAAATGAGGAAATTTTGGAGTTTTCTCAATCAAAATCACGAGTTCAGTTCATTTTCATAATTAGAAAACGTGTCCTAAATTTTTTAAGTCAGTTTTGTGACTTTTTCACACGGCCGGTATCCGGTATAGACGGACAGCATTTGAACTGCAACCCAGCTGCAAAATGGCAGTTTGACGGCAGTTCTGATGCATTTGACGTCATTATCATCATTTTAGCCGAAAGACGTCCACTGCTGATTATAGGCCTCCCTCATGGCTCGCCAAACAGATCGGTCCAGTGCCATCCGCATCCAACGCGTTCCCGCAACCTTAACCACGTCACTCCATCTTGTTGGAGGCCACCCACACTGCGTCTTCCGGTCCGTGGACACCACTCGAGAACCTTTTTGCACCATCGGCTTCAGTTCTACGAGCGATGTGCCCTGCCCACTGCCACTTGAATCTGGCGATTCTTCGAGCTATGTCGGTGAATTTATTTCTTGCGCGGATCTCATCATTTCTAATGCGATCCCGCAGAGAAACTCCGAGCATAGCCCTCTCCATCGCCCTCTGAGTGACCTTGAGCTTTCTTATAAGACCCATCGTTAGCGGCCACGTGTCACTGCCATAAGTCATCACTGGCAACACACACTGGTCAAAGACTTTAGACTTGAGACATTGCGGTATATTGAATGACAAGATATTGCGTAACTTGCATTTGATGTAAGTGCATCAAAAGTGCAAACCGGATGCGCAGTCCGCTTGCAGTTGCCGTGCAGTCCTGTCGACCGCACACTGACTGCAAGTTAGCTGCAAGGCTGCTTAGCACATCTCTAGTAGAAAAACACCTTAATACGAATACGGTGTTTCAACATTTCATTTCAATCATATTTGACTGTTGCATCTCCGCTCTACTTCCCGGGATGCCCTGTACCCATGCTAGTTCGGTCATCATTTCACCATGGCCCCTCGGAAGTGGGTCGATGACCGTGCATTGTTCTTGCGCAGTGACGTATGCGCATGCGACGTACTCCTGTGGAGCTAGTCCTCATGCAGTGTTGTCGAATCTCCTGCTTTTATTTTTGCGTTTACACTTTCGTTAACTACTTGTTTTTATTATAAATATAGTATCATCTATACTAATATATAAAGCTGAAGAGTTTGTTTGTTTGTTTGTTTGTTTGTTTGTTTGTTTGTTTGTTTGTTTGAACGCGCTAATCTCAGGAACTACTGCTCCGATTTGAAAAATTCATTCAGTGTTAGATAGCCCATTTATCGAGGAAGGCTATAGGCTATATCATCACGCTAACACCAATAGGAGCGGAGCGGAGCGAAAGAATGTTTCTAAATCGGGGGTTTTGAAGTAAAACTTCTATATGCCTAGAAGTGGGGGGTGGGGGGGTTGAGGAGGGGGGGAGGGGGGGCTTCGGAGGGGGATTAAAATTTCATTGATTTTGCCGTAGGATGCACCGTTTTCAAGATATTTGACAAAAAAAAACTTGAAGTAAAACTTGAAGTAAAACTTGAACGACCGCTTTAGCCTAGTTGGTAGTGACCCTGCCTACGAAGCAAGAGGTCCTGGGTTCGAATCCCGGTAAGGGCATTTATTTGTGTGATGAGCACGAATATTTATTCCTGAGTTATGGATGTTTTCTATGTATTTAAGTATTTATTTATCTATATAAGCATGTTTATCGTCGTCTAGTACCCATAGTACAAGCTTTGCTTAGTTTGGGACTAGGTCGATTTGTGTAAGATTTTTTTTTTTTTAAGTAAAACTTCTATAGGGCACGCTTGACTTGGGACGAACGCGGGTGTGCGGGGGGTGCTGTGTGGGAGGGCGTGCAGGGGGTGCGGAGGGGTGCGGGGGGGAAGGGTTCGGGGTTGCTGTGCGGGGGGAGTGCGGGGGGTTTGCGGGGGGGGAGGGGGTAATTTTTTTAATATCGAGGAACTAAGGAGAGCCATAATTGATGAAAAAGCAAATTGGATAAAAAAAATAGGCTGCCCAAATTACTAATTCCACGCGGACGGAGTCGCGGGCAAAAGCTAGTAATACTTAATACCAAAGGCCTCGTCATGTTGGCTTCGGCCCTCTGAATGCCTTTCAAATGACTGGGTCCCCATGGTCCCGTGATCGGTAATCCGTACCAATAATAATAATATACTAGCTGTTGCCCGCGACTCCGTCTGCGAAGGATAGGGGTATAAAAAATAGCCTACGACCTATTCTCAGACCTACCAAATATAGACAAAAAATGTCATGAAAATCGGTTAAGCCGTTTCGGAGGAATTCACACCAATTGACCTAGTCCCAAAGTAAGCAAAGCTTGTGTTACGGGTACCTACAAGGCAACGGATAAACATACTTATATACATACTTAAATTCATATTAAACAGTCGCGTATTTATCATAATAATATGTGCCCCGACGCGGGAATCGAACCCGAGACCTCAAGCTTCGAAGTCAGGCTCTCTAACCACTAGGCCGTTTGGTTGTCAACATAAACAATGTTTTATATTTTCGTGATTTTCACTCATAAGTATACTGTTACTTTAAACGGGACTTCATTTATACTATACTTACTAGCCTTCCGTCCGCAGCTTCGCCGGCGATAAATTAATTTTCCCGTAGGAAAAGGTATTTTCCCGGGGTAAAAAGTAGCCTATGTCACTCAGTGATAATGTAGCTCTCTACCGGCAAAAGAATTTTTGAAATCGGTCCAGTAGTTTCGGAGCCTATTCAATGCAAACAAACAAACAAACAAACAATCAAATCGTTTCTCTTTATAATATTAGTATAGATTTACCTACCTCGACTTTTCGGCAGCAATGCTGTGGACGTGGTCACGAGTTGGGTGAAGGTGAGGGTGTGAATTGATGATAAGATTTATATTTTCAATTCAATGGGCCTTATCTCCGTAATCATTCCTTTAGGATCATAGAGGTGCAGTAAAAAGGGATTTATGGAAGTTGACTGTAAATTTTATATGCGTACGAAGTCACGGGCAAAAGCCAGTCTTCGATATAGTTGGTCAAAGTATTAAGATATACGGTGTTCAGGTCGATGACAGCTCTACCATGATCTAAACCGTAGGCCATCTGTTTTAAAACGGTTAGCGGTGAGGTAGGTCGCTATCTATAAATAGACGGACGGATAGACACGCTACAGCGTGTACAATGTTTAAAGATTAAGGGTGCGGAACAGGTTACCCTTGTTTTAACTGAGGATTTTTCCAAATCGGTCCAAAGGAGGAACTAATATTATTAATAGCTGTTGCCCGCGTATCCGTCTGCGAAGAACAGGGGTATAAAAAATTGCCTACGACCTATATTCTCAGACCTACTAAATACAGGGTTATTTGTAATTCACTAGCATCCTTTTAACCCTAATCTCCTACTACTTAAACAAATGTTTTTTGTTTTACGGCTTTTGACATAACTTAATATTTTTGGTGTAATAACGTTTTGAAAATTTGAGATTACCTCTTATTACACGCTTTATATTAGATTCACCTGTATGTTTGTATGTATGTTTGTATGTTTGTTTGTAACCGACTCCTTAGGGCGCGATTTTGACCCACTTCCCGGTTTCCGATTGAGCTGAAATTTTGCACATATGTGTAAATTGGATGACAATGCAATATTATTGTAACATGGAGCTGATCTGATGATGGAGCTGGATGGTGGCCATAGGAACTATGTAATAAAACAACACAATCCCGTCGAGTTTGGGCTCGTTTGATTCGTCTTGACAAGCACTTTGATCCCAGATGGTAACCAGGGTCTGATGATGGAGCTGGAAGATGGCCAAAGGCACTCCACAATAAAACGACACAACCCCATCGAGTTTGGGCTCGTTTGATTCGTCTTGACGAGCACTTTGATCCCATATGGTAACCAGGGTCTGATGATGGAGCTGGAAGATGGCCAAAGGCACTCCACAATAAAACGACACAACCCCATCGAGTTTGGGCTCGTTTGATTCGCCTTGACGAGCACTTTGATCCCATATGGTAACCAGGGTCTGATGATGGAGCTGGAAGATGGCCAAAGGCACTCCACAATAAAACGAAACAACCCCATCGAGTTTGGGCTCGTTTGATTCGTTTTGACGAGTACTTTGGTCCTAAATGGTAACAAGGGTCTGATGATGGAGCTGGAAGGGGGGTAGGTGGTGGGGTGGGGGGGAATGGGGTATGGGGTAAGGAGGTCGGGGGTTTAGAGGGTTGGGGGTTAGGGTGTGGCGGTTGGGGTTAGGGGATGGGGGGGGGGGGGGGTTACGGGAAATAGGGTGGGAGTGTTGGGGGGTTCGAGGGTAAGTGTTTTTGGGGGGTTGTGGGAAATGGGGAGGGTGTAAGAAGCCTAGATGGTAACAAGGGTTTGATGATGGAACTGTAAGGGGGGGGCGGTAGGTGGCGGGGTGGGGGGTATGGTAGGGGTTGGGGGAGCAGGTGGCGGGGTGGTGGGGTGGGGGGGGGAGGGGGGTTTCTGGGGGTTTGGGGGGTTCGGTGTTAGAGGGGTTGGGTTTAGGTGGTTCGGGGGTTTGTAAAATGAGGAGGGGGGTAAGGGGGGTTTAGGGGACTGGGGGTATGGGTGTGGGGTTTGGGGAGGGTTTGGGGAAATGGGGTGGGGGATGTTGGGGGGTTGGGTTTAGGGGGTTTGGGGGTTGTAAGTGAGGGGGGTAAAGTTAGAAAGAAAAAAATGCAACTAAAAAATAGAAAATAAATAATAGTTTAAAAAAACTAAAAAACACGGTTTAAAAAATAAAAAATAAATTTTAATAAATTTCAATTCACTATTCTTATAGTGCAGTAAAAAATCTTAATAAGCAATTATTATATTGTTATATCCAGATCAAATTTTGTAAACAATTCTAAATATTGATAAAATAAATAATAATAGTTTAAAATAAGTCGTAAAACAAAAAAACATTTGTTTGAGTGATAGGAATTCAGGGTTAAGAGGATGTCAGTGAATTACAAATAACCCTGTATAGAGAAAAAATTTGATAAAAATTGGTTCTAACCGTTTCGGAGGAGTTCGATAACAAACACCGTGACACGAGATTTTTATATATTAGATATTAGAAAAAATAATTTTCAAAATTGTCACATGTCACCTGCCGCTCACCTTTGTCACTCAACATATGTATGTATGTTAACCTCTTTATCTGTCTTCTATCTTCTTCTGTATACATATAACAAAAAATTAAACCGCCGAAAAAACTGAAAAGCAAAAAATAATACCTTTTTGTTTGACCTTAATCTAGGTACCAGTTTGAAGTCGGTGCCTCAGCACGAGCCAGGAGGAGTGGACCTATAATCGTCTACCTGATTGGCTTCTATCACTCCTCCTGGCTCGTGCTGAGGCACCGACTTCAAACTGGTACCTAGATTAAGGTCAAACAAAAAGGTATTATTTTTTGCTTTTCAGTTTTTTCGGCGGTTTAATTTTTTTGTTAAAAAGTTTTTATTTTATACTTTTTTCCATACTTGGGGTAATTTTTTTCCCAAATTTATAATACCAACTTCAAGGTATACCCTATCCCAGCGGTTCCCGAAAGGTGGTCCGCGGAACCCTGGGGTTCCGTGGAAGGGCAATAAGGGTTCCGTAAAAAATATTTTCATGTGCGGTGAGCAATTTAATTGTTTTTCATTTATACCTATTTTAAGGTGTTATCAAAGAAGGGTTCCGCTAGGAAAAATGTAATCAATTAGGGTTCCTTGACACAAAAAAAATGGGAACCCCTGCCTATCCATCCAATAAACAAGAGCGTGTCGAACACGCCCAAGGTAGGGTTCCGTAGCCATTACGAAAAAATCAAGCAATATTTTTCTAAGGATTTCGTATGTGTACGGAATCATCCAAATTTAGGTATGTTTTATACCTTAGGCTACTATTTACTCTTAAACTACAAATAATTTCCAAGCAATCTTAGCCGCTATAATTTTCCTAGTAAATTTGATATATTTACTACCCTTCTGAATTTTTTCAAATGTTTCCACCGAACAGTTTCGATTTTAGAGGGGGGGGGACGGCCGATTTTAATGAAAATTTTCACTTTAAAGTTGAATATTTCGCAAACAGATCACTGAATAGAAAAATCATGTTAGAAACCCCGCAATGATTTCAAAAGACCTATCTAACGATACCCCACACTATAGGGTTAGCCGAGAAAAAAAAAATCACCCCCACTTTACGTCTATGGGAGGTAACCTAAAAAAAATTTTTTTTACTTTTTTTTATTCAATCACTTTGTCGGCGTGACTGATATATATATTGATGCCAAATAACAGCTTTCTAGTACTAACAGTCTCTGAGCTTAGCCGCGGACAGACAGACAGACAGACAGACAGACGGACAGACATGGCGAAACTATAAGGGTTCCTAGTTGACTACGGAACCCTAAAAAGAATTATGAAAATCAGACTACTCTGCAAAAAGTTAGTTAATCATCCCCTGTTTTCCTACCCTTCGGGTAGGAATATTGTTTCCAAATTTAAATGGGACCACCCTCAGGGTATACGCTTTCCAATCAAAAAAGAATCATCAAAATCGGACTACTTTGTAAAAAGTTATGCGTGGTCATATAGTACAATCAGTAACTGAACAATCAATCATCCCCTGTTTTTCTACCCTTAGGGTAGGAATATTGTTTCCAAATTTAAATGGGACCACCCTCGGGGTATACGCTTTCCAATCAAAAAAGAATCATCAAAATCGGACTCTTCTGTAAAAAGTTATGCGTGATCATACATAAAAAAAATATATATATACACGTCGAATTGAGCACCTCCTCCTTTTGTTTTCGTCGGTTGAAAAGGCAACCGTTACTGATCTGATCTATTTAAGTATCAACGCACAGCCAAAACCACTGAACTGATTGTGCTGAAATTTGGCATACCGTTAGTTGTTATGACCTAGGCATCCGTTAAAGGATTTTTGGAAATTCTCACAGGACAGGGAATAAATGGAATTTATATTTTCACTTCAAAGCGGCCCTGTCTCTGTAACTATAATTATCAAATAGAAACTTCAAATTTGGCATGCAAGTAACTAATTTTAGGATTTTAGAAAATCCCACGGAATAAGGAAAGAACGGGATTGTTATACTCAATTCAATGGGACCCTATTCCTCGGTAACCATCCCTTTAGGACCATAAAGGTCCGGTAAAAAGAGATTTTTGGAATTCCCCACAGATAAGAAATTGGGAGTTGACTATAACAACATAATTATTTGTGCGCGGACGAAATCGATTAATTTTTCGAAATTTAGAAGACTTATTATAATATTTGAGCCATTATAATAGGTTGTTTCAAGTTTTAATAACTTAAATTTGAATAGGTACTAGATGAATAAAACCCGCTTATATAATTCCCGTTCCCATGGGAATTCCGGCAAAATACATACCCTATGTCACTCTCGGAACTGAGACGAATCTAATGACACCTCACACTTCAAAATCCATCTAGCCGTTTAGGCTGCAGGGCGTGCCAAAGAATGATACATACATACATACCCAGGCAGATATTGGCGCAATCAAAATATATTTGTAACATTACATCAAACCCATTATCTAGCAAATAAACCATTTCATTTCATCTCATCTCATTTCATACATACATAAATAAATAAAATAAATAAATATCACGGGACAATTCACACCAATTGACCTAGTCCAAAGTAAGCTAAGCAAAGCTTGTGTTATATTGTATGGATACTAAGCAACGGATAAACATACTTTTGTCGATAGATACATACTTAAATACATATTAAACACCCAAGACCCGAGAACAAACATTCGTATTTTTCATACAAATATATATCTGCCCCGACCGGGAATCGAACCCGGGACCTCAAGCTTCGTAGTCAGGTTCTCTAACCACTAGGCTATCAGGGCCCAATTGCATAACAAAGTACAACTTATATTACAAGCGGAACTCCCTTTCTAGTCAATATAACTGAAGCGAGAGTTCCGCTTGTAATATTAGTTGTACTTTGTTATGCAATTGGGCCCGGTCGTCAATAAATACATACGCTCGAAAAACATAACCCTGCTTCGACAGTCTGGCGACAAAAAGGTATGACCCGGCCTTTTGCGCCCTGCTGTTCCAGTTATTAAGTACTTAAGTCATAATCATAATTCGCCGGCCATGGAGTTTATGACAAATGCATAATTATGACTCCGAGAACTCTTGAGTCATAGTGAATCAACATTCTCAATAGGCTGTTAGGGTTCTGTATCCAGAGGGTGTCAACGGAACCCTATTACTGAGACTCCGCTGTCTGTCTGTACGTCTGTCACCGGGTTCTTTCTACAGGGTTATTTGTAATTCACTGACATCCTCTTAACCCTGAATTCCTATCACTCAAACAAATGTTTTTTGTTTTACGACTTTTTAAAATGAAGCACTTTTTTCCCCATACAAATACACAGAGTATCGTAAAAATAAGAGGTAATCTCAAATTTTCAAAACGTTACTACACCAAAAATATTAAGTTATGACAAAAGCCCTAATACAAAAAACATTTGTTTAAGTGGTAGGAGTTTAGGGTTAAAAGGATGCTAGTGAATTACAAATAACCCTGTATATCTAGTTACTTGAATTTTTCATCAATTAAGTAAGGTAAACGTACCAATGCTCGACACCTCAACGCCCAGTAGATGGCATCCATTTGTTACCTCTCTTACAATGACATTGAAGGTGCCATATATTGGGTCAGTGTCGAGCACAGCGACCTCCAACAAGATGGAAAGATGGAGTGACGACCTGGTTAAGGTTGCGGGATCGCGTTGGATGCGGATGGCGCAGGGCCGATCTGTTTGGCGAGCCGTGGGGGAGGCCTATGTTCAGCAGTGGACGTCTTTCGGCTGAAATCATGGTGATGTACAAGTATGTGTTGCATCGAGATGCAAAATGCACTAGAGTCACCTCTGACTCATTTTTAATCAGTGAGTCAGTTAGATCACGTACTATGTGCACTATTAGGTATAATAATGTGTTTGAATCACAATGAGTCAGTTAGAGTTAGTCTAATAACTAATAGGTAGGTATTGCTCGCTCTTTGACCCTTCTTTATTCTTTTTCTTTTTTGTTTATACAGGGTTATTTGTAATTCACTGACATCCTCTTAACCCTGAATTCCTATCACTCAAACAAATGTTTTTTGTTCTGCGACTTTTTAAAATGAAACACTTTTTTTCCCATACAAATACACAGAGTATCGTAAAACTAATAGGTAAACTCAAATTTTCAAAACGTTATTACACCAAAAATATTAAGTTATGACAAAAGCCGTAAAACGAAAAACATTTGTTTAAGTGGTAGGAGTATAGGGTTAAAAGGATGCTAGTGAATTACAAATAACCCTGTATTGTTTCTTTAATTTCCTCTTTAAATCCTTTTCTCACATGCGGCTTTGTATTAAGCATTATGTAGTGTATAAGTATTATATTGAATGTATTTGTTTATTTATATAATTTATATTATATTTGTATTGTTTTATTGTTTGTTGTCTATTAAGTAATACTGCGTTACTCTTGTCTGTTATTTCTGCCACCTACATTCGTCTGTTGATATTTATTAATTTCTGAGTAATTGGTTGTCTGAAAGAGATCGCTTTTTAGCTATAAGACCGCCTATTGTCTACCTGAATTTTTATTTTTGTAATGTCACTGTACTGTTTTTGGTGATCAATAAAGAATATTTGTATTGTATTGTATTGTATTGTATTGATAATGACATGTTAAATGAATAAAACTTGGAGCAGAATGGAGGCTATTCCATCCAACTCCGCAATATTTTGTCATCTAGGTACCGCAACCGCAGTGTCTCAAGTCAAAAGCCTTGACAGAAGAGTCGTGGGAGGGGGCGCGTCGCAGGCCGCGTCTCCGCCCCGTCTCTTCTGTCTGCTTTGGATCGCGACGCTTCTATACATTTAGTATGAAAACTGATTAAAGCGGCGCTGCGACTGTATCGCACCCCCTTTCCCACGTCTCTTCTGTACGGGCCTTATGGCACTGAGACGTGGCTGCTAACGATGAGCCTCTTAAGAAAGCTCAAGGTCACTCAGAGCACGATATGCTTGATGCTAATAGGGCCAAAAAATTCTCGAATAAGACCTAGGCATCCAACAAGACAGAGCGACGACCTGCTTAAGGTTACAAGAAGGTGGATGCGGATGGCGTAGGATCCCTGCACACCTGCTAAGCAATTCGGTGTACGTAAAGTTCCCAATCTGTACTGGGGCTGCGTGAAAACTGCGGCCCAAGCCCTCCCATTCTGAGAAGCCTTTGCCCTGCAGTAGGACGTATGGACTGGAATGATGACAATGATGATGACGCTCGTACCTAAAATACCACGTTCCCAAAATATTTCAAAATACAAACATAATACACTACCTTACCTATTTACCACATTTTAGCTTTCCAGATTTTCGTTGCACTACTTTACAAAACGAAGATTACTCGAGGAAGTAATTTATTTGGTGGAATGACTTAGACGACCAGATGGCCTAGTGGTTAGAGAACCTGACTACGAAGCTTGAGGTCCCGGGTTCGATTCCCATGTCAGGGCAGATGTTTGTATAAAAAATACGAATGTTTGTTCTCGGGTCTTGGGTGTTTAATATGTATTTAAGTATGTATCTATCTATATAAGAATGTTTATCCGTTGCCTAGTAGTTGTGAATTGTCCCCTGATATTTATTTTATTTCTATTTATTTAATGACTTTCTTTGGACATAGAGAATAGTCCAGTAGCCACCGCCTGCTTTTTTCAGTGATTAATAACAGGCTGAATCTTCGTGAGTTCTTTCGGTTCAACGAGACGCCCAAGTTTTTCTTCTGTCCTAATTCTCAAAGAGGTAAAACTGCGCAGATGTAAAAGTCGATTTGGTATAGGGTGTCGAAATTGTCTGACTATCAGTAATTTTTTTTTTAAAATTATCGGAAAAACAATTGGCCTACAAAATTGATGGTTTGAGTTGGAGCGTCCTCCACGCCGAATATGTCGAAATAACGAGGTCATAAAAATTATTAATAATCAGCTGATTTTTTATACAGGGTTATTTTTAATTCACTGACATCCTCTTAACCCTGAATTCCTGTCACTCAAACAAATGTTTTTTGTTTTACGACTTTTTAAAATGAAGCACTTTTTTCCCATACAAATACACAGAGTATCGTAAAAATAAGAGGTAATCTCAAATTTTCAAAACGTTATTACACCAAAAATATTAAGTTATGACAAAAGTCGTAAAACAAAAAACCTTTGTTTAAGTGGTAGGAGTTTAGGGTTAAAAGGATGCTAGTGAATTACAAATAACCCTGTATATGCAACCTAGTAAATATTAGTATAATTGAATGGTCACAAAGTCCTACAAATGTAGTGGTTAGGTTTTCCTAGACCTACGCTTGGAAGTTGTCGATTCCACGGTAACACTTTTTTCACGAACTCACGAAGATTCAGCCTGTTAATCACTGAAAAATAAACAGGCGGTGGCTGCTGGACTAGAATGTCATCATCATCATCATCGTCATCATTTCAGCCGAAAGACGTCCACTGCTGAACACAGGCCTCCCCCATCTTATTGAAAGCCTACCGGTTGGTGGACGCCACTCGAGAACCTTTCGGTAGTGGAAATTTATAGTATAGTATTCTGCCTAGGCCGATCTCTTCCTCTCTTCCTCTCTTCCTCTCTTTCCCTCGATCTTTTCTTCTCAAATAGTCTTAAAGAAGCTGTCGTGTCTCAAATGTTCGATGTGGGTCTTACGTGGTCTATTATGTAATTTGTGCCGATATTGTGTTGCATCTTCAAATGCAAGCCGACGCGGTGACGGAAAGTAAATATTTACTCACGTGAACCTGACCCGCTGCGCGCGCGCAGTTTGAAGTTGTAGTGGGAGGGTTCAGTGGGGAAATCAATGCTAACCTACTGATATTATACTAGCTGTTGCCCGCGACTCCGTCTGCGAAGAATAGGGGTATAGAAAATAGCCTACGACCTATTCTCATAACACGCATCTATACTAATATTATACCTAAAGCTGAAGAGTTTGTTTGTTTGAACGCGCTAATCTCAGGAACTACTGCTCCGATTTGAAAAATTCTTTCAGTGTTAGATAGCCCATTTATCGAGGAAGGCTATAGGCTATATATTATCACGCTAACATGAAGTTATGAAGTTTCACTTCTTCCGGAAGGATCTAAGGAGAGCCATAATTGATGAAAAAGCAAATTGGATAAAAAAATAAGCTGCCCAAATTACTAATTCCACGCGAACGGAGTCGCGGGCAAAAGTTATTTCTTACATAAACGTAGCTATCGTAAGGTCGCGGGTGAGCAAAGTGTTTCAGTTCATTAATATGGACCTCCGCAAAGTAACGCCTGATTCATTAAATTACTAGTAGGTATGTAGTTTTTTAGATTTTACTGGTGAACCCTTTGCGTAAGGAACCTTGAATACAATGAGACCAGCAACGGAAGAGTATGTTTACAGATTATTGAGGTGTCTGTCTTGTTCACGCAAACAAAAAATCTGTTTGTTATTGCATCCTGTGCATCGCTGCCACTTACGGTTAACGTAACAAAGCGTATCTATTAATGTCTAAGTAACCGCCACACGGATAATACGGATATGTATCATAATTAACCGAAGTACGAATAACTATAAATTAAAATCATCATTCTCATCATTTCATTTAAAATCATCATTTGCGCTTGCTATGTGGCCGAAACGTCGAGGTAAATAAATAAATATTTATTGCGTGATAAGTCCCGTTTAGTTTAGTAATTATGAACCTTCTTAAAATATTCAATGCAGTCGATCGAAAGTTATGCGCGTACATTTTGGTGATTCATATTTATTTATTTATATAGATAATTGATTAGATAAATATGTATTTGTAATAAATATGCGTTTGGTTTTCGCCTCAGGCGACTCCAATACTGGAGCTTATACCTCTCTCGAAAATAGGTAAGTATAATGTCAAGAATAGAGAGGTAATGCGGCCAGTTGGGGTCAATGCCTGATGCAGAAGACGGAAGACCTCGACGTTTTTACTTCGTAGTTTTATTGTAGCTTATAATTAAGGTTTAGTTTTTTAATTTTATTTTTTAATAACTTTTAATGTAAATTGAATGTGAATGAATAATTGGTTTGGTGTTTACTTTGGTAAAAATTATATTTTGTTTTTTTATTCGCGAGTGGCAACATTGATATTATGTATCTATGACGTATTAAGTTACGTATTAACGAAAACGGAGCAAAGATTCTTTGAAGGATGGGTTGCCATTGAATAAAATTTCTAATTTTCTAAAATAAGCTGATTGCCTTGATAAATTAATATTTGATTTTTTATCTTAATTTTATACACAATTATGTCTTAAAATATTAAAAAGAAGCTCACCTGATACTAAAGCCACGAGCAACAACAAAACGGCGGGAAATGCAGCCATCTTGAAAAATTTAACGGTCGAGCTCACAGGATTCGAAATTCAAACTCGGGCATAACTAGACGAAAAAAAACTGTATCCTTTCACAACCGGTTCAGGTATCCTTGTTGCACGCACTGCCACTACAGTTGTCTCGCTCACTCTGAAACAAAAAACGCAACTATGTAGTTTTTTAGGGTACCGCAGGAGGTTTTGTCGAGTTTGAAAAAAGTGTTACTTTTTAGTTTTTTTTTTAAGGTGTAAGGTGAAATATTGATAGTTCCGTCTATGGCTACAGATATATAGGGACAGATTTACTACAGAAATAAATTGATAATTTTAGAAAATCCTGTTTGGGCTAATGAATTGTTTAAATTCCTTAATAATAATAATAAATAAATCATGGGTCAATTGACGCCAATTGCCCTTGTCGCAAACTAAGTAAAGCTTGTGCTATGGGTACTAAGACAACAGATAAACATACTTAAATACATATTAAACATCCAAGACTCGAGCACAAACATACGTATTTTTCACACAAATATCTGCCCCCACCCAGAATCGAACCCGAGACCTCAGGCTTCGTAGTCAAGTCTAACAACTAGGAGGATATCCGCAAAAAACGTGTTAAAAATGTTTTTACAAACATTTGTACGGAACCCAACGCCTCTCAGGCGCGCGTCCACAATTTTTTTTAATAAAAAGGCACAGATTACGTAATTTGACGCGTTCAGAAATTGATGGTCCATGAACGCTACACTTTTTTCTCCGGAGGTCACGTCGTTTCGGGGTTTGGAATGAAATATTGAGTCTCAAGGTAGGACTTCAATATCACGGGGGTGAAACGTCGAGGTTTATAGGGCGTTTAAAAAGGTAATTTTATTTTAGAACTGAATTTAGGTATTTTTTAGTGTCAGTGAAGACTCCGCTGGCCGCTATGTGTCAGTCTCTCACAGGGCATGTTACCGTCAAGAGATATAAAGATGTACCACGTTAGGTGTACCTATAGGTAAAAAACTTAAGTAAATGACCTGTTGTATGTAGTAGTGCACAAAATTGTTAGGGAGCTTAAGTCATTTTTCTAATTTGAAACGTCAATAATTTGTTTATACGGACACGTTACGGGGAGAGGTTGAAGAAACTGTGGAAGTAGGGTACCTACTTAATCGTTTTATTTTTATTTACGTGTACTGTTTTTTTCGTATGTGTGTATTTTGTTCAGTGTTAAGTTAGGTATATTAAGTATATTTGTCGTAGTCACTAATTGTTGTTTATTTTGTGTATTTGTTTATATGTTATATTTTCTTTCTTCTCTCTGTACATAAATTATTGTTTGCCTATCTCTTTTTTTTAAGTTTTTCCTTTCATTCCAGGTTAGCTTGAAAAGATCCCTTTTAGGGATAAGTTCGCCTTTGTACTATTTTTGTTGTGTTGTTTTGTATTATTTTTGTGGTTTTTTTTTTTTTTTTTTTTTATGTTAGAAAGGCCAGACAAACGAACTAGTGGGTCACCTGATGTTAAATGATCACCACTGTCCATAGACACCCGCAGCGCTTTACGCGATGCCAGTGCGTTGTCGGCCCTAAAGGAATGGGAACAGGGGAAGGGGGTGAGGGAGGGGAAGAGGGAAGGGGTGAGGTATTGGGCCCCCGGCACTCTCACTGACCGTTTTATGTACAATAAAGTGTTTACATACATACATACGTTACTACAACAACCGTATAACAACAGGTCATCTTCTTAGGTTTTTCTCCTATAACACGCTATTAGAAAAATTGGGAATATGATAAAAACGCAAATATCTAATACATGGTATATTTATTTTTTTATCAAAATTAAATTATTTTCAAATTTCTACCTAATAAAAGCTTGTTTTTAAAAAAGATTTTCTTTTAATTTTTTTTTATATGAAAAGATGTAGCACCCGGATAGGTACATGTTCTAGATCTTCCTCGAGCGGCCCCATAGCTCAGCAATAGTATACCTAAACTATCACATAGTTCCGTAGTGGAGCTTTCACATCCTTGCAGTAGCTGCACAGCACGTGGTGGAAAAGCTCCCTTAGGTTACGTCCCGTCCATCCATCTGTACGTCCATCCGTCTGTGTCCATCTGTCTTATTTATACGATGTTTGTTCGGTTCAATCTTTGCAAGTAGAATTTCCACCACTACTACGAGTACTATTGACAGAAAGATATAATAAATCCCACCTAAAACATTTTCATGTAAAATGTTACCAAGATGTTGCATATTCTTTGCACTGTCAAAAAGTTATCAGATCTCATATAGATCCAAGCTCCTCGCACTAACTTCACAAACTTTACACCTTACTCAAAATATCTGGCTTGGTCGTTTGTCTACTACAAGAACAGGGGGATGTTGACACCACCAATAAGCTGACGTACTTTTTATGAGCTGTCAAAACACAACTCTCCCATAGAGTTTGGGAATGGCAATAGCAAACTTATGGTGTCACTTGTTCGCCAACTCAATCAACTAACTATTTATTTGTTTTAAAGCACAAAAAATCTAATTTTGCAGTTAAGCAAAAATTTATCTGGTTTTCGGGGCTAAATAAAGCGTATTTTCACTGGAGTCGTGTCTGCGAATTATTTTAATGGCGTTAACATCCCTACTATTGTAAGATAGAAAGAAATGTAGTGTAGGTACAGCAATAAATTAATAAAAATAAATAAGAATAAAAAAATTTCGTTACGTGTGGCCATGCCTGATATGTTGACTAAGTTCGGAAGCTTGGCTTTATTATGAGATCTGATAACTTTTTGACAGCGCAGGGAATACGTCTCGTCTTGGCAACATTTTACATGATAATGTTTTTGGTGGGATCAATTTTTGCAAGTAGAATTTCCATCACTACTTATTACTACATACTTCTATTGTCAGAAAGAAATAGCGAATGCGAAAGCAAACGTCGGTGTTAGACAATAAGGTCTAAACTCGATTAGAAAGTAACTTGTTGGGATTTATATGGCATTTTGACAGCTATCAAGTGTCAAAACGAAAGGATCCAACTAATCCAAACTGATGTTACAAAGATGGCTGCCAGACTATAAAACTAGTCGCGACGAAACCGGTTTTAAATCGATTATTATCAGATATCGAGTTGATCTGGCGCTAGCTATGGAATTACGGCCAGGAATTAGTTACCTAAAGTTTATTTGAGGTTATTTCCACTTTGAAAGCATTTCGTCCTGAAATATAACAAATAAACCGGCCATGAGTGTATCGGACAAGCCCAGGATAGGGTTCCGCAGCAGTTATGATGTGTACTATCTGTATTCTACAATTTCTACAAGTTACATTTTTCTAAGGATTTTGTATTTTGTACGGAACTTCCCAAGTACCTAGGCAGGTATATTTTATAGTTCAGGCTGTTATTTACACTTAAACTACTAAAAATTCTCAAGCCAACTTAGCCGTTATAGTTTTCCTTGTTAATTTGATGTACATATTTGCTCCCATGATGAATTTATTAAAAAAGTTCAAACCAACAGTTTAGGTTTCAGAGCGGCGATTGTAACAAAAATTTGCATTTTAAAATTGAATAAGTACCTCGCAAACGACTCATTGTATTGAAAAATCGTCTTCACAACCCCGTAAAAGCCTCGTAATTATTTTAAGAGACCTATACAACCTCAGATTACAGAATGTAATCTGAGTATCCAACGATATTACACACTATAAGGTTAAACGAAAATAAATAATAGTTTAAAAAAACTAAAAAACACGCTTTAAAAAATAAAAAAATAAACTTTAATAAATTTCAATTCACTATTCTTATAGTACAGTAAAAAATCTTTATAAGCAATTATTATATTGTTATATCCAGATCAAAACTTGTAAACAATTCTAAATATTGATAAAATAAATAATAATAGTTTAAAATATTTTATTGTAAAAAAAGCGTGGGGTGCATGGTGTCAATTGTCAAGGATTATCATTTTGATAACATCTTAAAAAGCACCCCACGCTTTTTTTACAATAAAATATTTTAAACTATTATTATTTATTTTATCAATATTTAGAATTGTTTACAAGTTTTGATCTGGATATAACAATATAATAATTGCTTATAACGATTTTTTACTGTACTATAAGAATAGTGAATTGAAATTTATTAAAATTTATTTTTTATTTTTTAAAGCGTGTTTTTTAGTTTTTTCTAAACTATTATTTATTTTCTATTTTTTAGTTGCATTTTTTCACAGTGAGACCCTGGTTACCATATGGGATCAAAGTGCTCGTCAAGACGAATTAAACGAGCCCAAACTCGATGGGGTTGTGTGGTTTTATTGTGGAGTGCCTTTGGCCATCTTCCAGCTCCATCATCAGACCCTGGTTACCATCTGGGATCAAAGTGCTCGTCAAGACGAATCAAACGAGCCCAAACTCGACGGGATTGTGTTGTTTTATTAGATAGTTCCTATGGCCACCATCCAGCTCCATCATCAGATCAGCTCCATGTTACAATAATATTGCACTGTCATCCAATTTACACATATGTGCAAAATTTCAGCTCAATCGGAAACCGGGAAGTGGGTCAAAATCGCGCCCTAAGGAGTCGGTTACAAACATACATACAGGTGAAGCTAATATAAAGCGTGTAAAAAAATCACCTCCACTTTACATCTATGGGAAATACCCTAAAAAAATTTTTTTTCTACGTTTTATTTCATCACTTTGTCGGGGTACTTGCTTTCTTCTGTCTCATTGCGAAACTATAAAGGTTCAATTTTACCATTTTGGCTATGCAACCCTAAAAATGAGCAACAGGTAATTTATGAAACGCCTCGGAAAAATTGTTGTGTGAATCAAAATGCTACCGGTTTTCCCAAACTCAGCCAAATAATAATCAATCCGTCGTCCTTACGGCCGAGAAGGGATGTCTTCCAGTGGGGAAGGAGACAACGCGGCTATTTCGAGAGCGGATGCTCTCGCGCAGTATCGTTGGCAAAAAAATTAAATTAACTTTTTTTTAGGGCTTTTTCAAAACTAGCGAAGTTTTATTCAAATAGCTAATATAATGGGTAAAGGTAACAATTTATTATAAAGTTTTTAGTCAGACGTTCCCAAAGATAGTTAATGATGGAGCATCAAACCTAATCCACATGGCAATCTGTGGCTAATTTGGTACTCTTCATTCGAGAATTTTAAAACGGAACGGTTTAAAAATAAGCAAGTCGGTGGAAATCGAGTTCTGTGGACACCCCCCCCCGGTACTCACTAAAATAATCGACTTGGCTTAACATTGCATCTCAGTACTATTTAACAGTATACGAGTAAGAACTGCCTTGCGAGACTTGCATCTTTTTTGGGATGGGACGTAAGTTAATTACAAATTTTTATTCAACTTGCTGTACTAGTTTGGGGCAAAGCTTGGAGGTCGAATTTGACCCAGTTCCAGTGGTCGGATTTATTTGAAATTTGGTGTACTTATGTAAATTGTTGACTATGCAAGTACCTACAGTCAACAAAAATTACAATTAGCAAAAAAATCTTATATTAAAAATTGTATAACACTAACCCTAGATTTTAAGTAACTTGTAATTAACACTATGGATTTGTAATGGTCCGAAATAAAATATTTGAATTTGAATTTGAAAAATTATATTAAAAAAAACACGCTTTAAAAAATAAAAAATAAATTTTAATAAATTTAAATTCACTATTCTTATAGTGCAGTAAAAAATGTTAATAAGCAATTATTATATTGTTATATCCAGATCAAAATTTGTAAACAATTCTAAATATTGATAAAATAAATAATAATAGTTTAAAATATTTTATTGTAAAAAAAGCGTGGGGTGCATGGTGTCAATTGTCAAGGATTGTCATTTTGATAACATCTTAAAAAGCACCCCACGCTTTTTTTACAATAAAATATTTTAAACTATTATTATTTATTTTATCAATATTTAGAATTGTTTACAAATTTTGATCTGGATATAACAATATAATAATTGCTTATTAAGATTTTTTACTGCACTATAAGAATAGTGAATTGAAATTTATTAAAATTTATTTTTTATTTTTTAAAGCGTGTTTTTTAGTTTTTTTCAACTATTATTTATTTTCTATTTTTTAGTTGCATTTTTTTCTTTCTAACTTTACCCCCTCGCCTACAACCCCCAAACCCCCTAAACCCAACCCTCCAACATCCCCCACCCCATTTGCCCAAACCCCCCCAAACCCCACACCCTTACCCCCAATCCCCTAAACCCCCCTTACCCCCTCCTCATTTTACAAACCCCCGAACCACCTAAACCCAACCCCCCTAACACCGAACCCCCATACCCCCGGAAATCTCCCCTCCCCCCCCCACCCGTCACCTGCCCCCCCCCCCACCCCACCCCTCCCACACCCCCCACCCCGCCAACTACCGCCCCCCTTCCAGTTCCATCATCAAACCCTTGTTACCATCTAGGCCTCTTACCCCCTCCCCATTTCCCACAACACCCCAAAATCACTTACCCCCGAACCCCCCAACAACCCCACCCTATTTCCCGTAAACCCCCCCCATCCCCTAACCCCAACCGCCACACCCTAACACCCAACCCTCTAAACCCCCGACCCCCTTACCCCATACCCCATTCCCCCCCCAACCCGCCACCTACCCCCCTTCCAGCTCCATCATCAGACTCTTGTTACCATCTAGGACCAAAGTACTCGTCAAAACGAATCAAACGAGCCCAAACTCGATGGGGTTGTTTCGTTTTATTGTGGAGTGCCTTTGGCCATCTTCCAGCTCCATCATCAGACCCTGGTTACCATATGGGATCAAAGTGCTCGTCAAGACGAATCAAACGAGCCCAAAATCGATGGGGTTGTGTCGTTTTATTGTGGAGTGCCTTTGGCCATCTTCCAGCTCCATCATCAGACCCTGGTTACTATATGGGATCAAAGTGCTCGTCAATACGAATCAAACGAGCCCAAACTCGATGGGGTTGTGTCGTTTTATTGTGGAGTGCCTTTGGCCATCTTCCAGCTCCATCATCAGACCCTGGTTACCATCTGGGATCAAAGTGCGCGTCAAGACGAATCAAACGAGCCCAAACTCGACGGGATTGTGTTGTTTTATTACATAGTTCCTATGGCCACCATCCAGCTCCATCATCAGATCAGCTCCATGTTACAATAATATTGCATTGTCATCAAATTTACACATATGTGCAAAATTTCAGCTCAATCGGAAACCGGGAAGTGGGTCAAAATCGCGCCCTAAGGAGTCGGTTACAAACAAACATACAAACATACAAACATACATACAAACGTGTAACATACAGGTGAAGCTAATATAAAGCGTGTAAAAAAATACTTTTTCAGTTCTGCTATTGTTTTGCAGACGCTGCGGCGCGCGTGAGAACGGTGCGCGGGCGCAGCCACAAAACGAACGACAGACACGCCACACGTTCCTATGCGCGTTTATAAACACCCTTTTTGTATACACTATCCTATCACTGGCTCAAATATTACGGATACCTACGTCTTGTGATCATCGTCACTTCAACCGAAAGACGTCCACCACAGATATAGATAACGTCCACTGCTGCAGGCTAATTGTCTAACGATTCGATTTGTGGCATTCGAACATGGCGGATGTAGACAGTATATAATTTTGGTATTTCTGTTTCTTTGGCTAGTTGTGGTATAATTCTGATAGTGTTTTATGCGGCGATTAACCTTAACTGTTACAGTGATCTCAAAATTCTATATTGCTCTCGTGTCTGACATTTTTTAATGCGCAAGTTGTCTCCACGTGGTTTTTGGAATTTTACTATCAAGTTGCAAAAACTACAATAATTACCGTACAACGTGAGTCGCTCTCAGAGCAATTAACTGATATTGGCACAAGCCTAGTGGCCGCCATTAAGGAAGAAAAGAAAGAAAATAATTGTCTAACTCCCTCGCAATCGCCATCGCGTTCATTTTGACAGTTCTTGTATGGGCTGACAATTGGTATCAGAAACAGCCAGCTGTCACAGCCATACAAAAACTGTCAAAGTCAAAGTCAAAAATTCCTTACTCAATTTAGGCATCAATTGATGCTCCTATGAATGTCGAAGATTCTACCACCGATTCGGAAAAACCCTGTTGAGAAGAATCCATCAAGAAACTGAACACGTGTTCCAATTGACATTTCGACCTTAATGCATTGCGAATAGGAAAGGGTAGGGAATTAAATTCCTTGACTGTACGGACTAAGCAGGTGTTCAATTTCTTTTTTCTACCCTTATATGTTTTTGGCGTCGCTGAGCAATTGATTTTAGGTCATTGAACGGCACATACGGCTATCGATTGAGAGGACAAAGAGGTTTGAATACGACTCCGTCAACACTGATTCCATAAAGCAATTACGGGTTGTGCTATAAACGTCGCGTGGTGCCATTAGCTTCAAAATGGCGGACGGGTGGCGCTCACGCCGCGGCGAATTGCAATGCAATGTTTTATAAGCTGTCAGAAAAACAGCAACATAATATGGTTCCATTTGTTCTATAAAGCTGTTAAAAATCATCTAAATCTAAAATCGATTGCTTATTGTTAAAGTAGCGGCATCGAGTGATGGCACTTTTGACAGCTGACAATCGTGAAACACTCCATTTTAGTATCGGTAACAGTAAGTGCGAGAAGTATATTTCTAAAAAGTTTATTAGGTAAAGAAATAACGTTTAAAAATTGAAGTCCATATATTATTACATGATTACCTAAGTAAAGTACTTAGGTATATGATGTGTTTTAATCTGATTTATTCTAATCACTATTGCTCCATGAAGAAGAAGAACAATCGTCGCTGCTATCATCTGCAGCGTTAATTATTATTACATTGTGTAAAATAAAATCAACGTTTTTTTCAGAATCTTCCCTTATTCGTCGCACGGGATTGTTACCACCCTTTCCCAGTCTGTTTTAGTGAAATGTCATGTCACACAAGCTTCTAGTAGGTAATCATTTTAATATTATCGTATTTAATTGTTATTTGTTGAATATAATTAAAACAATGAACGCTAGATGGCATTACAAAATGCGTTTCGGTAAAATTTATTACAATTCCAGCGGTACATTATGATTCAGGCACCTTCAGCAATGAAGTCTGACATCTACCTGTTCCAAAAAAAAAATTAAAACGTTTATTCTGCAAATAGGCCGCAAGGGGCTCTTTTACATGTCACTTTTTTTTAAAACTACCAGCGCTTTCGTAAGGACCATCATTGCCAAGAAGAATGCGCCGCAAGAAACTTGGCAGGAAGTCATCTTTTCAAATTAAAATATAATAAATTACAAAGTAAAAAACCATACAAATATAGAATTAAATAAAAAAATATATATATAAAAAAAACCAATACAGGGATGTATTGGGTCCCTTAGTTAAAAAAAAACTAAAACTATACCTACATTTTAACTATATCTATGTTCAGTGGAAGTGTAGAATGCTTCCAGCGTCAAAAAAAAGAAAAAAAATAAAAATAAAAAATAAAAAATAATAATATTGGAGATAGTCTTCCAATGTCACAATAATTAAAAATTAATCTGTTAAAACATATTTCAGGTCAAGTAACCATTAAACTTTTGGATTCCAAAGGCAAGCATACGCCTGCCGCCCCCAAAGTTGGCTCACAAAGTTGGTTCCTTTATACTTTTTGTCAATATTTAGGAAAATTCATGAGGGAGTAAACGTCAAAAGTGCCATCACTCGATGCCTCTACTTTAGTTCCTGTAGGTACCTACAGCTCTTACTTCCAATCGCAAACACATTAATCATATTGATAACTTGTCAGAATCCAACAAGCACTTTTTAACTGAGAACACAATTGCTTGTTAGAAGAAAGTTCTGAAAAATTCCAATACTTTCCATCCAAGTTTATCTTAAATCTGCGTACGCGTCTTGGCAATTATTCTACAGTGACAGCTGTCATTCGATGACATTTACACGTCACTCACTGTCGACACGTCATGTTCGTGTAAGAAGTCACTTTCACTTAATATGTTGATTAATGCAATAGGGATGTTGACACCATTAAAAAAGAATTATAAGACACGACTCCAATAAAAAAACGCTTTATTTCAGCTCTGAAAGTCTGATTAATTTTCGATAAATGCAATATTAGATTTTTTGTTGTTTTAAAACAAATAAATAGTTAGTTGATTGAGTATACGAACAATGACGTCATATGTCGCTATTGTCATTTAAACTCTATGGGAGATTGTGTTTTGACAGCTCATAAAAAGAACGTCAGTTGATTGGTGGTGTCAACATCCCCATTAATGTTGTTCCGGTAGATGGTAAGACAAGAAAAAAAAATGTTTTAAAGGCTATTTTCTAGGGCTCCGTACCCAAAGGGTGGCAACGGGACCCTATTACTGAAACCCACCTGTCTGTCTGTCTGTCCGTCCGTCTGTCACGGGCTCTCTCTTGAACCGCATTAGCTAGACACTTGAAATTTTTACCGATTTACTGTGTGTGTAAAAATACTAAAAAAAAATAAAGTTAAAAAGTAAAGGGGGTCGTCATACAAGAAGCGTTTTTAACTCGATCTTTATAATGGCACTAAACTAGATACTAATACTATTTAGTTTAGTATTTAGTAGTGCCTAATGTGATTATAACAGACTGAAGTGTACGATGTATGGGAAAAATTCGTCGCTAACTTCTAGACCAGTGGTGGTGTAGGGGTAAGCACGCAGCACGGAACGCTGAGGACCTGGGTTCGATTCCCAGCATTGGTCTTTTTTCTGGGGTTTTTTCTGTGCATCTATATTTCAGTTTGTATTAAGTTTGAAATTAATAGAAACTTTCTAGGAAAATTATTTTCAACTTAATCAGTTGAGCAGTTTTTAAGTTTTTGTAAAAAAATATTTCTAAACTAAGATTGTAATTTAACCTTCATTGCAAGCATTTTTACACGCTTTATATTAGCTTCACCTGTATGTTTGTATGTATGTTTGTTTGTAACCGACTCCTTAGGGCGCGATTTTGACCCACTTCCCGGTTTCCGATTGAGCTGAAATTTTGCACATATGTGTAAATTGGATGACAATGCAATATTATTGTAACATGGAGCTGATCTGATGATGGAGCTGGATGGTGGCCATAGGAACTATGTAATAAAACAACACAATCCCGTCGAGTTTGGGCTCGTTTGATTCGTCTTGACGAGCACTTTGATCCCAGATGGTAACCAGGGTCTGATGATTGAGCTGGAAGATGGCCAAAGGCACTCCACAATAAAACGACACAACCCCATCGAGTTTGGGCTCGTTTAATTCGTCTTGACGAGCACTTTGATCCCATATGGTAACCAGGGTCTGATGATGGAGCTGGAAGATGGCCAAAGGCACTCCACAATAAAACGACACAACCCCATCGAGTTTGGGCTCGTTTGATTCGTCTTGACGAGCACTTTGATCCCATATGGTAACCAGGGTCTGATGATGGAGCTGGAAGATGGCCAAAGGCACTCCACAATAAAACGACACAACCCCATCGAGTTTGGGCTCGTTTGATTCGTCTTGACGAGCACTTTGATCCTATATGGTAACCAGGGTCTGATGATGGAGCTGGATGATGGCCAAAGGCACTCCACAATAAAACGAAACAACCCCATCGAGTTTGGGCTCGTTTGATTCGTTTCGACGAGTACTTTGGTCCTAGATGGTAACAAGGGTCTGATGATGGAGCTGGAAGGGGGGTAGGTGGCGGGGTGGTGGGGGAATGGGGTATGTGGGGTTAGGGGGTCGGGGGTTTAGAGGGTTGGGGGTAAGGGTGTGGCGGTTGGGGTTAGGGGATGGGGGGGGGTGTTGGGGGGTTCGGGGGTAAGTGATTTTGGGGGGTTGTGGGAAATGGGGAGGGGGTAAGAGGCCTAGATGGTAACAAGGGTTTGATGATGGAGCTGGAAGGGGGGGGGGGCAGGTGGCGGGGAGGGCTTGGGTGCTGGGGGTCGGGGTTGGGGGTTGGGGGTCTGTAAAATGAGAAGGGGGATTAGGGAATTGGGGTTTGGGGTTGGAGGGGGGGGGGTTGGGGAAATGGGGTGGGGGATGTTGGGGGGTTGGGTTTAGGGGGTTGGGGGGTTGTAGGTGAGGGGGGGTAGAGTTAGAAAGAAAGAGGTTTACGTTTAGTAGTGTAGAGCAGTGCGCGCGCACCAAAGACCAAGTATAAGATGGACTGATTCTATTTAAGACGAGCAAAAACCGTTTTCTCTTTTTAGCACATGGAAACTCTCACTGTGAAAAAATGCAACTAAAAAATAGAAAATAAATAATAGTTTAAAAAAACTAAAAAACACGCTTAAAAAATAAAAAATAAATTTTAATAAATTTCAATTCACTATTCTTATAGTACAGTAAAAAATCTTTATAAGCAATTATTATATTGTTATATCCAGATCAAAACTTGTAAACAATTCTAAATATTGATAAAATAAATAATAATAGTTTAAAATATTTTATTGTAAAAAAAGCGTGGGGTGCTTTTTAAGATGTTATCAAAATGATAATCCTTGACAATTGACACCATGCACCCCACGCTTTTTTTACAATAAAATATTTTAAACTATTATTATTTATTTTATCAATATTTAGAATTGTTTACAAGTTTTGATCTGGATATAACAATATAATAATTGCTTATAAAGATTTTTTACTGTACTATAAGAATAGTGAATTGAAATTTATTAAAATTTATTTTTTATTTTTTAAATCGTGTTTTTTAGTTTTTTTAAACTATTATTTATTTTTCTTTAAGTAGGTACTTATAAGATCACGCTAACAGTATCTTCTTTCAAATAAAAAAAATATATTACATCTGAAAAACAATCAACATACATACTAGTTCTAGTAGACTGCAGTAGATTAGTTACCCGATTCGCCGATAGATGGCGCTGTGCCGCCGACGTTGGGACCAAAACAACCACATTAATAAAGTATGCAAAGATTTTTTCTTACTTGCTACGGAACCCTATCTTGGGCGTGTCCGACACGCTCTTGGCCGGTTTTTTATTTGAAAGCAGGTTTTTTGGCGATGGTTTTTATTAGGTAGACCTGTTTCATCAAAATTGGGCCAGCCGTTTTAAAGTTATCAGCTCTTTTGTATGCTGCGAAAGGGATCTTAGACTTAATTGCGTTGGGGTTTTTGAATTTTTAATTTATCTATGAAATAGTTTGAAGATGTCACTTGGGTAACTGAGGACAGAGTAAACATCAGAATTTCAGAACAAAGTTGATGCACCCAGCCAGCCACTGTGTAATATCCAGCTTAGCAAAGAGCCTCAAATACTCCACCAGCTCGGAATGTTACTGTACGGTGTGATATGAACCCCCTACCCTCGGTACGGCGTCATTGTTGGCCACTCCGTTGCTAAGCAACCAACCACTCCGCTTTTTACTAACCACACATAAGGCATAGACAATGCCTATCTATACATAAGCTAATATATAAGCGTGTATCCACCAGATATGTGCTATACTATATACAGCTTTGCTGCGATGTGAAAGCTTCGCTATGAAACTATGTGACAGTTTACAATAATGAGCTATGTAGCCGCGAGAGGAAGATATGCTATGACTAGCGACCCGCCCCGGCTTTGCACGGGTGCAATTATGCATGTATTATACATATAAACCTTCCTCTTGAATCTCTCTATCTATTAAAAAAACCGCATCAAAATCCGTTGCGTAATTTTAAAGATCTAAGCATACATAGGGACAGACAGCGGGAAGCAACTTGGTTTATACTATGTAGTGAAGATGCACAGCTTGATTTATGCAATGTATAGCTAACGCCACGAGAGTTGAAGTCAGGGGGATTTTGACATTTATTCGTACCGATAGCAAGTTCAACAGACCCAACAGTGCATTGCAAGATTGAATAAAAATTTCTTCAATCTGACTGTAGCAAGTGTAAGTGACAAGTACTAAGCATTATCACAGAATAAGTAATAGTACTAACGTACAGAAGGATCACTCTCGAACAAAAGTCAACTTTAGGTATAAAAACTTGTCTATTCTTACTGCTTGCATGCGAAATTGAAACTTATCGTGTGATCCGAGCGTTCATATTCCGTTGGGCACCGCTGATCCGAAACCAAGGGCACAGGGTTCCGACTCGCCGATGTTTGGTAGGTATAAAAATCAAGAAAGATAAGTGTGTATTAATTCAGTAAACCATCTTTAGTAAGTAAGTAAGTTATTTATAAGATCGTTTAGAAGTCATTGTTTGTTGCAAAAATCACAAAAAAAAAGATTCTTAATTACGCGCGACGCGGCTAGCGTGCGAACTGAAGGCCAATTGACAACCTACTGCCATACTCATACTCCGCCCGGGCGGAGCGCCGGCCGAACATACCTAAACTGCGGAGTGAACCCCCCCTGGCATTATTTAGTTTAGCTACTAAGCTCCGTGTAAACCTAGCATATTAGTTAGTAGCTTATCATAAACTGAAACAATATTTAGTGCTTTCATAATCTTTCTAGGCCGAGCAGGTGCAGATTCGATACGCTGTTGAATGAGGTAAGAGAACTCGGCGTAACACACATAATGTACTACCTACTACGCAGTGGCGGGGCGAGAAAATTTTTGCAAGTAAAGCCGGAGCAAAAACCTAAAAACTCCATTTATACTCTTCTTGCAAGTGCAGTCATGGAAGAGAGGCGTTTGGTAACTTCGAAAGTTTAGTCAACCCGGGGATAATCGGGTTGTCAGTAGGGTAGACCGGGGACAATTGAAACACGTTATGATTGAAACATCTTCATTTTCTCGAATACTATAGTACCTACGAACGGTACGCGGCGCTCGAACGTAGCTCGGACTGGTCCGAACCTGTCTTCAGTAGCGCGCGCGCCGGCGAGCGATATAGTCGTGTTGCGGAGCCTTTTTCGATTTTCAGACTCAAAAGTAAGTATTTACATCGTCTTTCCTTGTGTTACAATTAATAAATCTTCTTTATTTGCGTATATACTTAAAAGGTGTCGTATTCTGTAGTTATTAGTGAGTATTTATATTTAATGTGACTAGTAAAAATTTAGATTTAAGTTACTTATTTTTGACCTTGAAGTAGAAGGTGTCTCATGGGTACATTTGAAACAACTGGTCTGGTGACGGTTGAAACGTTTCAATCGTCCTGTTGTTTCAAACGTCCCCAACTTTAGATATTTACTACCGGCTTTTATTACCCGACTGCGCGAAGCAAAAAGGAGGGTAGTCTGGTTACAGTCTATGTTGTAAATATATAGGGTGGAAATATCGAACGCCATATGGAGGGCAACTACTTAAAATATTGGAAACAGTACATTCTATAAAAAGGAGACATTCCTTTATTTTTTTAAAACAAAAAATAATACATTTATGGTATTTTGAAAAATCGCTTGTCTTAGTCGGGACTCGAACCCGGTCAAGTGCGACAAAAATAACATGACGTATTTTATGATGCAGATCGATAGGGTTACTGATAAGATGCATTCTAAATTTGTAGCATACACAGTCAAAATAACACAAAGCCATGAAAACTAACAATTACGTACTTAATTTTCAACCGACGAAAACAAAAGGAGGAGGTTCTCAAGTCGTGGCGTATACATATATATATATATTTTTTTCCGTTTTTAACCGTCCCGTGAATTTTTTGAAAATAATAAATAAGGCATTTATGAATTTAAAAAAAATGCCTGCCTTGAGAATAAAATAAAAGTAAGTTTCCTTATACAATTTGATATTTCCAATATTTAAGGTACCTGTGGTCTATTTCTCGTGATGGGTGAAAACAAAATAAACAATTAAATGTTAGTTTTCACGGCCTTCGGTTATTTTGATTGTGTATGATAATTAGAGACAAATGGACCTAGTCAGTAACCCTTTCGATCTGCATCATAAAATACCTCATGTTATTTTTGTCACATTTGACCAGGTTCAAGTCCCGGCTAAGAAAAGCAATTTTTCAAAAATTCATAAATGCAATAGTTTTTACATTAAAAAAATAAAGGAATGTCTCCTTTATATAAAATATGCTATTTCCAATATTTAAAGTAGTTGTCCTCCATGTGGCGTTCGATCTTTGCATCCTGTATATGTATGTATGTGACCGAAAATCATATGTTCCACTCTAGCTCCTAATCTATTAGATTGATTTTAATAAATGGGGTGTCATATGATTCGTCAAAACCGTGCGAGTGTCATTGGCTATATAAATTTCATAAGGCTGCGTCATACTAGTCGCCAGTCGGGTTTTAGTTTTTAAACGTTAGGTTAGGTTATTTAACTTATAACGTTCGTAATAAGTAAGTTTTCCGTTTCGAAATTTGGCGACCATTTTTCAAGCTCTTGCTGGCATCCAATTGAGCTGAAATTTGGCATAGGTACTTCAAAGCATATAAGCTCGGTGATAATTCAATGATATGAAACAATCGAGCTGGTCTGATGATAGAGACGCAACGCAAAGGTTTGTTCTACCATCTCCTGGTCTAAAAATAGTTGAAATTCGCTTTGGCATTTAGTTAGACGTCATGCAAAATAAATTTTTCTCGTGTATACATACTGAATTATATATGATGTTAATGATTTATACTGTTTCAGATGCCTAGAAAACGAAAACATGTCACAGATCGAAATACCAAAGATATATTTTCATATCAGCTGGCATACGAAGAAGTTTTAAATGGTAAATCTCTAAGGAAGGCTGCAGCCATGTTCAATTTAGACCACGTCTCACTGGGGCGATACAAAAAGAAGAGAGAAGGTATGTCAGATAATACACTGGTTGATTCTATAACGATGGGATATAATTCCGCCAAAAAAGTGTTTACGTCTTTTCAAGAAGCCGAGATCGCCAATTACGCTGTGAAGTCAGCAAACATTTATTTTGGTCTATCCACAAAAGATCTAAGGCAATTGGCTTTTGATTTAGCTGTCCGATATAATATAGCAAAGCCACCTTCATGGGACATAGACGGTATTGCAGGTGCAGAATGGCTCAGAGGATTTTTAGACCGGCATCCTGAATTGTCGGTTAGGTGTGCCCAAGCTACAAGTTTGGCACGAGCGACGAGCTTCAATAAACACAACGTTGGAGAATTTTTTGAAAATTTGTCTGTTGTCTTGGATCGTCACAAATTCGAACCAAAAGACATTTATAATGTCGACGAAACCGGTGTTACAACTGTGCAGAAACCAAAAAGTGTTGTAACCAAACGAGGAACACGACAAGTGGGTGCGATGACCTCAGCAGAACGAGGGAGTCTTGTAACTGTCACAGTAGCTGTAAACGCTATCGGCAACTCGATACCACCGATGTTCACATTCCCGCGTGTGAATTACCAAAATCATTTCATAAGAGATGGCCCTATTGGTTGTATTGGCACCGCAAATAAATCCGGCTGGATGCAGGAGGAAGATTTTATTGTATTCTTGCGACACTTTACAAGTTACAGTAACTCGTCATTACAACACAAGGTTCTATTGCTGCTTGATAACCATTCATCACACGTGTCCATAAATTGTATAGATTACTGTTATGCAAATGGTATCATCATGTTGTCTTTTCCCCCCCATTGCAGCCATAAATTGCAACCCCTAGATCGCTCGGTATTCGGACCATTTAAAAAGGCACTGAATGCTGCTTGTGATGGATGGATGCGATCTAACCCAGGAAAAACAATGACTATTTACGATATTCCAGCTATAGTCGCACTAGCTTTACGGAAGGCTGTAACTCAAAGCAATATTCAGTCTGGGTTTAGGTGCAGTGGAATATTTCCATTTAACAGGGACATATTCACTGATTTAGATTTTGAACCCTCCTATGTCACAGATAGACCAAATCCAAGTTCTGATTGCATTGCCGACGGTGGCGGAGAGGAAATACAAGGCTTAGAGTTTCCACTGCCCATGTCTGTTACAGACACTGACGAAGTTATTCCACCTAATACAAACTCAACGACTTTTGAGACAAGCATTGATGTAGAACTTGCAATACCTCTCTTGGCACCTCAAAGAAGGTCAGACCCCTTACAGCTAATTTCTTCCGCAGACCTTAATATACCAGCTTCATCAAATTCGGCAGCATCAAAATCTTCTCATTCTATATCGTCAGTAGCATCTGCAACAAGTCCCCAAAGAAACTCGAATCCTCAACAAACTAATTCTTCGACAAAAACTAACAAAATTGTTCCCTCTATATCGAAAAACTTGACCTTAGAGCCAATTTTTACAGTTAGATACCCAACCAGCGTTTCGTCATCTGCTTCTGAACCTATAGCTACAATACCATCTGTGGTGAGATTGGTGACCAGCACAATTACTTCACAGACACAGTCTACTGTAAGACCTGTTATGTCCACACCTAGCCCAATAATACCAATACTTAAAGATCCTCTTGAAATGAACATGACTGATTCTCAAAAACAAGATTCAAGCTATAATTATAACTTGCCTTCAACTAGTAAGACATTTATGCCAGAAAATGTGCGCCCATTGCCTAAAGCGGCACCCAGAAAAACAGCCACCAGAGGCTCTAAAGGTAAGAAGAAATCAAGCATTTACACGGACACTCCAGAAAAAGAAAATATAAGACAAGAAACTCAGGAAAGACAAAGAAAAAGAAACGCCAGCAAAGTAAAAATTAACATTAATTTAAACCAGAAGAAAAACAAGTCTGAATCAACTAAAAAAACAGCAAAAGTAGCAAAACCAACTACAAAAAGAAATAAGAGACCAGCCGGTACAGATGATAATGCCGAATGTTTAGTTTGTGGAGAAAACTATAATTCTAGTAGGCCAGGTGAGACTTGGGTTCAGTGCATGGCCTGTAAAATGTGGGCCCACGAGGAATGTACTTATCAAGAATCAAAATACGTGTGCCATAACTGTGATGGGTAATTCCACGGTTACAATTTGAGCGATTGATTGCCACTAATCTTTACTAGTTTTATGACAAGTCTGTTTCATCTTTTCTAATTTTTATATTATATAAAGGTAATAAAGGTAGGAAAGGAGTGACCCGACAGATTTCAGCCAACGATTAGTGCCTATTTGGAAAAAAGTACAAAACAATGTTGTATAAAGCCTAATTTTCGAGATATACTTACATTATTTTTGTTATTTAACATGGTGAAAAATCTCTAAGGTCGCCTTAATGAATGTGTCGGTTCGTGAAAAGTTAAATGCCAAGTCTTCTTATTCACTTCCTTGGCTAAGGAAACATTTACAATGAAGTACCGCAGTTAAATGATTTATTTGGTTTCAGAAATAAAGTTAAGTTAATATGGCAGTTTTCGACCCATGTTGACATAACATTATTTACTCGTAACCGGAGTTCGGTCTATTAGGAACCTATGGTTAAAATCTGTCGGGTTATTCTTTCCCTCCTTGTAGTTTTAGTTTCATATTTACTGACCGATCAATTTTTCTCCATAAATAGAGTAATATTTGTTCTATAACTTATTAAGTATTTCCAATGTGGAGTTAAGTACAGTCTACCAAATTGAGTTCTGGACCACTGTAGAACCTTTACACAATACAATGGCAATATTACTTTCACAATAAATGCCATAATGTCACTGCAATTACTCATTGTGACAGGGTTTAACAGTGGCCCAGAACTCAATTTGGTTCACCGTACATTCTATAGTCCAAAAAAGCATGAATAAACATCTAAAATAACGTTATTTTGAAAAGTTGTAGAACTCCTTCGGTCTAATTACTTCATTTCTCACTTTTATCAAGGTGGTTAAGCTGAACGTTATGATTGAAACATTGTGATGATTGAAACAATTGTTTTGTATGACAATTACTTTTTGTTGTTTAATACACTATTTTGCAATTATAATGTTATATCAAAGTAGAAATATGTTTATCGCCAAAAGTATTATAACATAAGATGGTTAAAATAACTGAAGGGAACTTAGATATAAAGATATTGGTGATTATTTGAAAGTAAATGATTATTGAGTATAACTTTAAAAAAACATATTATATGTTAACAAATGATTAATGATCTCACTAATTACGTTTAATAGTAGTAAAAAATGTTAAGGCTGAATAAATATATCTCCTTGTTTTGATTTTATATTAGTGTTTCAATTGTCCCCACACACTGTTTCATTCGTCCTTAGTACAAGGTCAATTGAACCACTCTGCCCCATCCTCTTTATACGCTTATTTTAGGTTTCCTATGTAAGCTGGAGCCATAGTGTGTATTTTAATTAGGAGCCTGATAGTCTATTTTTAAACAAATACCAGTAACATCTTTGTAAATATAATAGATATCTAATTACACCGGGCTAAGTGAAAATTGTTTCAATTGTCCCCGGTCTACCCTACCCTTCGCCACTGGTACCTACTCCACCACTTCTTTTGTAGTATTTCAAAATAGTTACGAGTAACACGTCATCTTTGATGTGTCTAACATAAATTAAATCACTTTGGTTTTGTTTAACACTTAACTGTCCCCAGGATAATTTATGTATTTAGACGACCAAATGGCCTAGTGGTTCGATTCCCGTGTCGAGGCAGATATTTGTGTATCACAAATAAGAATTTTTGTTCTCGGGTCTTGTGTTTAATATGTATTTAAGTATGTATCTATATTATATAAGTATGTTTATCCGTTGCCTAGTACCCATAACACAAGCTTTGCTTAGCTTACTTTGGGACTAGGTTAATTGGTGTGAATGTCCCGTGATATTTATATTTATTTAAAGTTTCCAATCAGCACTGGGCCCGCGTGGGAACTACGGCCCAAGCCCTCTCATTCTGAGAGGAGGCCTGTGCCCAGAGGGGCTACTCCCAAATTCGAAAATCGAAGTTCGTATCGCATCGTCTTGCTCGCTCTTGTATTAAATACTATTAGCGTGAGAGTAATGGCACGATACGAAGTTCGAATTTTGCACTTCGTAGTATAAGGCCTGCAGTGGGACGTATATAGGCTGCGATGATTTATGTATGAACTAGTTCGCGGTACGCACCGCACAACCGTCCATACAAGTTAGAATTATTACAACCGTCACCGCCACGCTTCCTATCCGCAGTCTGTGCGTTTGGAGCTTTAAACCTAAGTGCTTGTTGTTTGATCAGTATTTAAAGATACTAATAGTCAAATTGCCTTTGAAATACGTTAACTATTGTTACGTTTGCCATATATTTTAACTATTAGTTTGTTTAACTATTGATCAAACAACAGGCTCTAAAATTGCTAAAAGTGGCGCCGAAACGTGAATGTAACGTTTCGTGTACTCTGTCTCCCTTTGGGAATACACAGCCGTGATTTTATGTAGGTATGCATGCATGTGAAAAACAAACGATGTACTTAAGCGAATTCACACTCCTTACCTGTCAAAAGCAAAAACATAATATTTTATCGAAAATCCTTGCATACGGGTCTATTTGAATATTCAATTAATTATTTACATTAATTAATACGTTTCATACATTTAATATAACATTCAATCACGTCGAAATGGGCTCGTAGCCGTATAATGGGGCTTCTGATACAAATGGCGTAATTTAAACCGTTCTACTGATGCGCACAAAATATTAATTAATGGTGTTTCAATTTTGCATGATTTTATCGGATAACCGTGTGATTGGAGAACTTGATTACAAAGCTGGAGGTCCAGGATCGATTCCCGGTGAAGGCAGATATTTGTAAGTAAAATACGATATTTTTTGTTTTTTTTTTCGAGTCTTGGGAAAGTACGCTACCGTCGCGAAAGACGTGACTCAAAAAACAAAAATAGTGACCTTTAAACTCTTAATATTTGAGGGCTGGTGAATAACTCGCTTCTCCGGGGTTTTTGAAGTGTTACCATTTTAGAAAATTAAGCTTAAACAACTAGCTTCCCGCGCAAGAAGTTAAGTCACCGACAATAGCTCGAAGAATCGCCAGACTCAAGGCAGTGGGCAGGGCACATCGCTCGTAGAACTGATGGCCGATGGGGCAAAAAGGCTCTCGAGTGGCGTCCACGGACCGGGAGACGCAGTGTAGGTAGGCCTCCAACAAAGTAGAACGTGGTAGAACGACGACCTGGTTGCGGGATCGCGTTGGATGCGGCACGGGACCGATATGTTTGGCGAGCCTTGGGGGAGGCCTATGTTCAGCAGTGGACGTCTTTCGGCTGAAATGATGAACTAGCTTTCACTTGATGTGTGCGGTTCGCTTTGGATATGCAGGCCAATGTGCCTATCAATCTTTGATTCAAGTCCATCCCGCAATCTTGGCGGAGAAGAATAACAATCTTAAAGATATACACAATCACAAAAAATCGTATTTATAATATTAGACGCTAGAGTTTGTCAAGCGAGTCGTGTTCCTTGAAAACAGACGGCATTTTCAAAAATCTTTTATATATCAACACTAATAAGACTTTGAAAACTATGATTTATTCTTGTATTTATGTAGCTGCCTTTTTGTCTACTTGCTGCTACATAAATTCGAGTATCAATCATAGTTTTCAGTATTATTAGTGTTGAAATATAAAAGATTTTTGAAAATTCCGCCTGTGGCGCTACTACGAAATTCGAAAATCGAAGTTCGTATCGTATTATCCCTCTCACTCTCGTGTCAAATCATATTAGCGTGAGCGGGACGGCACGAAACGAAGTTCGAATTATGCACTTCGTGGTAGGGCCTCTGTTTTCAGGGGGCACGACTCGCTTGACAACTGTATTAGTCCGAGAGCTGGGACATATTTTCCGTTAGTGTGTTGAAAATTTTCGCTAGTAAAGCCGGAACAAAAAATAAACCTAAAAACCCCATTTATCCTCTTCTTGAAAGTGCATAACATAACACTTGTCAGATGCGTGTATTGTATAATACTAAGCACTTGTACAATATGTTTACACACTTCTGACAAGTGTAAGTGACAATTTAAGTACTAAGCATTAGCTACTAAGCTCCGTGTAAACCTATAGCGTTATGGAAGAGAAGCATTTGGTATCTTCGAAAGTTCGGGTTGTTAGTATTAGTCCTTCGCCACTGGTCTGTATAGTTTCACATAGTTTAACAAGTCATAATCATTCTTCATAATCAATGTTAGTCATAAAGTGATTTATTTCAGAACTAAGACGGTATTTAAAAAAATCCTGAAAAATACTGTTTTAGAAATAAATAACTGTATGACTAACATTGATAATGAAGAATGATACACTGACTTATTAAATTATGATAAACCAAGGGATCCCGGTAAGTTTTCTGGGACGCAGACGAAGCCACGGACAACTGTTAGTGTACCTACTAAAGACTTCAAAATAGTACGTTCTTTAAATCTATCCGTCCATCAGCCATACAAAGATAATTATGTATGAGACCTCAAAAACCCATTCAAATCCAATGAAAGCGTCATTATGGTGTTTATTTTAACATTTGTATGTAATTTTTATGAAAGACTTTCTATTCATTGAGGATAACTAAGGGTATTTGGGTCGAACGCATCGGGTCAAGGGAATTGTAACAGAAGTATTACGCAAGTGAGTAGACGAGTCACTTTAAAGAGGTTAGGAGAAAGTTTAACAGTTTAAAAGAGACGTTTCAAAAAATGCTCTTAAAAAATTATAAACATTAATATTTGAGGTTAATTTTCATTTCATTATGGTTGTTCTTTGCCTTGTTAATTACGCAGGTACTGTCTAAAAAACTGAATCACGTAAGGGTGAAAACTTATCATTGCAAATGTCATGTTGACATTCCTTCCATACATCTGCCAAAGAAATCATCGTGAAAATGGTTGTGAAAAGATTCCACCCTAGGACGCGATTCAGTGTTCTTGACTGTATCTAATTGGGGATGTCTATTTTTTTGCAATATGTAGTAAATCGAAAACCATTTCGAGATAAATGCTTTCTAACTCGTTTTCTGTAGTTATTATTTTTTGTATAATGTAATGAATTTATTAAATAAGAAATAAGCAATGACTTTCATTTGACATTGGTGTATTTTGCGTGACCGGCCGTACTTTATTGTGTGTGGTTAGATTCTTCACAATTTATGCGTGGATTATACTACGGAGTTTGATTTGGACCCCCTGTCTGACATCTAGCACTTTGTCAGTGCCAGTAAAGTGACATACCCAAGTAGCACAGTTAGCATTATAAGAAATCACTTTGGGTATAACTCGGAACTTCATGACTTAATAAACAGTTAATATGGTTCAACTGAGAACTTAGAGCTGCGTATTACGCTTTAGTCTGTATAACAGCATCATAAAAGTAGAAACGGATACTATTGTTACGGGATCAGAGTTAGTGCAGATGTCAAAAATGCCTTCTTACAGTCTCTTTTGCATTGGTTGCTTAAGACCATTAAAGTGGTAGTAAAATATGCTATTGCTGTATAAAGGCGTAGAATTATACCACTGAAATGCTAGCGTCTTAAAAGTGACACTGTGAACTACCGTACAGCCAACAGTTTTAGAGTAGTGTACACTTAGAGTAATTTAACACAAAAAGTTCCACATCGGTTCGCCTCGGCTCTGTTATAAGCCTATTTTTCAAAGCAGTTAAAAGGTGTTTTATTAATACACGTGAACACCGAAGGTATTTCAAGATCCTTGTTTAACTCAGAAATGCAGCATTTGGCTGTAAAATATACCAATGTATTGTTTTAGTCTGCATAAAAGAACACTTTACATATATTATAACGCACGAAGCTGCAATCAGGTTCACGTTAGTCAATCATTAAATTCTTAAGCGGTCATTTTAATAGTTGGCGTGGATCGTGTATTAAATTATACAAAATGCTAAAAAAATTGAAAATTAAAACAAGATTGATTTAAAATTAAAACTACTAAATAAAAATTAAATAACTATTAAAAGGTAATGCGTTTAAGTAGTTCAAATAAATGGTTTTAGCGTTTATGTGAACCATAATAAAACTAATAACAGCTGACAGGCTGAATATTGGTTCACTTTAACTCTTATTTACTGCAATAAGTATAATAGAGGAACTGGGGTGTACTCTTGTACAGCCATGGTAATTAATTCAGGATAAAGTGTTCACAAAAGTTTCTTAAGAATGCGCCATTTTATTATAACCTAAATCGTATATATTGATAATTATTCTGTTGTTATTTATATTTTACTGCCTTAAATTACACGTTATTCATATACTTATTATAGTATAACATAAAACTTCGTTTAATTTTATGTAAATCGCTCAAAAATGTATACATATATTTATGGTGTGTTACTTTTTTCACAACATTTCTAATTAAAACGAGATATTTCCGAAGCGCGTAAAAATTTTTCTAAAAAACCATATAAACATTCACAGTAAACTTGCATTCCCAAATGTTTTCACAGTAGGTTGGCTATAAAGGTGTACCTTCGTGAGTTAACACAAATTCTCAATAAAATTGTGACATTTACTTCGCCATTACACATCACACTCTGGAAATTTATCGGCACCGCTATAATACTATTAAAAACAAATCTGCAAATATAATAAGCAATTTCAATATGAACGAAGGGTAATGTAAAACCTAAAGCGTTATATAAGACTAGCAGTCACCCAATCCTGACGCTTAGTCTGTATAACAGGACACTCGTATTCTGTTAAGCAGCTGATAAACAGCCTGGTGACCCATAATAATTCCAATATAGTGCTACTGTAATGCTGTTAAACAGAAATGTGAACTAAACTAGAACTATAGGCTGAATAATTTGTGCCCAAATAAGAGTTATTTCAGTGTTAACAGCGCTGTTAACACCATTGTAACACTGTCTTGTACAGCTTCAAGTTTCCGTGTACACCAAAAGTGATTTCTTATAATGCTACTTGTGCTACTTGGGTAGTGTTTAGAGTACCATTACGCAAAAAATAATTAATGGGGTTGCCTTATCGTAGGCATTTAGATAGATTTAGAAATTTGGCATTGTGGGAGCCCTCAATTATAATCTGACGTCATCAACTAAAATAGTTTCAATAATTAATTTTGAAAAAAGTAGATAACTAAATGACATAATATTTAAATTAGTTTCTTATAATTTACTTTTCTATACAAAAAAAATATAAAAACCACTGGTAATTTTATTTAGACATTCCCAATTATGACAGTAACTATTACACTAAACGGGACTTATCTGAAGAATTGTTTAAACTCCACCATCGCACTTCCCGCCGCATGTCTAAGTTCCATCGTCACCATCTCTATGAATGGCAGTCTACCACTGTACGTTTTCTTCGGCACTTCCTGCCACGTACGGTGAAACTGTGGAACCAGCTTCCGGCAGCAGTGTTTCCAGACAACTATAACATCGGGGCTTTCAAGAAAAGGGTTTATACTTACTAAGGCCGGCAACAGATTGGCGAGTCTTTTTGAGATGTTGATATTTATGGGCGGTGGTGATCATTTTCCATCAGATGACCCGCTTGCTCGTTTGCTTTCCTCTCATAATAAACAAAAAAATATTGACCTCGACGTTTCGGCTACATTGCAGTGGCCATGGGCTCGAGTTGACTGAAGTGTAGGGAGGGTGTCATGTTCGTGTAGCCGTACGAGTCTTTCGAACTACCCGCACTTGATTCCGATTAGAAAAGAAACGATATTAGAGTGAAACGTTGAGGTAAATATTGTTTGCGTGATGAGTCCCGTTTAATGTCGTTTAGACGACCAGATGGCCTAGTGGTTAGAGAACCTGACTATGAAGCTTGAGGTCCCGGGTTCGATTCCCGTGTCGGGGCAGATATTTGTATGAAAAATACGAATGTTTGTTCTCGGGTCTTGGGTGTTTAATATGTATTTAAGTATGTATCTATCTATATAAGTATGTTTATCCGTTGCCTAGTACCCATAACACAAGCTTTCCTAGCTTACTTTGGGACTAGGTCAATTGGTGTGAAATTGTCCCGTGATATTTATTTTATTTATTTATTTATTTAATGTAATAGTTACAAGGGAAAAGGACGTTCAAAAGTTTGGATGATGTTAGCCACAGGTTGCTGCGGGTGCGGGTTCTAATAATGATAATTCAGAAAACTTTAAAACTTTGCGATGTATTTAAATAAAGTAATGTGTGACCCACAAACGCGCCGGTGTACCCAGAAGGGATGGTCACAATGCCAGTGCGCAGCGGTGAAAGGCGCATGCGCGAGGCCTCTGCCTAGGCCAGGAGACGCGCCCGTTTTATAACCAAGCCAACACAAACTGCGCCCTCTATTGAAAGCTATCGGCAAAATGTAGATAGACGTCGAGTCGAGATATGCCAGCACAACTTTTTCTTTCTAGCAAATTTTTGGTAAAACATTTTTATAAGCGTTTTTCAATAAAAATACTCGTTAAGATTGTTTACCCTTTTTCTAATGCGAAAAATAAACATTCACAAAAAGTTCTAAACAAAATTCATTACAAGGGTTTATCAACTTTCTTGTGTTGTTTACTCTGTCCCCGGTTGTCCAAGTGACATCTTCCTATTGTTTAATAGAAGAATGCTTAGGACAACCTAAGTATTTTTTCTATTAAACAGTAGATCAACCAGGAGACAAACATTTGCGTAACTATAGCAACGGGCGGTAAGAAAAAGTTGATTCACCCACATTTACACGCTCTTAGCCTACGTCTTCACGGCTGGCAATCTTGCGCAAAAAGCCACGCTTGTTTTTATAGGTTGACGACCTTTGGCTTATCTCACTCAAGATATTTCACAGTTATTTCCATACGAGTACGTATAACTCTTTATAGTGTACGTACAGCTTCCTCCTCGTCACAGAATATGGCGGTTTCCAAATAACCTAGTCCTTTATAGCTGAGTGAGTACTAGTACTAGTGGGTAGAGTCTGACTACAAGGCTTAAGGTCCCGGGTTCGATCCCCGGTCAGGGCAGATATTTTGTCAAAGTCAAAGTCAGAATATCTATACTTAATCAATTTTATTGAGTTGATAAATGTTAAACTCCAAATGTCCACATGATTCTTGATTTTTTAGCGAAACCGATCTTGACGTGACTTTTTATTGAAAAATACTTTTGAAAAATAAATTACAACAAATATGTAACAATTAACAAGGACACGTGGCCATTTACATTCTTTTGGTTTCATAAGTAATAGTTATTATTTTTAAAAAGCGTTTTCCAATAAAAATAATCGTTAAGATTGTTTACCTTATTTCTGATGCTAAAAATTGAAGTTATAAATAGCAGCTTAGTTGTTTCCGATAGTGAAATTTATGCAGCACTATCGGCTCTAGACTCTCCAAGCATGAAGATACCATTGCCTTAGAAACGACCTAGATATCGAAATTACAGTACATTCTAACTTATAAATCTTACGACGCCGATGGCGGCAAATACCTTCTCAAAAATCTGTTGAAATTAAACACTAGACTAGGCCCAGGGTTCCGTATATCAAAAGAAAAACCGGCCAAGTGTGAGTCGGACTCGCGCTCGAAGGGTTCCGTACCATTATCTACAAAAACGGCAAAAAGATTACGTTTGTTGTATATGGGAGCCCCCCTTAAATATTTGTTTTATTTTAATTTAATTATTTATTTTTAAAGTGATTAAGTATATAACTAAATATTCCAAGCGTCTACCTGTTTCCGTTATCAATATCGAGCAAAAACGAGCAAAAAAAAATCACGGTTGTTGTATGGGAGCATGGGAGCCCTTTAAATATTTATTTTATTCTGATTTTTAGTAGGTATTCGTTTTTATAGCGGCAACCGAAAAAAATCATTTGTGAAAATTTCAACTGCTAGCTATCACGGTTCATGAGATACAGCCTGGTGAAAGACGGACGGACAGACGGACAGCGGAGCCTCAGCAATAGGGTCCCGTTTTTACCCTTTGGGTACGGAACTCTAAAAAGGAACTCTTAGAAGGATTTTTTTATACAATACACGTTTGCGTTTGACCTATCACGCCTGATGGAAAGCGAAGATGAGGCCTACGATGGAGTACGCTTGCCTAGTGAATGCTCTTTCAGCCTAGACTTGAAAACAGCCAGATTGTAGTGTTCAGGGAACACAGTCGCAGGCAGGGAATCCCACTTCTTAGCTATACGATTGATGAAGAGCGAAAACGCTTTGTGCGGATTTTGGGCGCACTCACAACAAAGGACTCCACCTACTTCTGGTCGACCTGTGAAACAAATGACCAAGTGGAATAAGGTCGTGCAGTATCGAAGCACGCTGTGCACGGAACCCTCTGTGCGCGAGTTCAACTCGCACTTGACCGCTTGCTTTTATTTATATTATAATGATTAATGAGTATCTACCAAACTTTGATAGGAAATTAAGCGAAAAATAAATCTAGGAGAATGTGAAGGAAGACCTGTCAAAAACTGTGTTGCCAGTTTCTAAAATAAAAATGCCAATTTTTGGCCAGTTTAACAATAGTATGTCGCAAAACCTGAGTAATACGTGCCACCGTTACGCGTAAAAACTGCAGGCTGTCATTATGGTGATTGTTTTGGCAAATGTCACGTATTTGGAACAAAGTCAAGGTCTGCTGGCTGACTAAGTGATGACTGTCATTGCAGGTGTTTTTATGGTTTTTTTGTGTCACAAATATGTCAAGTGCATAATGCATAGTCGTCAGTATTAAAATCAAGGAAAAAAAAGGCCGAAAAACACCTGTTTTTAAAACGTAGACCCCATTTAATTTGATTTAAATTAAGTACAGTGTTTATTTGTCAAATCTAGCAAATCTAATTTCACCAACTTCTGTATTGGATTGGCTTGAAATTTGATACGGCAAAAAAAGCTTAAATTGAAAATGTCGTTTTTACAAAAACTTGTTATTTTTTATTAGAGCTACGTAAAACACTCTTAGTGAAAAAAATACCATGTCTACCTAAAACATCCAATTCTAAACATACATACAGCCCTGTGTGTGGCAAAGGTTTATACGGACGGACGGATGAGCAAAATGAATAAGGCTTCTTTTGGACCCTTTGGGCACGGAATCCCAAAACAACCACATGAATTAGCAACATTTTAATTATTCCAGAATCAAAATTCGAATATCTTTCAAACCTCTTTTATTTTAATCCATCGGCACATCCCTTTACAACGCCTTATTAAAAAAAAGTTAACGTCACTTTTTCGCGCCATCATTCGCCACAGACATGCAACGAAGCGTAGAGACCATGGACGAAGGTCGCGTTTCCAAACTGCTACAAACGTTTTCTAGTTGTGTAAAGTAATTAGTTTAGAAGCTTATTGAGAAACGGTGATTAGTATAACTGTGTTTTTGAACTACAAACTTAAATAGTGTTAGTGAAAGAAAGAGTTAAAGTTAATTGACGTATTTAGCTTGAGCTCGACGCAAGTTTATCATAATGGAAGGCAAATAGTTCAGACCTAAGATGAGGAATAGAGGGAAGTTAGTAGTAGCGTCACTTTGATCTGCACTCTAACTTAAGTACTAAACTCTTTGAATGAAGGTAAGTTTGGTACAAATAAACGTACTTAGAAGTCACAAACAATAAACAAACCTTTGAGTTTGGGCTTAGTGTATAAATGTATCTGGAGTTAATTATTATATCATCTTAATAGCCTGTCAAAAACGTCAGAAATATTAACCATCAATCAAACAATTACTAGTTTCTGAACACAAACAAAAAACGTCTCTATGGCAAAAGCGCGAACTTTTTACGCGCGAAATAACGGTCCCCGTTAAGGTTAAAGACCTCCGTTTGTTTCAGCTAATTCGATCTCTACCCTGCAACAATAAAGTTCAAATTCTATTGTTTGTCCGCATTCTTTTTAAACCATTGACATGATTTTGGAACTAAACGGTTTTTGATTATTTGACGTTTCGTTCATTGTGTTGGCAGAACTGTCTTTTGTAGGTGAATTCGTTGCGAAATAAATTAATCGTCTTCAAGCACGTACTTAGTTGACAAAATTGGATGTTTTTCTAAAAAACGTTAGAAGAAAGTTTGCCGTGTGTTTATTCAAGTGATAATTTTCAATTTAATGGTCTGATAAATTGAAATTTAAGTTGTTTTGTCGTAATCGACTTGGTCATGATCGTTATCGAGTTAAATGTGTTTTGGTTGAGGATAAATTGAATACAACATGATATTATTTAGTATTATCATTAGAACTTGTTTGTCAATAACGCATTCTGACTTCCACAGGTGCCACCGACGCACATGTGCGTTCAAAATGTACCTATGAATAATTATGACAGCGGCACTGGGCGAAGTCCCGAAAACGCATATATGCGTCGGTGGCAGTGAATGCTTTAAGTGGAAGTGTCACGTATCTTTTTATTTAACTAGCCTTCCGTCCGCAGCTTCGCCCGCGATAAATTAATTTTCCCGTAGGAAAAGGTATTTTCCCGCGGAAAAAAATAGCCTTTGTCACTCACTGGTAATGTAGCTTTCTAATGGCAAAAGAATTTTTGAAATCGGTCCAGTAGTTTTTAAGTTTATTCGTTACTTACATACAAAAATACAAATCTTTCCTCTTTATAATATTAGTGTAGATTAAGTTAAACAAAGGGCATATGAACAAACTTTTTATCCGAAGAATGAAGTAGAGTTTGGATTTTAAACGCTTTTCAGAATTTAGTTATAATTATCTATCAATCAATAGGTCATTATCTAGCAAGTCTAATTACACAAACTAGTGGTCGAATTTACTTGGAATTCGGTATAACACACATGTAGATTGAATGATAAGATAAAACCACGAAACTAACGAATGATGATGAAGTGACTTACGTAAATCTTTCACGAAATAGATATCTTAAACCATACTTTATTATAGATAGAAGCAGTTCTTTTGATCCTTCCCTATTTAGTTCTTACTTTTATACTCGAACATTTCGGAAAAGTAAAACGTTTATATTCAACGAAGCTGCTACCGATTTGCTTACAAATGAGGGTTTAGTTCACTCCACTTGCTTCGTGCTGGGCACGTCCTATGTTAACGAAGTGATATAGGTCGAGTAAAGCATTAATCACCCGTTTTTACCCGTGACTTTGCTTGGGAAATCAATAGCTTCTGACAGTTGACTTGATTTTATATAATTCACACAAGAATTCTCTTTTTTTACGTTTGTCAGTGGAGTTTTTACGATATGGGTAGAGAATTAAATTCTTAAAATCTATCTGAGCCGTAGTTTGGTAGAATATGCAAGTCCTGAGTTAAAACAATAAAATAGGTCAAAAAATAGTAATTTTGCCGTTAATGCACAAAAACTGTCATAATTTTAATAAAAATTCTCCCTGGCTGTATAGTCTGGCAGCTGACGTCAGCCAAACGGAAGGAATTTAAAAAGAACGCGTCCCGCCTGTCGCTGACAGATGTGTCAAAATGGCGGCTCATTCTTAATGCAAACTGAATCGTTTCAGATCTTTAATAACTGACTGTCATTTTAAACCAAACGACATAAGTTTGGCTGACATGAAATATACAGGTTTTTTTTCCGGAGACGAATTAATGTAAAGCAGAATAACATTGATAAATTGAAAATAAAGAGTATCGAAACTTGAGCTTTAACGTTTTAAATGAAGAAAAATGTAATTAACCAATTTTCAGTTAAAATTGTACCAAAGCTTTGACGTTAAACGAATTCCCTTAAATAAATTTACAAAACGTTTTATTTTGAGTTATCATCGTTCATTAATTAATTAAATACGCACTTGACTCATTCGCGCCCCTATGAAAGGTCACAAACTCGCTGAACCAAACCAAGTGTTGCCATGCTATAAAACTCGCAGTAACATCGTTTATTATTCCCAGTGTTGCCACCAAGTAAAAAGCTTGCTAGACGTTAAATGTGCGCGTAATTACGTGTAGCTTTTAAATTTTTTGTCTCTTTGTGTCACTTTTGCTGAGAGCTTTCCACTTTGTCTGCAAAATTAAAAATAAAAGTCTGACTTATTTCGAAGTATCTACATCAAAGGACTGTAGTAAAGTAAAGAAGCATTAAGTAACACTTAAGTATGTATTTCAAACTAAATACAAACTGAAATATAGATGCACAGAAAAAACCCCAGAAAAAAGACCAATGCTGGTCTGGTCTTTTTTCTGGGGTTTTTTCTGTGCATCTATATTTCAGTTTGTATTTAGTTTGAAATATATGGTTTCACGGGATGACCGTAAAAGTAATAAAAAAATGAAGTTGAAGAAAATAAAAAAATAAATAGAAAAAGATACTTCATACTTAACTTAAGTATGTGTACGACAAAGAGTAGAAATATAATAAATAAAACTGCCTGTTTTTGGGACTGTCACAATTATGACGTCATCCTTGACATCATGCCATCAGTTTAGTATGAATTTTTTTAGTTACTTTTGAACCATTTTTGCTGTTACTTGATTAAGTATTGCATTGTCTTTGAACCTCATTACATGTACGGAATTTCAAGTCAATCGATCACTAAGTACTTACGTTAAATTTGACTTCCAAGATTCTAAGATAACTTACGAACATTGCAAGTCAAATAAAATATGTAGATGTAAGTATCATAAAATAAAAAAGAAAGGTCGCCAACATCGTCATTCTTTCAAAAATAAGATTTGATCACGATATAGGATATCCTGCATTCAATTAATTGTCAATTTCCTGTAAGATTGTTATTTTACGCTCTAGTGAAAGTTCTCGATGATATGAAACCGGTCTGACTGACGTCGGTCCCTTCACTGGCTGGCTTTAATCTTTCTCAAAAATCGTTTCGTTGGCATTACTGTAAAACTCTTTACTCGAACTCTTTAAAAAAATTGAATAATCTACATTGTTTTGACAACAGATCAATAAAGGTTTTAAATTTTAAATGAATACTTTAACGATGCCTGAACTGCTACATTTAAGAATTTGGATCTATTTTTATAGTCTGTGTGGTCTATGATATTTTTTTATTATTGGGTAAAATAAAAGGCAAAGGTTTTAAAGCCATATAGCCAAAGCATGTTTTATTTTGTCAAATTTATAAATAATCTAAATGACAGATTAATGACGACACTTCTATAAAATTTAAATAACCTAAACCTTACAAGAAATTTCTCTAAAAGATAGGGAAAGTCGCATAAATAACTAATTAGAATATTAATCGAAAATGTAGACAAGAAACGGCCAAAGCTATGTTTTACGTAGGTACTAATTTTAACCACGACTCAAACTCAAGAAGTTTATTTGATACCACACTCAATTAAAACCCCTGAACATGTCTATTTATAACGACACAGCACAGACTGAACAAAAATGACACAAAGGAACTTGCATCCTTTCACACGGCATGCTCAATCCAAAAGATACTCTGCAGTTCTAAAAATACAGCCCTGAATTAACGACGAAACCATGAATGAACACTTGTTATAACTCCGCGTCATTTTAATTAAGTGTACAAAACAAACAGACTCTAATTATGGCACAGAATCGGGTAATTCAATTTGTCACATGGCAACACAGCCTTCCTGTTTTTATGATATTGCAACACTAGGAAGTTGGCGCCAATTTTACCCTGTCCTTGTTTGACAAAGGTTTTAAAAAAACACTGTTTTTTTATTTGCTTTTTCAAATGAGAATTATGTAGAGTCATCTGCATCCAGCCAGCCCAAACTTTGGGACTTAGCAGATGCCAAAATGGCAGAGGGTATGTGGGGATAATATAGTCGATACTTTAGTTCTAGTGCATCCATTTGTTTCTCCATTGATGATATTATATCTAGAACTATTTATTTACACCAGATATCGTTCATGTGGTCGTTATCGCCCGATAAGATATAGATAGCGATGACGCTCTGATTAAGACAAGGTTGCAGTTTTTGTAGTCAGTTCGATGCAAGGTTTAAGTCAATTATACAAAAAAAAGTTTGTTTATTTACAAACTTAAAACAAAAAACAATGAAAATAGGATGAGATACAAAAAACAAATACAATTACTTACCCGATACGACACAAACAGTTATGGCTACTGCAATGTGGCCGAAACGTCGAGGTAAATATTGTTTGCGTGATAAGTCCCGTTTAGTATAATACCTGATTTACACTCGCGTACTAGTGGCGAGACGAACTGCGGGACGAGCCACGAGACGAGAGTGTGAACAGGCGCGCGCGCCTCGCGCCTCGTCTCGTGATTTGCCTTGATTTTGAGGCTCGCGTCCGGAGCGAGACGACGAGGCGAGGCGCGAGGCGAGGTGACGAGGCGAGAGTGTAAATCAGGTATCACAATTATGAGTGAAAATCACGAATGTTTAAAACAGTATTTTTTCTAAAACCGTAAACTTTTTAAAATCGTTATAAATCTAACCTATGCTATGTTTTAATAAATTTTGAGAAGTTTACGGTTTCAAAAAAAAAACTTGTCGGTATTTTGACCCATTCGATTCGATATTTTAATATACATTCGGTCTGTCGTACTTCGGTACATACATACCCTTTATAATATTTATTAGTATACTTAATAAGTTTTAATTGTGGATCTAATAGCCTAACAAAGAGAGCTCAGGCTGAAACACCTTTATATTAACGTAACATACAAACATCATACAAAGAATCCTTTACGTTTCCAAATATAGCTGTTCGCGTTAATTCTGGAGAAAGTTACAACAGTCTTCTTTGTAGGGTTCTAATTATCATAATCGTCGTTCCCGACGCTTTGAACTCAAACACACGTACTTACTTACATACAACCCACGCCTTTGTCCTTTCAAAAGTACGATAGATAAAGGTAAGTTGTTAGAATATCGAGTCTCATACAACGACTATATTGTACAGCAATTGAATCCAATAGATCAGATGATGACACCATAAAACAATTCCAATACGCAACTCTATAGTGCATTTGTTGTACGAGCATTTCTCAAAAACTTAGTACGTTATATTTGGACTCCGACTTGCGCATAAATTTACAGGTAAGAAGCGAGAATGCAACAGGGCCTAACTAACACAGCCTCCCAAAATGTACTTATTGATATCTGTAGAGAAATTTCCTTTTTTGCTACCAACAAACTAGGAAATTCCGGAAACAAAGAGGAAATTTTCATATCTACAAACAAAGTTATTACATCCTAGTTAGTCTAGTTAATTAACACGTACCAGAAAAGTTGTAGGGAACATCTAGTTAAAAAAAGACCTTTTATAAAGTGCATGTCAATGTCATTTGGATAATTAAATCATAAAATATTTTGCTTAGAAAAGGTCAATGAGCATTTAATATGGAGTCGAAAGCTTAACAGTGAAATAAAGAAGTTAATTACAATAAAGAAAGTCTTTCAGGCAGAGAGCCGTTTTTAAATTTGTTTTCTTTGTCTGTTGCCGCCATTTATCATAGTCTTAGATGGTAGGGTTGCCAGCAATGAAAAATAATTAACTTTTTATTTTTTTATAGGTTTGGGTCTTTAAGGTGCGACATAAATGATTTCCGTGTTACCGCAATAACTTAAATATTAATTGAGACGTATATTTAACAAATGTTTATAGAAATGTTTTGTTTAGGCGCATTTAGGAAGTGTTCATTTTTTTTAACCCATTTAAGCATCTATAAATAGATTTTTTCGGTATTTGCTATATTAGTGTATGTTGAATATAAGTGTTTGTCTTTATTGGTAAGTATATGAAACCTGTGATTAAAAAAATATATATGTTTAGGATCGTCGACATAAAATCTTAACTAAAACTCAAATACTTAAGTAAACTTAAAAGTAAATAATATAGGTAAGAGATTCCTGTTTACAAAATTTGCGTTTAAATCCAATTGTTTCTCGAGATGTAATGTGCAACTAAGAAAACTTAGACAATCGTTACACATAATATTATGTATTTGCCTTTCATTTTAGACTTACTTGCTTTCTTGGTTTTTGTGCTCAAAAGTGTATAGGTTTTCGCCCAATTTGTTTTAATGAGTGGCTGATAAGTACCTGTAAAAAAACATTCAAATTAGTCTCTAATTAGAGAAACGCGCATCAATTAAGTAAAGGATGTTTGGTGATAAAACGACGACTTGAGGATTATTCACTCCATTTTATTAGCATAGTGATAGCCAAGAAAGTGGTTACCAGTTTTGACAAAAGTTTCTGTGAGTTCAAAATATAGCTAAGGTTGACTTTTCTGAGTGAAGTCTTTAGTCACTGTCAGTCAACATATTATTGCAAGGGAAAATCGACCTCGTTGTATCATGACGTGCAAATGAAGTAATTAATGAACTTCAACAGTAGGGTAGTAGACCAAATTTTTAGCCGATTGTACACAGGGTGTTTTTTGGTCAGCAATATCCACAATAGCGGTTACTATATTCAAATGTTTATGTATTAACCAGCTAACACCAAAGTAATTGTTTAATTCTTAAATAATTGTTATGAAATAAAATGAAATGTTTATCTGTCAACATGGGCGTACGAAATGGTCTTAAATTAAATAAAAATAGTGCTCCACATTTTGACTTTGGTCTAGCGTACTAAACTCACGTATTCATTAAATAACAATAAATTAAAGACATAATATTTTTAACACTAATCCAATTTAATAAAATAGTTAATTACTACAAATACCGGCAAGCTAGAAACTCTCGAGTACTATTAGAAACATTTCCCATTTAACAAGGTCATCATGAATTTTTCAAATATCTGCATATTCTTGCTTTTACATTCTTGTATTATTTAAATTTTATATTTTTTGTATTTAAACCTTTAAACGAAAATTATTTTTTAAAGTTGACCGCCTTCAAACCCTTTGGCCAAAAATTAAAAAGATATAACACGGTGTTGCCAGCCCTAACGCGGGCTCCAGCTTGTCACTAATTACTCTCCCGCCCGTCGATACAGACCGGCTCTTTTAACGACAAAAACAAAGAGTTTCACTGCTGACGTGAATTGTTGAACATTGCAATTGCAACCATTTACTACTGTTCATAAAAAGCAGCCAAACGCATGTCGGGCCACGTAGAGCATAGAGTGTAAAAAGTCCTTATTAATATGCGACAAATCCTAATAATATTATAATTACGGCAGACATTTGTGTGAATAATACGAATGTTTGTGCTCGAGTCTTGGGTGTTTAATATGTATTTAAGTATGTATCTATCTATATAAGTATGTTTATCCGTTGTCTAGTACCCATAGTACTAAGCTTTGCTTAGTTTGGGACTAGGTCAGTTGTTGTGAATTGTCCCGTGATATTTATTTATTTTATTTATTTTATTACGAAAGTAATTCTGTCTATCCGTCTATTGTCTATTACCTCTTCACGATTAAACCACTGAACTGACTTAGATTAAATTTGGTGCGGAGATAGTTTTTGACTCTGGAAGGATATAGGATTGTTTTTATCCCGGAAAATTGCATAATTACCACGGGACGGCGATAAACAAATTATTCACAGGCGGCGTCGCGGGCAACAGCTACTCTTAACATTTTTAACTACATATAAATTATGTTGCTGATTTATTTTATTATTAATTAACATGAGGGTTGTATCGCTTCAGAAGCTTAGTAGGTACAAATTATTAAGCTTATAGGCACTGTAAAATAAACCCATTAAGTTTAATGGCAGTATATCGCTGATACTTAAACTTAAGTGTTCGTTTATTATTAAAACTAACACTATTACCGGGACATTACACGTAAGCATAATTATAAAAAAATACTAAAGGGTATATATAGCAATGCAGATCGTAATCTTAGAAAGTCAGCACTCTACTAGGTGCCCCAAAAAACCAGCTCAGCGTTAAGATATCATCAATAAAATTACGAAACCTTACATAAACATATTACAATACTACGGAACGGACCGCCACTTTCCACGCTATTGTACCCAGGAACGTGGGAGTTTTTTTTGCGATGGCAACACCATATTGACAGCTGAACAAAGATGGCGTTTTTGCGGGGTACTGCAGTTTTCTTAATAATTAGTTCCTTCATTATTCACGTCGATTATTGGGTTTGAACACGAATAATACGATGTTTTAATTGCAAAAGAGTTTTCTTTATGTTTTTATTCTTAGATTGCATGAAACATAACATAAACAATGATTAAAATTGTGTTGGCAAGAAGAAATTAAACAAATCCGTACTCGAACGTCGTGAAAAAACACAAGATTGTGACTTAAAATTCTATTGAATTTGTTGAATGATTTTACAAGTAAATCAAAATATTTTGTATGGCAACCAAAACGAAATTCGGGAATTTTACTGAATATTAGTTAGGTTCAAACGGGTTAGCTCGTTGAAATGGGAATTAGGCAGGCCATAAGGCAACGCAGAACAGACAATGGCCGATGGGGCCGAAAGTACTCTAATGTAGACCACAGACTGGCAAGCGCAGCGTGGGTCGGCCACCAACGAGATGGACGAATGACCTGGTAAAAGGCCGCTTCCAAACGTAATGATTGGGTATCAATATCAATGAGGGAGATCATGATTTTCAATATTAGTGTCAGAGAATTTAATGTAATTATTTAAAATTTCGCGCTATGTAGTAAGTTGGACCTTTCATAAAACAGAACACAACTTGGTACATTCAAAATGAGTAACTTTGTATGGATGCATACCTAATACTTAACCTGGAATGGCTGGAGTAACATATAGGATACTTCTTATCCCAGAAAATAGCATAGTACCCGCGGTATAGCAACAAAAGAATTCTTCGCAGACGCAGTCGCGGGTAAACACTACTTTATTACTAATATTAAACGAAAATGTATAGTTTCGGTCAAACTACCCTAGATTTGCATAAAATATACTTCGCCCAAATTGCTACAAATATCTTATTTATGTAAACAGCATTCTTATTTTCTCGATGCGAAAAAAAGGATATTTTCTTTGTATTTTTCCCTCGTGATTGTTATCAATTTGTAAGGAGAATATTGATGTCTAAATTTCGTTACTTTGAAAGAAAAGAACCAGTAATGGAACGTTTGTTTATTTAACGTGTATTTGGGTTACATCTTAAAAAACTGGCATGGTGCGAGTCGGACTCGCGCACCGAGGGTTCCGTACAAATTTTTAGGTATATCAAAATATACGCCGTAAACAGCCGTAACTATAATAATCCAGTGTTAACAGAACCCTGCTTCTAAGTAAAATGTACGCAGTGTGGGATCATTTTGTATTGTTTGGTCAGGACCCTCCTTAATATTGAATACACTTAATTTTATTACTTATTTGTCGTTTTACCGGCCACAGTAATACATATAATACATAATCGGTGAAAATTTCAAGTGTCCCGTTAACGCCATTATACTTAAAGATCGAGTTGAAAAAACGCTGGAAAAATCACGTTACTTGTATGACGACCTTTTTAACTTTACTTTGTTTTATTTTTAGTATTTGTTGTTATAGCGGCGGCAGCAGAAATACTTACATCATCTGTGAAAATTAGAACTGGCATTTCGACTCGCACTTGTCCGATTTTTTTACGACGTGCAAAACCGTAAGCATCCAACGTTTAAAAAAACTTATTCACCCCGCGCTCGAACTCACGCCTTATCTTTGGCACCTTTGAGCAATTTAAGAAAAAAAAACGGGCGGAAGATAACATTCAGAGAGATACAAAGTGAACCGACGAAGAAAATATGTTAGGTTAAGTGCGATCTGCTGCTTCTTAATTGAGGGTTCTGTGCTAGTGATCATACATACCTGTATTTAGGTACATAAAATCAGGCCTGTACCTGTTCCCAAAGGGGGGAGGCAGATCACACCAATGTTTCAAGTCCATTTTTAGCTATTTTAGGTTCAAAGGTGCAAGTGCTTGCTAGCTTGAGCTAATGTGTCCTTTGTCGCTTGTTACGACGTCCACGGAAGAAATGGAATTGGATCATAGCTTATAAGTTCTAACTTAAAAAAAGCAACACACACAACAAACAACATTTGCTGGTTTAGCATACGGTTGTGGTGCTCTGAGGATGAGCTCAGTACCACTACCATGGGTTTACACTAGTTTACGTGACCGTACTCGCTAGCGACGGCGTGAATTATTTGTATGGAGAATTGTACAGCTCGTCTAGCGGTCACTTACGGAAGTACAATTCTCCATACAAATCATTTACGCCGTCGCTAGCGAGTACGGTCACTGTGAACTAGTGTAAACTCATGGAGAGGTACTGGGGGGTTACTACGAAATTCGAAAATCGAAGTTCGTATCGTATTATCCCTCTCACTCTCGTGTCAAATCATATTAGCGTGAGCGGGACGGCACAAAACGAAGTTCGAATTATGCACTTCGTGGTAGGGCCTCTGGTTGAGTTCGAAACGCGTCAGTGTAGTTTGGTGGTGGTGATGGTTGGGTTTGTGTGATTTGTGTGTGTTCGTACAGTGTGTAGGTGAAGGAACTGCAGGAACACGCATTTCTTGCATAAACGTAACTATCATAAGGTCGCGGGTGAGCAAAGTAATTGTTTCAGTTCATTAATATGGACCTCCGCAAAGTAATGCCTGATTCAATAAATTACTTAAAATAGTGACTCATCTGGGGCAGAAATTAGGTACAATATTAGATTAGATTAGTGTAGTAGTTTGATTTTTTATTTTTATAACAACAATCTAAATAAAGATAGATAGAAACATGGAAGTGTTTTTCAATTTTTTTAAGTCAAATTTCATCCACTTGTTTCTTGTCAGTGTTTGTCAAATTTGATCATTGTATTCCTAGTGGTTCGACCTAGAGGCCTCTTAAGCAAAGGATTGTGGGTTCAAGCTCGGGCTCGCACCTCCGATTTTTTCGGAATTTACGTGCGAAAATAATAACATTTATAACTTTACTACGGGCTTTTCTGTAAAGGAAAACATCGTGCAGACACCTACATGCACCAGCGCAGCAACTCAATAGTGTGAAGTTTACAATCCGTACTGGGCTCGCGTGGGTACCGCAGACAAGCCCTCTCATTCTGAGAGGACGCTTGTGCCTAGCAGTGGAACTTGGTTCGAAATGCACCTCTCACTAAGTTACCCTAAAAACGTTTCACGCGGAAAATGCTACATTTTCTATTTATTTTGTTTTCTTTGCCGAGTGCTTCAGATTCTAAGAAATTCAGCCAAAACATGTTTGAAGTGTCTTAAATGTAATAAAAACAGGACTCTCGTCTAACCAAAGGGAAAAAAACTTTATTTCTCTGACAATTATTTTTATATCATCATCATCACCCCAGCCTGTATACGTCCCACTGCAGGGCACAGGCCTCCTCTCAGATTGAGAGGGCTTGGGCCGTAGTTCCCACGCGGGCCCAGTGCCGATTGGGAACTTCACATACACCATTGAATTTCTTCTCAGGTGTATTCAGATTTCCTCGCGATGTTTTCCTTCACCGTAAAGCTCATGGTAAACTAATTACAAATTTAATTTCGCACATAAATTCCGAAAAACTCAAAGGTGCGAGCCCGGACTCGAACCCACGACCCTCTGCTTGAGTGACCATAGGTCACGCCACTAGGCCACCACGGCTTATACCTACGGCTTGTATTTTTATATACGACGATTCTACAGTTCTACAACGTGGGTGGGAATTTACATTTCAAAGTGCGCAGAAAACTGTGTTTAAATGAGAATATTTTGGTAATAAACGGACTGCTTAGAGCATCGAGACCCCGGCAAGAGAGCAGACGTGTTGTTAGGAGTCTACTTCAACCCGAATGCTAATGCAAGCAGTCCGTCTATGGAGGCCCTTACTCAGAATCAAGAGGGCTTTTGATTTTCATCATTATCATCATCATTTCAGCCGAAAGACGTCCACTGCTGAACATGGGCCTCCCCCAAGCCTCGCCAAACAGGTCGGCCCTGCGCCATCCGCATCCAATGCGATCAAGAGAAATAATGAAGGTGTAACACGCTTTTATTGAAAAAATTGGGACTGTGATAAAATAAAAACGCAAAGATTCAATGCATGGTCTATTTTTAGGGTTCCGTAGTCAACTAGGAACCCTTATAGTTTCGCCATGTCTGTCCGTCTGCCTGTCTGTCTGTCTGTCTGTCCGCGGCTAAGCTCAGAGACTGTTAGTACTAGAAAGCTGTAATTTGGCATCAATATATATATCAGTCACGCCGACAAAGTGATTGAATAAAAAAAAGTAAAAAAAATTTTTTTCTCCCATAGACGTAAAGTGGGGGTGATTTTTTTTTTCTCGGCTAACCCTATAGTGTGGGGTATCGTTGGATAGGTCTTTTAAAATCACTGTGGGGTTGCTAACATGATTTTTCTATTCAGTGATCTGTTTGCGAAATATTCAACTTTCAAGTGAAAATTTTCATTAAAATCGGCCTTCCCCCCCTCTAAAATCTAAACTGTTGGGTGGAAAAATTTGAAAAAATTCAGAAGGGTAGTAAATATATCAAATTTACTAGGAAAATTATAGCGCCTAAGATTGCTTGGAAATTATTTGTAGTTTAAGAGTAAATAGTAGCCTAAGGTATAAAACATACCTAAACTTGGATGATTCCGTACACATACGAAATCCTTAGAAAAATATACTTGATTTTTTCGTAATGGCTACGGAACCCTACCTTGGGCGTGTCCGACACTCTTTTAGCCGGTTTTATTTTTTATCATATATATTTTTTTTATTAGCCTGGTATAGTGTCCCACTGCTGGGCAAAGGCCTCTCCTCTTGACTTCCACAACTCCCGTTCTGGCGCAATATCAGGCCAGTCCTTTTCATACACGTCCAAGTCGTCCCGCCATCTCCTTCCTGGTCTGCCTCGTCGTCGCTGGCCGTTCTCCGGCACCTACCAAGTAACTGTGTGCGCCCATCTTTGTGGGTGCATGCGACAGACGTGTCCAGCCCAGTCCCACTTCAGCTTAGCAGTCTTTTTCCCAACGTCGACTATGCGTGTTTTTGAGCGCAGCGTGGTGTTCCGGATTCTATCTATCCTCTTCACGCCTAATATGCTGCGCTCTATCGCTCGTTGGCAAACCTTAAGTTTGGACTTTTGATTTTCGGTCAGAGACCATGTTTGCGCACCGTAGGTTAGGACGGGCAGGATACACATGTCGACGAGTTTGCGCTTAAGTGTTAATGGAAGGTTTCCCTTCATAAGCTCTTTCATGGACCAGTAGCTCTTCCAGGTGTTTTCGACTTCCTTATCTTGTCTATTACTGAAAGAGACTACCTGGCCCAAATAGATGTACTCGTCAACATATTGTATTACCTGCCCATCTACCATTACCCTACGCTTCGTGCTATTGGTCATAAGTTGGGTTTTTGATCTGTTCATCGCTAGTCCAATCTTAAGGCTTGCCGTGCTGAGTTCTTGCAGCATCAATTCGAGATCTTGGGCTGTTTGAGAAAAGAGGACAATGTCGTCAGCGAACCGGAGATTAGTTAATCTCCTATCGCCATCAACTATGCCTCTGTTTTCCCATAAGGCCGCTAAGCTTTTAAAGATATCTTCAAGGGCACTGGTGAACCATTTGGGAGACAGCGGGTCGCCCCGTTTAACGCCTTTTTCTATAGGAAAGGATTGACCTGAAGTTTGGAGTTTGATATCTGCTGTGCTATTGCTATAGATGGAGTGAAGTAGATTAATGTACTTATATTGGTTCTATATCTTGGTTACGTAGGGATGTGACGATTGCAGAGTGCGTTAAGCTTTCGAATGCTAAAAGGCAGGTTTATACAGGGTCAGTAACTGACTTCGAATTCGAGACAAGTCAGCGCTGACCCGAGAAATACCCAATGTAAATTGAAAGTCAGCGCTAACTCCCACCGCTGTACTGACTTCAAATCAATTTACATTGGGTATTTCTCGGGTCAGCGCTGACTTGTCTCGAATTTGAAGTCAGTTACTGACCCTGTATAAACCTGCCTTTAGAGTAATCTACGAACGCAAGATACAGAGGACCAATTAAATTAGAATTATAATTAATTAAAATTAATTATTCAATTAATTTAATTATCATAATTAAATTATTTTAATTTTTTTTAGTTATTTTTATTAACATCTTCATAAAAGCTTGTTTTTAAAAAAGTTAACCTGCAAATGTCAAAATTTACCTTGAAATTGATCACACAAAATGAACGCCTTACGAAAAATGTTCCCTATTGTCATTTTCAAATCCCCCTAATTTTGAAAAATAAAAACACGACTAATACACCTTCAATTCAATACTGTTACTAAAAAACCAGCGCGTTAACACTTAACTAGTAAAATAAGTAAGTACTTAAAATCACAGCAAACAGTATAGCGTTTTAAAATTATCTTTTTGTTTATACAAATTAACTGAGTTGTAATGTAAATCTATACTAATACAAGCTGTTGCCCGCGACTTCGTCTGTGAAGAATAGGGGTACGTATAAAAATATACCTATGACCTATTGACCTGCCAAATATAGGCAAAAAATTTCATGAACATCGAGCCCTTTCAGAGTTCCTGGAAATACGAAAACTCACTTATTAAAAGTTAGAAAAAGCTTCCTTTGGAAACCATTAATCTTAACTTGTCATAGACTTGGGGTTTTCCCCTACTACACGGGAACGATTTCCACTTCTTTGTTTAGGGGCGAAGGTAAAATCAATATCACAAGTTTTTATCATGCCACTGATTATGTTATAGTTACTAACATTTACTGAATCTCTGTGTTGTTGAAAAGAGAGAAGTTTATGTATGTTTCAAGATTATAGCACACGCCTGAGGAGAAATTCAATGGTGTGTGTGAAGTTACCAATCTGCACTGGGCCCGCGTAGGAACTACAGGCCAAGCCCTCTTTTAGGAGGCCTGTGGCCTGCAGTGGGACGCATAGAGGCTGATGACGATAACTTTTTATAGACATATTCTTTTAATTGATCAATGATTGACTTCTATCTCACCTGGCGCCTATTGTACCATCATGAAAATTGACAGTAACATTTGTCGAATGACAGGTGGCATGTGACAATGTGCTAGTCAACATATTTGTAGAATTGTCGGTAAATCCAGACATGATATTAAAAAAGTGTCCGGATTGCGTTACATTGTCTCGTGTTCACATACGCGTTTTTGTTACATTTATCGCCGTGAAAGCAGTAGTGACAATAGTGCACTAGTTATATCAGTTCTGATAGTGATATTTATGTGAGTGCATTAATTAATAAATAATATGACTTGTTTTTATTATGTACTATATACTAATATAGGCTAACTAAGCAAAATGTACCTACTAAAAAAATAGTGCGTGCAGTTCCTCAGCGCGGAAGAAGTGAAACTTCGTAATGTGGCAATGAAAAAGGCACTTATACATCAATATGAACCTTATTGCAATAACTTAAAGAACTAAATTTACTTATGCATCTATTTGTTTAAATTACTCACTAGATGGCGCTTTTATCAAGTCTCATACATTTGCACAGACAGTATGAGTTCTGCATCGCACTATCGAAGTTTTTAACATCCGTTAGTATATATACAATGTGAGATTGCTTCGGCAGTACATATACTAATGCTTTCATACCCCCTCCATGGTAGCGTTAAACGTTTAACGCAACCTTTTTGGAAGTCGCATTAGAAGTTTCACTTCAAAAAATATGTGCTAGGGCTAGGGGCTATGTTGCCTGAAAATAAACATTTTTCATTTTTTTATTTGTGTCTAACATGTATATGTACAGTCAGCGTCATATAGCCCTCATTGAGCTCTATTACATTTAAAATAAAGTTCATACTTGTGTTCCGTATTTTTGAATACTTTGGATGCTAGGTTACCAATGGTGTTGTGGGTGTTACGGAGCCAACGGCGACTTAACAGCTATCAAGTACCTATTAGGCGCTTTGTGTGCTCCGGTGAATCTGTACACGGCGGATGACCGGAACAATTTGCTCACTTTGGATGAGACGGTATAAATGGACATTTCGGATGTAGCGGTATATTTGGAGACATTGATTGTCACTATGATGCTGACTGTGCATATAATAACAATAAATGAGTTTGAGTTTGAGTGATAAGATAAACGAATTCTTCGAAGACGAGGTCGCGGACAACATCTAGTAACTTCTAAATGGGAGCCGCAGGAGCCGCCTATTTATATTATTTACATCCCTCGCTTCACCTCGCTCAATATGTGTAGGTATTATAAATATAGTCATAGATAGCGATTTAAACTTGACATTGCGGTGGCGCGTGGGTGGCCAACACAAGTCTTTGTAATATAACTAAACTTCGACTTAAAACTATCGCTGTTAAGAAGAGACATTCTCTATTGATTATCACACCATGATTCTAGAATAGCTCGTACACATTTTTAGGGTTCCGTACCCAAAGGGTAAAAACGGGACCCTATTACTGAGCCTTCGCTGTCCGTCCGTCTGTCCATCTGTCCATCTGTCCGTCTGTCACCAGGCTGTATCTCACGAACCGTGATAGCTAGACAGTTGAAATTTTCACAGATGATGTATTTCAGTTGCCGCTATAACAACAAATACTAAAAAATGGAATAAAATTAATATTTAAGGGAGCTCCCATACTACAACAAACGTGATTTTTTTTGCTCGTTTTTGCTCGATATTGATAACGGCAACTTACAGACGCTTGAAATATTCACAGAATATTTAGTTATATACTTATTCACTTTAAAAATAAACAATTACATTTATACAAAACAAATATTTAAAGGGCAAACGCAAATGCTATACAGCAAACGTGATTTTTTTGCCGTTTTTATAGATAATGGTACGGAACTTTTTCGGCGCGAGTACGACTCGCACTTGGCCGGTTTATTTGTTTTGCGTCTCTCCTGTGGACATGGTACAAGTTAAGTCTAAGTATAGCCAATATTTTTTAGTCACGTCTACATCGGCGTGTGGGACGCCTGGCCAACTAGCAGCGGCCCATTTGAATAAATCTTAAGTTTGCTGACTGGGAATCGCTAATTTTATGTCCACAGGTTAGACAAATTTTGTTTCTCAAGCTTCGTGTGATGCGAATCCATGGATCATTATAATGTTAACAAATAAAGTTATTAAATTGATGTAGGTTACCTACGGCGTGTCTGAGGCCCTACCACGAAGTGCATAATTCGAACTTCGATTCGTGCCGTCTCGCTCACGCTAATATGATTTGACACGAGAGTGAGAGGGATAATACGATACGAACTACGATTTTCGAATTTCGTAGTAGCGCCTCTTATTGGCGCGGTTACGTACCTGAACATTTCTCCGAATTCATTCATAAGCTGAAACCTCAGATAGATATAAATTGTGAGCCACCATTATGGCATCTTCTTTTACTTGCGTATTTCGTCGAAGTATATATATAAAACCTGATTTCAAACCGTTTCGGAATAGTTCGATATCAAACACCGTGACACGAGATATTTATATATTAGTGTTGTTTTTTGTTTTGTAAAAATACATGGGTCTTGTGATGTTGTAAATTTTTTCTTTCTTTAGAAGATATAAGTATAGAAGTATGGATTATAGACATGCCTACTTGACAATACAATACAACAAATATGATCATAAATAGTAGCACCGGATGCTGCATTTAAGGACAAAGATTAATTTAATTCACATAGTTTGAAACAATTAAAACAAGCAATAACATCCTTGGTAATGATTTCGTCTTTGTTTGTAAGTTTGTAGACAAAAACATCAGAAAACTGACACATTAAGCAACAAAATTGCCAAGAATAAGTTTGTGTTAAAAATTATAATTTTAATAGTGCGAGCTTTTTTTTCTGACTGCACTTTTCCCCCTGGTTACCATCCAAAGTATTACTCAAAAAAAAACCGGCCGAGAGCGTGTCGGACACGCCCAAGGTAGGGTTCCGTAGCCATTAGGAAAAAATCAAGTAATATTTTTCTAAGGATTTCGTATGTGTACGGAATCATCCAAGTTTAGGTATGTTTTATACCTTAGGCTACTATTTACTCTTAAACTACAAATAATTTCCAAGCAATCTTAGCCGCTATAATTTTCCTAGTAAATTTGATATATTTACTACCCTTTTGAATTTTTTCAAATTTTTCCACCCAACAGTTTAGATTTTAGAGGGGGGGGGACGGCCGATTTTAATGAAAATTTTCACTTTAAAGTTGAATATTTCGCAAACAGATCACTGAATAGAAAAATCATGTCCAACGATACCCCACACTATAGGGTTAGCCGAGAAAAAAAAATCACCCCCACTTTACGTCTATGGGAGGTACCCTAAAAAATTTTTTTTTACTTTTTTTTATTCAATCACTTTGTCGGCGTGACTGATATATATATTCATGCCAAATTACAGCTTTCTAGTACTAACAGTCTCTGAGCTTAGCCGCGGACAGACAGACAGACAGACAGACAGACGGACAGACATGGCGAAACTATAAGGGTTCCTAGTTGACTACGGAACCCTAAAAATGATCAAACGAGGCCCAAACTCGACGCGGTCTTATCTTTTTATTACAGAGTTCCTATTGCCATCTTCCAGCTCCACCTAATAATTTGTCATCCAATTTACACATGTATGTAAAATTTCAACTCAATCGAAAATCGCGAAGTGATTAACTTGCAAGATTTGACCCGTACATAATATACAGGGTTATTTTTAATTCACTGACATCCTCTTAACCCTGAATCCCTATCACTCAAAGAAATGTTTTTTGTTTTACGACTTTTTAAAATGAGGCACTTTTTTTCCATACAAATACACAGAGTATCGTAAAAACAAGAGGAAATCTCAAATTTTCAAAACGTTATTACACCAAAAATATTAAGTTATGACAAAAGCCGTAAAACAAAAAACATTTGTTTAAGTGGTAGGAGTTTAGGGTTAAAAGGATGCTAGTGAATTACAAATAACCCTGTATGTATGTGTAAAAAGCTTGTAATGATACGCTCCACAATGGCCATTTTGACAAAAACATTCAAAATTCGAAAACTGAATGTTGCCATGTGAACATTGCAAAATCCCCAAGCACCTTTCGATTTTCGCGGAAAGTGAATTCGAAGCGCTTTTAAGTAAAGTTATTTAAATTCCGTATTCAAAATATGTGTTTTAAAATACCCTTTAAAATATGCGTTTTTTGTATAAACGTGTGTCATATCGATTGAATTAATTAATAATCAATACAAAACCCGTTAGACAGGTTAACAAGAACTATTCGGAATCCTACTAGAATCAGGCAGGATACAATCATAAATTATCTCATAACAAGGTTTTGTCTCGTATTCAGTGGGATCAAAAAGAATTAAATGAAAAACTATATGAATAAATATAAAGAAACATAAATCTACTAAGTTTTTCGAAGTAGGTACGAACGATTTAAGTTTCATTGGTAAAATGGAAATATGAATATTCCTTATCTAAAAGAAAGAAAGAAAGAAAGAAAGAAAATACATTTCTTTACAACAAGACAAGACACATAAATATTCTATAATATATCTGAAATAAGTTTATATTAATACAACTTCAAATAACACATACAAACTTAATCTTGCGTTAAATGAATTCGGCTAAAGATACAAATGTATTTTTGTTTTCATTCAAGCGATTAAACTCAAGTCACCCTTATTTTCTTTTAGCATATTCCTAATAGTGTAGTTATGTTCAACAAGAAAATAAAAACCGCAACTTATAAAATTATAAGTACAACCCACGTTGCTGGGACATGGTGCTTGTTAGGTAATTTTTTCGTTCGGGATCATTGCACCGATATGATCGGGACGCTTGGGCTTGTCTGAGCCCATCCTCAAAGATACCATAGACCATATAGGGGCCTATGGTCTCACAGTAAAACTGGGGCTCTAAACGTGACAGAAATGATATGGCTTTTATATGTCCCAGTATTGCGCCCATATGCCTACCACGTGTCATTATGGTCATGAAACTTTCTACCCTTTTAAGTTTAGGATATTTTGTTCTCAATATGCTCTAGTGCCAAGTCATGATCATGATCTCAATCTCTGGTTCTCTACAAGCGTTTTGTAGCCATATTTTACTGGAAAACTATTGTCTATGACATCAAAAATGAAGCACAATAATGTTTATTGTTTTCAAAAGTAAATTATATTTAGAAAGACCAATTCAAGGTCCCGCGAACCGCGTACTTTTAAAGCCAAGTCTTTGTTCCGCCGCAAAGACAGAAACGAAGCAAAACCAACGGATCGGATGAGTCACAACGAACTTTATAGAGGTATTTATATGTATTTGTATTTTCGCGCTCGGCTCGAAGATGCTTAAGTACCTAAAACCGCTAAATTTAGCGGCTTTACTACCTTGTGGCAGTTAAAACGATTTTTAAGGAGTTTTTAATTGTATCCGAAAATGTTGCAATCGCAAAAAAATATTGTACATTAGCCTTTTAAGTTCTTTTTGTGTAAAAGCCTTTGTTTGATTATTTTTGTGTTTTGAAAATTCGAAGCATTCGCAGATTTTTTATGTTAAGTACTAGCTAAAAAATCTTTAATGCATTGATATCTTTTGGGCTTTAATTTGACAACTCTAAATGTAATTTTATAGTGGTTTTATACCGTTCACAGCGTAGAAATACTGATGCCATGAGTCATAAAAGTAGGTCTCAATCCAAGTCCTGTTTGTATTTTATATAACGTTTTATTTTATTCTCCGATATAAAGATAACTTTTTAATATCGTGACACTCAACTCAAAACCAAAGGCTTCAACTGAAATTAGGCAAAGACCCTCGCCACAATGACTTTAAAAAAAAACCGAGTTCAAAACTTCACAATAGATACAGTGCGGTCAGATCGAAAAAAAATCAAACCAGGTAGACGCACGTTTTTTATCAACCTGCCTCCACGATAAAGTTAGAGATAATTCCGTACCGATTAGTTTTTACCTAGAAAAAAGTTGTTAAAACACTCTTATATACAGTAATCATTTTTTTTTTCAAATTATTTTTATAAATGGGTTTTTATTGTGAAATTACCTGGGTTAACAGTTAAGTATCCGATAGAACACACTTAGCACTATGCTCGGACGCCACACCTAGCAACCTAGCACTTTCAAATAGGAACCGGTTTAAACGTAAAGTTACGGACGCCAAGCGACGTGGCCTCGGCGCGGACGCAAAACGTGAACTGGAGAAAAGTTGGACGGTGTTGTGAGGGGAGATAACCGAGATTGCTTGAGAATATTGCGGGGTTTCGGGGGAATTTGTTTGTGTCCGTAGCACTGACGCCGTTTGTTGTAGGATACGACGTGCTCAAGTAGTGAGCATGTTGTCGAAACGACATTATTGCTTTATCATGTAGGATTATTAGTCCACTACTCCATTGTTTGTTATCTTTGTTTATTTGTATGAAATTGTGTGTACTTTCTGTGTCTTGTAAAAGTTTTTTCTTTCTTTATTATAAACTAGCTTTTGCCCGCGACTCCGTCCGCGTGGAATTAGTAATTTGGGCAGCTTATTTTTTTTATCCAATTTGCTTTTTCATCAATTATGGCTCTCCTTAGTTCCTCGATAGTAAAAAAATTACCCCCCCCCCCCCGCACCCACCAACCCTCTCACTCCCGCACTCCCCCCGCACAGCAACCCCGAACACCCCCCCCCGCACCCCTCCGCACCCCCTGCTTGCCCTCCCACACAGCACCCCCGCACACCCGCGTTCGTCCCATCCCAAGTCAAGCGTGCCCTATAGAAGTTTTACTTCAAGTTTTTTTTTGTCAAATATCTTGAAAACGGTGCATCCTACGGCGAAATCAATGAAATTTTCATCCTCCCTTTAATACACCCACACCCTCTCCCCCGCACCCCGCACCCCCCCCCCCCAACCCCCTTGGTGTTTTTGTCAAATATCTCGAAAACGGTGCAAATCAATGAAATTTTAATCCCCCTCCGAAGCCCCCGCACCCTCACATCCCCCCCTCAACCCGCCCCACCCCCCACCCCCTTGGTGTTTTTGTCAAATAAATCAATGAAATGTTCATCCCCCCTCAACCCCCCCCCCGCGCCCCTCACCCCCTCAAACCCCCCCCACACACTCACCCCCCTCAACCCCCCCCCTGGTGTTAACACTGAAAGAATTTCTCAAATCGGAGTAGTAGTTCCTGAGATTAGCGCCTTTATAGAAGTTTTACTTCAAAACCCCCGATTTTGAAACATTCTTCCGCTCCGCTCCGCTTCTATTGGTGTTAGCGTGATGATATATAGCCTATAGCCTTCCTCGATAAATGGGCTATCCAACACTGAAAGAATTTTTCAAATCGGAGCAGTAGTTCCTGAGATTAGCGCCAATAGAAGTTTTACTTGAAAAACCCCCGATTTTGAAACATTCTTCCGCTCCGCTCCGCTCCTATTGGAGTTAGCGTGATGATATATAGCCTATAGCCTTCCTCGATAAATGGGCTATCTAACACTGAAAGAATTTTTCAAATCGGAGCAGTAGTTCCTGAGATTAGCGCGTTCAAACAAACAAACAAACAAACTAACAAGCAAACAAACAAACAAACAAACAAACAAACAAACTCTTCAGCTTTATATATTAGTATAGATTTACAAATGATTAGGATGCAAAAAAAACAGTCGATTCTTTTACTTAATTATTTATTTTATTTATTTATTTATTTATTTATTTATTCATAAAGTTCATATAAGATACAAAATATAAGCATGAAATAATCTTAGGTCTAGTAAGTAAATTTAGTTTAGTCTAAGCTAGGTTACAAGTGTAACCTGTGTTATAGACAAAGACAATTATTACTATTATTATTTAGATTAAAATTAATTGAACCATAGTTTAACTACTAGCATTTTAGGTATAATGTCACGGGGACCGTTTATGGATTTAATTTAGTTTTAAGCAACTATCTAGTTTTTATTTTAGTGTTGGTGTTTTTTTTATAAAGATAATTTAGGTATAGTGTGTGTGTGTTAATAATAAAAAGTATTCAAGTAAGAAGCTATGTGGTTTCTTTGATTGTTTTAATTATAACTAATTTATTTATATATTAGCTAAAAGCAGATTTTTTTTACTTCAGAATACATAAATAATTTGCACTGCCTCCGTCCCCACTCTAGCACACCTCGACGGGTATAGTATAAACTAGAAACATTCTATCCCGTGGGAACTTCACAAACATTCAGCCTTATAAAGGCCTACATAACCTACATACCTACAACTAACTTTCAGCTTTCTGAGTCTGTACGTTTCGTTCTGGCATTTTTTTTATTATGAGAGGGAGGCAAACGAGCAAGCGGGTCATCTGATGGAAAATGATCACCACCGCCCATCAACAACTCAAAGAGAGTCACTAATCTGTTGCCGGCCATTAAAGGAAGTATAAACCCTTTTCTTGAAAGCCCCGATGTCATAGTTTTTGGCGTGATGAATCAATTAGTCAGTCAGTGCTCACACAGTGCTAACTAAAAATTACCATTTAGTAAATCTGCGGAGGTTGGTCCCGGAAATCCCCCAAATTCCCTAAATATTTTCCCCCTGACAACCCTCGGTAACAACTTTCGAGTGCGCTCGGCCGTTTCCGCCGCCGCTCGGGCGCGCTCGGAACCAGACGTAAAGCAGAAAACAAAAGTGGAGCGCAACTGTTTCGTTCGAAATGTTAGACGTGGTTTTTGAATAAAAGTTACAGTTGTAGGTTTTTGGTAGGTTTGGTAGGGGCCTATAGGCCTTGTCTATGCTTCATTTTTAGGGTTCCTTAACTCTGGTTCTCTGTCGTTTGCCCCAATTTCATATGCCATAAGGCCATAATGTATTGTTTCCCAATAATTTCATTAGTCATACAAAAATAAAATGTATCACGTGACAATTGACACCAATTTACCTAGTCCCAAACTAAGCAAAGCATGTAGTATGGGTACTAGACAACGGATAAACATACTTCTATGGTTAAATGCATACTTAAATACATATTAAACATCCAAGACTCGAGCACAAACATTCGTATTTTTCACACAAATATCTGCCCCGACCGGGAATCGAACCCGGGACCTCAAGCTTCGTAGTCAGGTTCTCTAACAACTAGGCTATTCGGCCGTCGTCTAACATACCTACTAACTATAGGTACATGAAGTAAAATACAATACAAAAGAATGGCTCTTTATTGTACACCACATAATGTATAAATAAAAATAATACATACAGAAAAACATGTAGTACCTACACGTCAAAGCAACATCGTAGCTAGCTCTTATGGTGACAGTTTGCTGTACGATATTCAAACTTAGGTGGGTCGGAAATTAAATTATAAAAATATATAAATGAAGTCCTAGCGCCTTAAAGCTCTTTAAGGATATTTCTAAGAGGTTAGTCGACGTCACAGGTGACCGAAGAGCTGGCAGCTTCCTCGGACAAAGAATTAGCTTAGCTATTCAAAGAGGAAACGCTGCCAGCATCTTCGGCACCTTGCCTAAGGGGACTAGCTTTCAGAATATGTTTTAGTTATATTTTATATTTTTGTTTTCTTTTTTCTTATTGTACATACATTTTTTTTTAGTCTAGGATAGTTGTACATATGTTATATATTAGTATAAATGGTTTAATGAAGAAAGAAAAGATAAAGAAAGAAAACATTTACTCGTGACAATTTTATAAAAACAAAGACACCGAAACTGAGACAAATATTGTTACGAAATGGTCCCAACTCAGCATAATGTGCCGTCAACCTTACAGCCGACGCTCGTCCTCCGTTGGAACCGTAAGCAATGGCCGGCCTTATCGCTTCGAAGCGATCTCTTCCAGTATTTAAAGTAATTTATTTTTGAAACAGCCTTTTTCCCGAATTTTTATTAAACTAGGTATAGATAGGTTAGTTTAATAAAAACACCCCTCTTTTTGTGTCGGGGGTTAAAAATATCCGAAAATCGTTAAGTTGTTCATCATCATCGTCATCATTTCAGCCGAAAGACGTCCGCTGCTAAACATAGGCCTCCCCCAAGGCTCGCCAAACGGATCGGTCCCGCGCCATCCGCATCTAACGCAATCCCGCAACCCTAAACAGGTCGTCGCTCCATCTTTTTAGAGGCCTACCTTTTTGCCCATCTGCCATCAGTGAACTAAAGTCACCGACATAGCTCGAAGAATCGCCAGACTCTTTCGTTATAGTGGTAGAGCCATGTTGTAGCTAGCCGCTGCATCACGTATGGGCCGGCTCGTCCGGGGCAGTACCACCCTCTTACAGAACACTCGCGTGAAGCAGCAGTACTCCTGCTGCGTTTCGTACGGTCAGTGAGAGCGCCGGGGCCCAATATCTCTCCCCCTCCTCCATTCCCTTCCCTTCTTCCTCTCCCTTTTAGGGCCGACAACGCACTGGCATCGCGTAAAGCGCTGCGGGTGTCTATGGACAGTGGTGATCATTTAACATCAGGTGACCCACTAGTTCGTTTGTCTGGGCCTCTCTAACATAAAATAAAAAAACCGACCAAGAGCGTGTCGGACACGCCCAAGATAGGGTTCCGTAGCAGGTACGAAAAATCTTTGCATACTTTATTAATGTGGTTGTTTTGGTCCCAACGCCGGCAGTACAGCACCATCTATCGGTGAATTGGGTAACTAAGAACTAGTATGTATGTATGTTGATTGTTTTTCAGATGTAATATATTTTTTTTATTTGAAAGAAGATACTGTTAGCGTGATCTTATAGGTACTTAAAGAAAAAAAATGCTTGCAATGGCGGTTAAATTACAATCTTAGTTTAGAAATATTTTTTTTACAAAAACTTAAAAACGGCTCAACTGATTAAGATGAAAATTATTTTCCTAGAAAGTTTTTATTAAGGTTAACTTACGTGATTTTTTTCATATTTTTTAGACGTGCGGTTCAAAAGTTAGAGGGGGGGGACACATTATTTTGAACTTTCGGAGTGAATATCATATATATTATATACATATATATATAATATTTAGAAAACCCCTATTTATTTTCAAATACCTATCCAATGATACCCCATACTATAGGGTTAGTCGAGAAAAAAAAATCACCCTCACTTTACGTCTATGGGAGGTACCCTAAAAAAATTGTTTTAATGTTTTTATGTAATCACTTTTGGGGTTTTTTCTGTGCATCTATATTTCAGTTTGTATTTAGTTTGAAATGTAATCACTTTGTCGGCGTGACTGATATATACATATATTCATGCCAAATTACAGCTTTCTAGTACTAACAGTCTCTGAGCTTAGCCGCGGACAGACAGACGGACAGACATGGCGAAACTATAAGGGTTCCTAGTTGACTACGGAACCCTAAAAAAAACGCAAACTAACTAGTTTACAGTGACCGTACTCGCTATAAGCGTATAGCGACGGCGTAAATGATTTGTATGGAGAATTGTGTACAGCGCCTCTAGCGGTCACTTACGGAAGTGCAATTCTCCATACAAATCATTTACGCCGTCGCTAGCGAGTACGGTCACTGTAAACTAGTGTAACTCATGGTAGAGGTACAGCGCCTCTAGCGGTCACTTACGGAAGTAAAATTCTCCATAAAAATCATTTACGCCGTCGCTAGCGAGTACGGTCACAGTACCTCTACCATGAGTTTACACTAGTTTACGTGACCGTACTCGCTAACGTCGGCGTAAATTATTTGTATGGAGAATTGTACAGCGCCTCTAGCGGTCACTTACGGAAGTACAATTCTCCATACAAATCATTTACGCCGTCGCTAGCGAGTACGGTCACTGTAAACTAGTGTAAACTCATGGTAGAGGTACTGTAAACTAGTGTAACTTAAATTATTGTGATGTCGTCTATGATGGTTGCATACTTGGTCGTTCTTAGAGATTGCTCCAGCGAGTTCAAAACGCATGTGCTCGTTTTTGCTTCAGAATCACTCCTCGGTCCCATGTCACTCCGTACTTGAACGCTGCTGATTTGCTTAAGATGCACAATCGCAGGCACTTGCACCTTGCAACCCTTTTGTTCGGTGTAGTGCGGCACAAGACGCCTTCGCACCTTTTTGAAAAAATCACATGGTCGAAAAGTGTGCGCAGATTTAAGGCTATTGTTCCGCCGCACCGGACGGTGGCGTTTCGAGGCAGTTTCAGGTTTGCGGCGTCTAAGTGCTGGAATGACATCCCCCCTCCCATCCTAGGAGTGACTAGCAGGTACACCTTTGGGCGAAAGCTTAAAGGCTATTTGTTGTCATTTCAGAAAACTTAGGTAATTCCTTTCCTTTCCAGCACTATTTCACAAAACTTCTTTGATTTTTCTTTGTCTCGGTTATTTCACTTCTTGTTTAATCCGCGCAGAGTTGTATACTTGGCAAGTGAGTTATATTATAGTATAGTAATTTATGATTAAGTAATTTTGTTAAAATTATTCGTTTTTATGATTTACAAATTATCCATTTACGCATGTAGTTTATGTAGTTTATCGCTTATATTTATAAGTGTACATTTTATCTATCCGTGTGGCGTTCCGGGTATTACCGACGGTACTGGCTGAAAATCAGCGCTGGGGCGTTATAAACGCCTCAGCATTATGCTGAGCCAGTGTCCGATTTGCAACCGCAATGACACACTCTATTTTTAGCCTGTGTATTGTCCTTTTTGTAAAAATATTTATGTGTCTTGTGTTGTTGTAAATAAATGTATTTTCTTTCTTTCTTTCTTTCTTTCTTTCTTTCTTTAACTCATGGTAGAGGTACTGATGAGTGAGTAATATATACCTTAAATACGTAGGTATTAGCTTTCATTTTCACATGTTCTCGGCCATACTGCTGAATCGATGGAAAGTGACCGCATGGGAACCGAACCTGGCTAAGTAGTTAGCATAATTAGAAGGTGGACTACTTTCTACCGATCATATAGGTTTGTTAGGTTGGCATTGTGTGCTGTATAGGTAACGTAGGTATTAACGCTCCATCATAACATCATCATCCTAGGATGATCCTAGCCTATTTACGTCTTACTGCAGGGCACAGGCCTCCTCTCAGAATGAAAGGGCTTGGGCCGTAGTTCCCACGCGGGCCCAGTGAGGATTGGGAGCTTCACACACCATTGAAACTCTTCTCTGGTGTATGCATGTTGCCTCACGATATTTTCCTTCATGGTAAATTTCACATGTACTTAATTTCGCACATAAATTCCGAAAAACTCAGAGCGAGCCGGGATTTGAACCCGCGATCGTCTGCTCAAAAATCACTAGGCCACCACGTCTACGCGGCGGCTTTACGCTCCATCTAAATTGCAGGTAATACCGACTCATTTTGAGATTCGCAATTTTTACATTTCTTAAACTTATGATTATACCTACTTGAAATGTTTAGGTAATTAACTAAATGTTAACAAAACAATGTCAACTGATGTCTTAAATAGGTACTGTAATTCTCCCATTAAACTATCTAAACATTTACATTTCTGTATTAAAATACGTTAGTCTACATAGTTTGTATTACAATGATAGATAAATAAAATGTTTTGAATCCTTGAATGTGCCAAATTTGGAAACTGAAGTTTGTTTACATTTAGTTAACTACCTAAACCTTTTTCAAGTAGGTATAGGTACTTACCTATACCTAGGTGAAACAACGCACGCAATATTCACTAGGCATCAGATACTTTTGCAATGAGTAGTTTGTGTGGTACTGCAAAAAAAGGATAAAAAACCGGCCAAGTGCGAGTCGAATTCGCGCACGAAGGGTTCCGTACTGGTTCCGTACCATTATACACCGTGAAATTTTAGTGGTTGTTTTCCCGAAACGAGGTGATTTAGTTTCGATAGTACAATCGATTTATAATTACTATTTTGACTAGAGTCAAAAATCCAATTGTGAAAAACGAAAGTCGAAAATGACCGCAAGCCAATAGTAACGCTTCGTTGGTACAAGTATAGCGTACGATCGTACGATAGGTTAGGTACCAACGAAGCGTTACTATTGGTTTGCGGTCATTTTCGACTTTCGTTTTTCACAATTGGATTTTTGACTCTAGTCAAAATAGTAATTATAAATCGATTGTACAATCGATACTAAATCACCTCGTTTCGGGAAAACAACCACTAAAATTTCACGATGTACGAGGGGCGTTCAATATAAAGTGAGAATGAGATGCAAACTCTTTTAATATTACGAAATTAAATACTGGCCGGTAAAGCTAATCTATCTAGCTGATTGCTATGAAAAAAAAAACTAACTGTCTTTTGTTTAAAAAAATATACGGTAATTTCTTTGCAATGCTATTAAGTACGTTAGCGAAAATGGAGAAAATTGAACTGCGCGCCGTTATCAAATACTTGTATTTGAAAAATTTTTCTACGGACCAAATCAATTTGGATTTGCGGGACACTTTAGGGTCTAATGCTCCTCCGTATTCGACAGTCGCACGTTGGTGCGCCGAATTTAGACGTGGAAGAACATCGACAATGGACGACCCCCGCTCCGGACGCCCTACTACAGCAGTAACTGAAGAAATTGTGAAAAAAGTCGAAAACTCAGTTTTAACGGATCGTCGTGTCACGGTTCGTTTTATTGCTGAAAATGTAAAGATTTCAACGGGGAGCGTGCATAATATTTTACATGAACGCTTGGGTATGAAAAAGGTATCTGCGCGTTGGGTACCAAGAATGCTTACTGACACGCAAAAACAAACTAGACTAGAGATTTGTCAAGAAGCTTTGAACCTGATGCAGCAAGACCGGGAACTTTTTTTGGCGCGATTTATAACAATGGACGAAACATGGCTCCATCATTACGACCCTGAAACGAAACTGCAGTCTATGACATGGAAAAGGCCATCATCTCCAACTCCGAAGAAATTCAAGGTGAGCCCATCTGCCGGTAAGGTCATGGGCTCTGTTTTTTGGGATGGTAAAGGGGTATTAATGATTGAGTATCTCGAGCATGGAACCACTATTACGGGCACTTTATACGCCAAACAAATAGCAATATTGCGCAATGAGATCCGCGAAAAACGGCGAGGTAAACTCTCGAAAGTTGTGCTGTTCCACCACGACAATGCCCCGGCACACAAGTCCGCCGTTGCAATGGCTGCAATTCGTGATGCTGGGTTCGATACCCTTAAGCATCCTCCGTATTCACCAGATCTCGCTCCCAGTGATTTCTACCTATTTCCGAGATTGAAACAATACCTGAGAGGCCAGAAATTTGAAGACGACGACGCGGTAGTCGCTGCAGTACAAGATTTTTTAAGTACTCAAGATGAGACCTTTTTTAAAAATGGAATTTTATGTTTAGAAAAAAGATATACTAAGTGTATTATGCTAAAAGGTGACTATGTCGAAAAATAAAATGACATTTAGTAAAAGTTGTTTATAACATACTCATTCTCACTTTTTATTGAACGCCCCTAGTATATAAAACGCCAAAAAAAATTACGATTTTTGTATGTGAGCCCCTCTTAAATATTTGTTATATTTTATTTTCATTATTTATTTTTAAAGTGATAACTAAATATTCTGTGAATATTTCAAGCGTCTACCTGTTGCCGTTATCAATATCGAGCAAAAGCGAGCAAAAAAAATCACGTTTGTTAGTATGGGAGCCCCCTTAAATATTTATTTTATTCTGTTTTTTAGTATTTGTTGTTATAACGGCAACCGATATATATCATCTGTGAAAATTTCAACTGTTTAGCTATCACGGTTCATGAGATTCAGCCTGGTGACAGACGGACAGATGGACAGACGGACGGACAGCGAAGTCTCAGTAATAGGGTCCCGTTTTTTCCCTTTGGGTACGTAACCCTAAAAAAATTAACGATTTAATTAATTACTTTTGTTCACAGCAATATGTTACCCCGGCGCCACACATATTACAAATGTTTCAACACATATTTGAACACATATTTGATCTATGGTTGATTGTATGGATGTTCTATTGAACAAATAAGCAAATACCGGTGCTACACATGTGATCAAATAACTGTGTTCAAACATTTGTAATATGTGTGGCGCCGGGGTTAAAGTCTAGTTGCGATATAAACGAAGTGAACGCAATGAAAGACGGCACGAGCCCTTTTTACACGCTTTATATTTAGCTTCACCTGTATGTTTGTATGTGTGTTTGTATGTTTGTATGTTTGTAACCGACTCCTTAGGGCGCGATTTTTTGATTTTAGGGGATTGGGGGTTGTAGGTGATGGGGTAAAGTTAGAAAGAAAAAAAATGCAACTAAAAAATAGAAAATAAATAATAGTTTAAAAAAACTAAAAAACACGCTTTAAAAAATAAAAAATAAATTTTAATAAATTTCAATTCACTATTCTTATAGTGCAGTAAAAAATCTTAATAAGCAATTATTATATTGTTATATCCAGATCAAAATTTGTAAACAATTCTAAATATTGATAAAATAAATAATAATAGTTTAAAGTATTTTATTGTAAAAAAAGCGTGGGGTGCTTTTTAAGATGTTATCAAAATGATAATCCTTGACAATTGACACCATGCACCCCAAGACCAAGACCAAGTTAAGTTATACACCGTTGCATGTTCCCACTCGGGCGTGCCCAGACTGAAGAGACGGGGCGGCGACGCGGCCTGCGAACAAACGACGCCGACTGCGACGCGCCCCTTTTACGTCTCTTCTGTGTGGCTTGCGCGTAAAACTCATGGTGAATTTCAAAATTTTCAAATAGGTATAACTTCGCATTTTATTCCATAACCCGGGCTCAAACTCACGATTCTCTGCTTGATAGGTTATTACGGCTTAAAATCAGTGTCAATTAATAATTATTACTTGAGCAAAGAAAAATCTCAAAACCAATCAAATTAAGCTGCCGAATAATTAAATCATTTAAATGCAATGAGTATTTATATTTCAACCAATAATGACAACACCAAACACTCAAATAGCAATTAGGTAAATTAAACAATAATTATTAAATGATGTTTATTTAAGTAATAAATAAGCATGTAACTAATAAAACTAATATCAAGTAGTAGTTTTATATTTAGTTTCACGGAGTTTCACCGCAGAATTTCTTTCACAGTCGAAATTTCAAAATGGCGCGCGTCTCAACTCAAAACGCGCGGGAAAACATATTGAACAACTTATTATTTTATTACGACTTCATTACTTCCTAAAAATAAAAGTGATGCAACAAATAAATACCTTTAGCAGTGTAAATATTAATAATTAAATTATGCTAAGTAAACAATAAGAACATTTGTATAAATACCAAAGATTCTGATAGACATATTTCCTTCTTTGATTTGCGGTCTATACATTCCCAAAGTTTTAATAACGACCTTATGGTGATATATTAAAGTGTATATTCGTAGGGTCGTAGTTAACCGGCGGTAAATACATTGGTTTTTCATTACGGTGCATTCAACTTTAGCGTATTTTTTCGTTCGATATTTCGTAAAAAGAGGTCGCAGATGCAGACGTGTACCGTGTACCTACTTACTGTGACAACAATCTCTTTACTTTTAGTAGGTATGTTGTCAAAGATCAAACAAATATTTTGTATAATTTACTACAAAATTATATGATCCGGTGATGGAGTAGTGGTCGATGAACTATCCTACCATATTAATATTAAAAACCGGCCAAGTGCGAGTCAGACTCGCGCACAAAGGGTTCCCTGCAATTATCTATAAAAATCACGTTTGTTGTATGAGAGCCCCCTTGAATTTTTTTTAATTTTAATTTAATGATTTATTTTTAAAGACAATATAAAATTGCGGGACAATGCGCACCAATTGACCTAAGTAGTCCCAAAGTAAGCTAAGCATAGCTTGTGTTATGGATACAAGGCAACGGATAAACATACTTATATAGATAGATACATACTTAAATACATATTAAACACCCAAGACCCGAGAACAAATATTCGTATTATTCATACAAATATCTACCCCGACGCGGGAATCGAACCAAGGACCTCAAGCTTTGTAGTCAGGTTCTCTACCTACTAGGCCATCTGGTCGCCTAATTAAATATTCTGTGAATATTTCAAGCGTCTACCTGTTGCCGTTATCAATATCGAGCAAAAACGAGCAAAAAAATCACGTTTGTTGTATGGGAGCCCCCTTAAATATTTATTTTATTCGGTTATTTAGGGTTCCGTAGTCAACTAGGAACCCTTATAGTTTCGCCATGTCTGTCTGTCTGTCTGTCTGTCCGCGGCTAAGCTCTGAGACTGTTAGTACTAGAAAGCTGTAATTTGGCATAAATATACATATCAGTCACGCCAACAAAGTGGTAAAATAAAAAACAAAAAATACATTTTTTTTAGGGTACCTCCCATAGACGTAAAGGAGGGGTGATTTTTTTTTCTCGACTAACCCTATAGTGTTGGATAGGTCTTTTAAAACCATTGCGGGGTTGCTAATATGATTTTTCTATTCAGTGTTCTGTTTGCGAAATATTCAACTTTAAAGTGAAAATTTTCATTAAAATCTAAACTGTTGGGTGGAAAAATTTGAAAAAATTCAGAATGGTAGTAAGGGGCTGTTTCACCACTTTTCTTAAAGTTCGGATTAGCTTAATCATAACCTTATTTGACAGATGGAATTAAAATTTCTGTTTCACCAGTCTCGATTAGCGCTAAGTGACGGACAAACTGTTTCTTAATTTGACCATCAGATCAGGAGGCATTTAGCATTTTTATCCGTCACATAAAGTTAGTTTATTTTTTTGTGGCCATGGTTGGAGAGTCCTTCAACCGGTTTCAGAAAAAGAAATCAAAGTATTTTTAATTTTTGAAAGAAAAAGGTCATGCTAAATTGCATAAAATAATTTAAATATCAAGATTTGAATAAAAAAATGTAGGTACACTTTTAGTATGTAAAAATAAATCCAAAATTTCGTAATATTTTTTAATAACAAACTTTTTTTCAGTGGCTTAATCGTTTGTTCTATGTCAACTTGTATGTCGCCATTAAAAAAAAGTTTATCTGTCAAATGGTTTGGCGCCACTTTTCGATTCGTTTTACGTGATTTTATTTTTCTTTGTTATTGTTAACAAAGTATCGTAAATAAATACCGTTTTTTGATCAATTATAATCTACATCTACATCTACACTAATATTATAAAGAGGAAAGATTTGTACCTATTTTTGTATGTTTGTATGTTTGTATGTTTGTAATGAATAGGCTCAAAAAGTAATGGGCCGATTTAAAAAATTCTTTCACCAATAGAATGCTACATTCTTCCAATTTGACATAGGCTACATTTCATTTTGAAAAAAATTAGGAATCCTTGGTAAAATTTGAACAATGTAACCGAAGGTGTAGAAAATGAGTCTTAAAATGTCTTTCGTCGAATGCGCTGCCGAAACTATTAGCGATAGAACAAAATAATGTACAACAATATTGAAGTACATCATAATGTCTACAAAAAACTCCGCGGTAGCATATGTCCAACTATTGTAGTTATGTCACTACAACAACTTTTTTCATTTTAAACATTAATGAAAATGCTAACCAAATTCAAACCATGCTATTTATGTGTTTATATATTAGATAAAGTGATTCAAGAGGAAGGTTTACAAGTATAATACATGCATAATATAGTTGTACCCGTGCGAAGCCGGGGCGGGTCGCTAGTGTTACATATTTGTTTATGCAAAAAAAAATAGATGTATTCAAAAATTATATAGTTAACCATTTCTTTTGATTTAATAATGAGTGACTCTTAGAACGAAAGTGTGCGAACAGGAACGCGTGGTCGTGAAATGTGACGTTGCCATTCCGACTTTTTTGTTAAACCCACGATTAGTTAAGTGGTACTTAGTTTGCACAGGACTGGAGTGGTGAAACTGAAAAAACACTAGCTGACAGATTTGTCCAGTACTTAGTTTATTCATTGGTTACGTAACCAGTAGTTTGACAATAAGGTGGTGAAACACCCCCTATATATATCAAATTTACTAGTTTAGTATTTTTGTTGTTATAGCGGCAACCGAAATACATCATCTGTGAAAATTTCAACTCTCTAGCTATCACGGTTCCCGAGAGCCTGGTGACAGACGGACAGACGGACGGACGGACGGACAGCGGAGCCTCAGTAATAGGGTCCCGTTTTTACCCTTTGGGCACGGAACCCCAAAAACTACTTAGATGATATCCGCGGCTTCGTCCTCGGTGGTTTTTTTCCATAAAAACCTTCTCCTGTCAATTACGACGAACGCAACACTAAAATAATTATCCAATTTGGTGCAGCGGTTTTCGAGTTTTGCGCTTAGCAACACAAGTTCCTAATCCGCACATGTTTCAAAATAAAGAAAATGCTCATTAAGTATGCGTGTAAGATCCCTTCCGCAGCCAACAAAAGAACAAAAGAAAGAAGAAAATAAACTAGAAGGGCTCCAGCAATTTTGACGAGAAATGTTTAAGAACCATCGCCAAAAAACCTACATTCAAATAAAAAAAAAACGCATTAAAGTATCCACTCGTTTAAGAGCTATGATGACACAGACAGACAAACACACACATAGCGGTCAAACTTATAAATAACACCCCTCTTTTTGTGTCGGGGGTTAAAAAAGGAGGGCATGTCTGTTTGGCGAACCTTGAGGCCTATGTTTTTTTTTTTTTATATAAAAAATATATTCTTTTTTATATGTCCAGCAGTGGAGGTCTTTTGGCTCAAATGATGATGATGATGAAGAAATCTCGTCGTCATCATCATTTCAGCCGTAGGACGTCCACCGCTGGACATAGGCCTCCCTCATTGATACCCAATCGTTACGGTTGGAAGCGACTGGCATCCACCTTGATCTTGTTTGAAAAGACTAATATGCTGTAATTTTCTTCTTATCTTTCACATTTAAAACAATAATTGTACAGTACACCATCCCCACACGATATTTTCCCGTTTTTTTTTAATAAAGTGACTCCTAAATTCTTTCACCAATAGAAACTCCTCCTTTTTTTGAAGCCGGTAAAAAAGAAATATGCACTATTCAGTTTAATATACAATTAAGAGGGTACGATGCGCACCATTTCTCCATACAAACGTAATCCCCTGTTTCCTCCCTGGATAATGGCTTTAGAGCCAATATTTTTTACTGTGTAATCTGTATCTACTACAGCTATGCCCCTATGTTTCGTTTTTTCCATATTTCAATTAACATAAGAAATATGAGCTTTCAAAAACTGAAAAAATTGCCCAATTTCAACGTCATTTTCAGACACTCATCAGAAAAGAATTCCTGATATAAACAAAAAAAGGAAAACATACGGGCATAGCAAAATCTGTCTTCTAATTATTTTTGAAAAAAATAATTTTATTGGTCCAGTTTTCGAGAAGAAAACAGGGGATTACGAAATGCTGTTTTGATCAATTTTACGCGCCTATTAACGGTCTGAGCTGCAGTTGTCCCGCTCTCGCTGTACTGACACGGAGGGGTTCGGGCGAGACAGCGAAATTTCAATAAAATACCTATTTCTCAAAAGTCTCTCAGCCATCGTATCCTCTTAAGCTATTTTTCATTCTGGGAAACTGTATAATTCCCACGGACTATTCGCGAAGTGACGACGTTGTCAATATTATCATAACATAACATCGCATAGGTACTATACGCTCTGTAACATCACAAATATGTAAATAAAGTGATGACTTCATTCCAATATGATACATACACGCTATATTAAGTACTTATATGTAAATATGTATCAGTACAGTGCGGCCAAGTGGTCATGACTAGTGATGCGAAATAATGAACGCTATTATTTACTTTATTAACGACCGCCTTAGCCTAGTTGGTAGCGACCCTGCCTACGAAGCAAGAGGTCCTGGGTTCGAATCCCGGTAAGGGCATTTATTTGTGTGATGAGCACGAATATTTGTTTCTGAGTTATGGATGTTTTCTATGTATTTAAGTATTTATCTATATGTATAAGTATGTTTATCGTCGTCTAGTACCCATAGTACAAGCTTTGCTTAGTTTGGGACTAGGTCGATTTGTGTAAGATTGTCCCCTAATATTTATTTATTTTATTTATTGAATCAGGCACTTTGCGGAGGTCCGTATTAATGAACAGTACCTCTACCATGAGTTTACACTAGTTTACGTGACCGTACTCGCTAGCGACGGCGTAATTATTATTTGTATGGAGAATTGTACAGCGCCTCTAGCGGTCACTTACGGAAGTACAATTCTCCATACAAATCATTTACGCCGTCGCTAGCGAGTACGGTCACTGTGAACTAGTGTAAACTCATGGTAGAGGTACTGAAGATGAGCTCTGGTTGAGTTCGAAAGGCGTCATTGTAGTTTGGTGGTGGTGGTAGTTGGTTTGTGTGAGCAAAGTAATTGTTTCGGTTTATTATTAGTTAATTACTTTTTAAAAAGCCATAGAGAAGAAATTATTTTGCCATGCGTCGGCGCGTCGCACAGTCGAGCAATCCGCCACAAGCGGGAATGAGCATGTCCCACGCGCGACAAATAAACTTTAGGCCTGTGAAACAAACCTTGTATTTAAAATGTCTTTAATTTCCATTTTTCCTCATCAAATACTGCTAAATCCGTATGTTATTTAATCAATACTTACCACAACACTATCCTAAACCATTATAACAATAAACAAGTGCTAGAATATGGGTATTTCATTAAATGGTTTATTTACATTGTTCGCAATTTCATTTGACATTGATCTTACCTGTTAGCTCTGATGTTAATTTGTAAAGGTTTTGTAGCGAAATAGTTTCATTCCCCAAGCGTTTTTTCTTCAGTAGCTTATTATAAAAATTATTACAATGATCCGTTGTTGACTACGAATCGTTTTGGGCATTTTTTTTCTTTTCTTTCTTTTCTTCCTTAATGGCGGCCACTAGGCTTGTGCCAATATCAGTTAATTGCTCTGAGAGCGACTCACGTTGTACGGTAATTGTAGTTTTTGCAACTTGATAGTAAAATTCCAAAAACCACGTGGAGACAACTTGCGCATTAAAAAATGTCAGACACGAGAGCAATATAGAATTTTGAGATCACTGTAACAGTTAAGGTTAATCGCCGCATAAAACACTATCAGAATTATACCACAACTAGCCAAAGAAACAGAAATACCAAAATTATATACTGTCTACATCCGCCATGTTCGAATGCCACAAATCGAATCTTGGGCATTTTTTGTTATTGTTCAAAGAAACCGCCACAGTGACACTGACAATCATTAAAATTATTGCCAGTGTAAGAAATTAGTTCCAATGAAATTCCGCAACATGGCGAATAGTTGGCGAATAGTCATATATTTCTTATATATTTCTGGTCAGGCTTTAAAAGAGCCCTTAACGCCCTAATTACAGAAATACCAACAACTTTTAATTTTTTTTTTGTCAGGCAAAAGCAATATTTATTCATAAAACTATTATACATTATAAGCTATAAATTTAAACACTACTCCAGGCAGCTTGGCTACCTTTTTCTGCTGGGGTCTTCTCGCCAGGATTATCAGCATTCCATGCTGCCTCCGCAACCATCAAGCACGACACCGTAACATCAGGTGGGTTGGTAACGTTTAATATACCACCGATGAGGGTGATAGTGCTGTAGACGGATGACAGAAAAGCTGGGAGAGCCAATTCACATGTGGTACGGATGCCAAGACCGCCAAATTTTATAGGGAGAGTAGCTTGGGTCCAACAAGAAGGCGAAGGGGAAATATTTAAAATTTTGGAAACAGTTTCTTTCAAAATGTTATCAATACTATTTGTCAGTGAATGAAATTTAAAAACATCACAAATCACACAAATCCAACTACCACCACCACTAAACTACACTGACCCGTTTCGAACTCAACCAGAGCTCGTTCAGAGTAGGTAAGTAGGGTAGCGCCGCTGCCCTGTTTTTAAAGTTACATCCAACAGGCTTTTGCAAAATTGCCAGGATACTGTCGAGCGAGCTAGACTGCTAGTTGTATCTGAGCCTGAATCTGGTCACTGGCTGCGCGCAGTTCCCTCCCGAAACCTTGGCACACTTTTGGTCCCTGCCTCACTAAGGATTGCCGTATGTTTGCGGCTCGGAATAAAAACATGTGAACCTCATACATGCAGCCGGTGTGGTATTACAGTTGATGCTTTAGGCCGACACGGCCTACATTGTCAACTGAGTGCTGGTCGCATTTACAGGCATACATCACTTAATGACCTATTATCCGCCGGGCACTCAGCACTGTTGCCATACCGGCGACTCTTGAGCCCTCAGGCATGTCTGCCTCGGACGGAAAGAGACCCGATGGTTGCACTTTAGTGCCTTGGAGTTTGGGCAAACCTTTGGCGTGGGATGTCACTTGCTCAGACACGCTGGCTCCGTCCTACGTCAGAGGTTCTGCCAGTAAGCCAGGGACTGCTGCCGACCATGCCCAAACAATCAAGTGCCGTAAATATTCGTTTTTAACAAATGATTATATATTTGCGGCACTTGCATTAGAAACTTTAGGACCATGGTCATCCGACACCAAAAAATTTGTTCGCGAGGTGTCGGATAAAATAGTTAGCGTCTCTGGCGGCCTCAGGGCCGGGTCTTTTTACGCTCAGAGGCTGAGCATAGCCGTACAGCGAGGGAATGCCGCAAGCATGCTTGGCACGATGCCCCGGGTAGGCGAAATTCAGGGTTTCGACATTTTTTTAATCATATTGTATTTCGTAAATTTATACCTTTTAATTTTGATTTCATCAGTCAATTTGAAATTACGACCAAGTTTTGTATGACGAACATCCGTAGAAAGGCACGTCAGCTTCCCTCCGCTGCTATGGACGCGTTCTTTTTTTTACAGTACAGTAGGTACCTACCTTTGTAATCATGTATAGCTACTTATCGTAATTTAAATTACAATGTAGATAGTTTAACTGACGGACATTTGCAGTCGAGAAATCAACATAAATTTACTAGAATTATGCAAAACAATTAAATAAAAGTTAGCACCATTTTAAAGTTTTAATTGACAAAAGTAATTAGCATCTTAGGCTGTAAACAATTTTCTCTTGCCTTTGGAAAGTAGAAAAGTAAATGGTTAGTGTTGCAAGGAATTGACATGTCGCCAATTGAGAAATTTACTAGTGAGAATTTTATAAAGTAGCTATACCCCGTAACTAGAGGTGACTAGAGGAATGGCAAATCGGTGTACTCGCCCTGAGTGACAGTTGAAAATGCTACCAAATTCATAATGTAAAACTTTGATTTACTTTCATTAAAGACTAGGAGAGACGAGATATTAGTCATGTCAGCTCGATAGTGGCAATAAAAACGCTAATTTAAATATCCTTAAAGAGTTCCACAATTTCTCACTCATTTCATGTGCAAATGTATATTTTTCAAAAAGTCAAGACAAATAAAATTTACTCCTTTTTTATTCTCTACAACGGCAGCATTAAAAAAACAAACGTCAAAAAAACTGTTCAAGCTTGTCTTAAAAAAGATTCGTTGTAAGTTATACAAAAAATAAATAACAAGATTGATAAAATTCAAGTATTTTAAACATGCAAAACAATTTTGTAAATTAATTTCATAATTTGAAGAATTTTTCAAAGTTAAAACTTAAAATCAAGTCCTCGTTGTTTGATTCAAGCATACCGACGTTTAATCGCTACCCCGAACAGCGCTGTCACTGTCAACCATGTTGTCATTCATTCATGTACGTAGAGAAAGTGCGTTTACACAAAATAAATACGAAAACACCTTTTATTTAGCAATTAAATGAATTCTAACTGTTGCATTCTGATTAACTTTCTATTCGACGGCAAAGTGTATTAACGTCGCGCGAGGTAAGTGAGTTACACGTACTGTAAGTCACGTAAATTGCACCACTAAATTGTAAATTGGATTTAATTTGTCGCGTTACAAAGTGTTAGTTTTTATTAGTGCGCTGTCTCGGTATCGTTTATTGCCTATCAATTGTGGATAGTGGACAGTTAGATTAATTTCCGCCTGATTTAAAGACTGTTGTTTGTTTTATGTTTGATTGGAAGTGCTTAGTTTCATTGTTAAAAGATTGTTTCGTGTTTTCAAAAGTTTGGTTCCGGTTGCTCTAGTGTAAAAGTAATCGCGAAAGTTATTAATATACTTCAATATTAGTTTATTAAGTAATATAAGTTCGCCCTCATACATGTACCTATCTCAACCTGTTACCTGTGCAATAGTGTTTGTCAATTATTTTTTTTCTTTATTTTTGTACAATAAAGAGTTTACCTACATACATATGAGATACTAGTAGTTTAAATGGCTTCACACAAAACGGAGACAATACAAAACATATAAGCAATAGTGATTGTATCAAGTGGAGAGACAAAAGCACAAAAAGCACCTACAGTTTTAATTTTCTTTTGCAGTATTTTTTATCAATAAGTTCGGGACTTTCTTGTTAGTGGAGGCAAGAAGAAAAGATTAGGATGTCCCATTCTTTTTAAAGTCCCAAAACCTTCTCTGCTAAGTCTACAAACTTGTAAATGTGTCATAGATATCCATACAAGCGATACAATTCTAGTGGTAAGCTTCGGCCGTGGCTGGTCACCACCACTGGTAGAGCCAGGTTGCCAAGCGACTTGTGTTCTGGCCTGTTGCCTATAGAAGCCACTCTGGAGTCGGGGCTGAGCAGTTGTGCAGCGCGCGCATACCAGTTACAGCCGCATATTTTTTGTACGATTTGCACTGCTTGTTGGCGTGCGATACACCACGCTCAACTGCCTTCTTTCTGCTTATTCCCCTAAATTCAAGTCTAGGCTGAATGAGCATTTACTAGACAAGCGTGCTCCGTAGGCCTCATCTTCACTTTCCATCAGGCATGATTGTCGTCAAACGCAAGCCTATATTGTGTAAAAAAAGAAAAAATACTAATATTATAAATGTGAAAGTTTGTTTGTCCTTCTTTCACGTCTAAACTGAGCGACAGATTCCCATGATTTTGTTGTATGGATATAGTTGAAGGGCTGGAGAGTGACATAGGCGACTTTTTACCATGGGAAAATATCTCATTCCCATGGGAAAACACGTTTTAATCTACTTCAGCGGGGTGCAGCTGGGGCATCAGCTAGTTCTTCATACAACATAAATGAACACTGTGAAGTGCAAATACGATTAAAACTACTGTGGGCGGTTTTGATAAAAAACAAGGCTATAAAAATGTTATCATACCTATATCCGGTCAATCCTATATATTTAATTTTGAAGAATTTATAATAAACTAGCTGTTGCCCACAACTTCTGCAAACCTGTATCAACCGTAGCAATGATACAGGGCCCCCAGGCTGTAATGCCCAGCGTAACATACAATTAGTAAAATGTTATGCGCAATGTCACTTAATCTCGCGCTTCCCGGGAAAGGCCCCCCGACTAATCTTGATACAGGGCTCCTCCAAGGCACGTTGCGCCACTGTCTGCAAAAGAACTCATTTATCAATGTCCCGTGGAAACTTTGCAATTTTCTGGGACAAAAGCTATCCTATTTTCTTTCCTGGGACTTAAACTACATCTGTACCAAATTTCATCTAAATTGGTTGAGCGGTTTAAGGGTGAAGAGGTAACAGACAGACACACTTTCACAGTTTTAATATTATTATGGATAAGTTCACCTTTGTCCATATATCTCAATGGTTGTCTTTAGTGTTTATTTTTTATTTTTTTATATTTTACAATAAAGGGCTTTAGGGCGGAATTTATGTGCGAAATTACATTATTTCATTATGGTGGCAGATTTTTCGATAGTCATAAGCGCTTGTCATAGTCTAAATGGAATGAAGTTATTTTGATGTGTGTGCAGATTCAAGATGGCGGAGGGCACGGCGGCGCTCCGGGCCGCGGCTGCCCACTGGAGCCTCGCCGGAGACCAGCAGTTGCTGGAAATCCTGCAGAACATACACCAGGTGAGAACCGAGACCTGAGGTGAACGGTCCGAGCTGTTGCAAGGGAGATGGAAATCTGAGGGTGCCTTTCCACCAGAGATGTGTTATGCAGCTATGCTGCGAAGATGTGAAAGCTACGCTACGAAACTGTGTGACCGTTTCCACCAACGCTAAGCTATGTAGCTGTGCGAGGCAGATGTACTATGCAGATGAGCAGCCGCGAGGCAGCTGTGCGAAGAAGATGTGCGATGTGTCGACAGGGGTGCGCGGAGCGGCAGCGCGGTGAGGGGGGACATTGCTACACGACTCGCGGCTATCCATAGCACGCGTCCATAGCACGCATCCATAGCACGCATCCAGGGCACGCATCTTTCTATATAAAAATCATAGCTTAGTTGTTTCCACCAGTGCTATGCAGCATAGCATAGCCTACGTTATGTGGACCTATGAACATGATTGGTGGATATCAGACACATCCATAGCAACGTAGCGTAGCACATCTCTGGTGGAAAGGCACCCTAACGCAGTCTATGCCGTATTTAGGCAGACAAAATAATATTCTTCTATAGAGTTTCTATTAACGAATTCATATCAAGGATGATATAGACTGGATTGGCAGTCGCCATATTTAGTACGGATCGGCCGCGGTTTTCGTAGTTCGATTATTAAATCTAGATGGCGCTGAAATACATATCCAGAAGCTTTGAAGGCAAAACAATAAGACTACAGATGTTTCATATTACTACAAATGTATTATTTTTCAAAAATATTGCATAATAATACATTTGCAGTGATATGAAATATTTGTAGTCTTATTGTTTTGCCTTCAAAGTCTCTGGCTATATTTCAGCGCCATCTAGATTTAATAATCGAACTACAAAAACCGCAGCCGATCCGTCCTATGGCGACTGCCAATCCAGTCTATATCATCCTTGATTCATATCTATCGTAACCGCACCGTATCGTAAATAGCCGCTAACGATGGGCCTCATAAGAAAGCTCAAAACACTCAGAGGGCGATGGAGAGGGCTTATTTGCACGTCATGACACAGTGAGGTCGTTTTACCGTTGCAATAATGATGAGTGATGAGTTACGGACACTGGCTAATGGCTTCACTCAGTCAGAAATGTCAACCTTGGCGATATTTAGATCTCAAAGAAGCTTTTGTCAAAACTGGTAGGCCATTTTCTTGGCCGAACGTACCACGCCACTACAATGTGGGTTCAGTGATACTCTGGAGCTCTGTAACGGTCACTTGCCATGTGTCTGTTCACTTTCACTGCTATGCTAATTACTAAGATAGTGTAAGTGGAATTAAAATTATGTGTTCAATTTAGGAAATGTAATGTAATGTAAAAGTTTGTGTAAATAATTTACTTACCATAACATCTTGTACCTTTACTTATTTACTAGCTGATGCCCGCGGCTTCGCACCCGTTGTATTTTTTTTAAATTTCTTTCATTAAAACCTTCTCCTGACAATAACAAACGCAACAATTTTTTTGTTGAATTATCCAATTTGGTGTAGTCGATCGGAAGTTATGCGCTTAGCAACACATTCAGCGATTCATTTTTAGAGTTCCGTAGTCAACTAGGAACCCTTATAGTTTCGCCATGTCTGTCCGTCTGTCTGTCTGTCCGCGGCTATGCTCAGAGACTGTTAGTACTAGAAGGCTGTAATTTGGCATGAATATATATATCAGTCACGCCGACAAAGTGGTTAAATAAAAAAAACTAAAAAATTTTTTTTAGTGTACCTCCCATAGACTTAAAGTGGGGGTGATTTTTTTTTCTCGACTAACCCTATAGTGTGGGGTGTCATTGTAAGGTATTTGAAAATAAATAGGGGTTTTCTAAAACTATTTTTTGATAAAGTGAATATTTTCGGAGATATTCACTCCGAAAGTTCAAAATAATGTGTCCCCCCCTCTAACTTTTGAACCACACGTCTAAAAAATATGAAAAAAATCACGTAAGTTAAACTTAACAAAAACTTCCTAGGAAAATTATTTTCATCTTAATCAGTTGAGCAGTTTTTAAGTTTTTGTAAAAAAATATTTCTAAACTAAAATTGTAATTTAACCTTCATTGCAAGCATTTTTTTTCTTTAAGTACCTATAAGATCACGCTAACAGTATCTTCTTTCAAATAAAAATAATATATTACATCTGAAAAACAATCAACATACACATACTAGTTCTAGTAGACTGCAGTAGATTAGTTACCCAATTCGCTGATAGATGGCGCTGTACGTTGGGACCAAAACAAGCACATTAATAAAGTATGCACAGATTTTTTCGTACTTGCTACGGAACCCTATCTTGGGCGTGTCCGACACGCTCTTGGCCGGTTTTTATTGTATTGTATTGAAATTAACATTAGTGAGCTTTTTCCCAGCGTATCGTGTCCCGATGCGACGAGACCACGGCGCGGCTCGAGCTGATGGCCCGAGGGCTGCGGGACGCCAGCGTCAACCTTCAGAACGTCAACAACAAGTGAGTTGGTCATCGTCATCATCATCATCTTCCCAACCTATACAGGGGGAAATCTAAATGGTGATACGTAACACAAGTGGGTGAATCAACTTTTAGTTTTGTACATTCCGTCCCCGGTTGTCCAAGTGAAACTTCATACTGTTTGAGATTTAAAAGCGAAAAAGTTTTCGGGTGCGCCGGTGGGACTTGAACCCACGTCTCCTGGGTCATAGCTTCTAATAGTTGTGATGGATGTTACCACACGCCACTGTTGGCGTATGTAAGCGATTAAGAATTTCGGGGAGGTCGGTTGGATGCGACGTGGTTCAGTTGGTAGAACACCCGTTGGGGCGCATACCCAGGAGACGTGGGTTCAAGTCCCACCGGCGCACCCGGAAACTTTTACGCTTTTAAATCTTAGGTTCGGTGAGCAGACGTAACTGCTAATAATAAAATAAATAATATTTTCATACTGTTTCATAGAATAATGCTTAGGTGGTCCAAGGGACACATTACACACACACACACACACACACACACACAGGGATTACTTTTATCTTGAGCCTCATGCTTCCCCCCTGTCCTTATAGTTAGTTGCGTTAGTTCTCCTTCGGCCATTGGACGGGGAACTCGTGTCGCTCGCGCTTACGCGCGGCTTTGATTCTAGCCGCTCTCACGCACACTCGAGTGCATAGAATACCTAAAATCGATTAGCGCAAGAAGCTCGGAGCGGTGTTAAAGCAGGGGGGTTTCACTCCGCAGTTTAGGTATGTTCGGCCGGCGCTCCTCCCGGGAGGAGTATGGCAGTAGGTTGTCGCGCGGCCTTCAGTTCGCACGCTAGCCGCGTCGCGCGTAATTAAGCATCTTTTTTTTCTGTGATTTTTGCAACAAACAATGACTTCTAAACGATATTATAAATAACTTACTTACATACTAAAGGTAGTTTACTGAATTAATACACACTGTTATCTTTCTTGATTTATATACCTACCAAATATGGGCTAGTGGGAACCCTGTGCCCTTGGTTTCGGATCAGCGGTGCCCAACGGAATATGAACGCTCGTATCACACGATAAGTTTTAATTTCGCGTGCACGCAGTAGGAGTAGGAAAGTATTTATACCTAAAGTTGACCTTTGTTCGAGAGTGATCCTTCTGTACGTTAGTACTATTACTTATTCTGTGGTTAAAGCTCCAAACGCACAGACAGCGGAGGCGTGGCGGTGCGGTGGCGGCGACTGTTGTAATATTCTAACTTGTATGAACGGTTGTGCGGTACCGAACCGCGAACTCGTTCATACAAGCTAGAATATTACAACCGTCACCGCCACCGCACCGCCACGCCTCCGCTGTCTGTGCGCTTGGAGCTTAATACATTATGTAGTCCAGCGTTAACTTAGTTACATATACTAATTTTGTATCGTTTTAACCCTTTAATGCATAGCGAGTCCAAAATTAAACTGTCTTTAGTATATCTAAATTTGAATATTGACAAAAAAAAATTATAGCTGTTTATTTCTTAACAATTATACACTTATGACATACCTAGCTAATCTTTATTTTTAAAGATTCTAATTGCTAGGCTATGAGTTGCCCTTGATAAATAAATTCTTAATTATGTTTTTAATGTTCTTAGGACAAAACTTCAAACCTTATTGCACAAATTATAAGTTTTGAATTGACTTAAACTATAATGTTTGAAAATGAACTTTAAAGACAGTGTAGCCTTTGGGATACGCAACGCATAAGGGTTAAATTCCACTCAGTATGTTCTGTCTTTGTTCTGTATGTTTGTCCTTTTTCAGGTTTCTCGCGTTAAGCAATACACAGTTTGTAGAGAGTCGCGTCTACGAGGACAACACTGACTTGGCGCCGCCACCGCCGGGCAAGGTGAGACACACACACACACATACACACAAACACATACACATACGCACAAACACATACACACACACAAACATATACACACACATACACATTATACACACACATATAAAGTATACACTATATTCGACCATTGCTGGAGTATGCTTTTCAAAACTGGAACCCATACTTTAAGAAGGATGTCAATATGCTGAAGAAGGTTCAGCGAAAAGCAACAAAAATAATTTTCTCCCTTAAAAATTTGAGGAGCGCCTTTCGGAGCTAAATATGTCAACTTTGGAAGAACGTAGGAAACGAGGAGATCTCAAAGAGACATGCAAAATTCTGCATGGACATTACAATGGCCATAACCATAACATTTCAAACTAAATACAAACTGAAACATGGATGCACAGAAAAAAGACCAGTGCTGGGAATCGAACCCAGGTCCTCAGCATTCCGTGCCGCGTGCCATTCCCCAACACCATCACTGTTCAAGAGTCTAGACACAATTTATTCCCATACATCTCACATAGTCTCTGTTCGTTTTAACTAATCACATTACGCAAAAAATAAAAAATTACTAAAAGATACTTCATAGCAAACTTGTTTAATGTCCATAACATAACATTAAGGACCTATTTAAGATTTAATTAGTTAACTTTGCTAGTCGTGAAAAAACTATCTGTACCTGCAACTTAAAATAACTAAGAATTAAAAGTTAATATATTTCGTACTAAATACAAACTGAAATATAGATGCACAGAAAAAACCCCAGAAAAAAGACCAATGCTGGGAATCGAACTGTCGTGAAGCGGGTCGGTATAATTGGATTAGGTACTTACTTACTCCTCACTTCACTGGCAGATAAGTTACATTTCTTTTGGTTACAAACTAGAAGTTGCTCAGATAGGTTCAGCGGCTTCCTAAAAGACCTTTACTTCAAGGGCCGTAGCCGGTTGTGCTTATGTTGGGGTGATTAGGGCAGACAGCGAAATGATACAAAGGCCAATTTAAATTAACAGTGTATTGTTTTACCAACATGCAACGATAAAAACAATTTCATAGATTGCAATAATTTCATAACATAAGTTGTGTGACGAAGAACGGTACGTTCGAGTTAGGAATGACCTCTTATTAGAGTACGTTTGGTAACGCGCACTGATTTTAAAGCGTGGGCAAATTCACGCTCGCACTGGCCAGTGGATAAATAAAAGTTAGTGCACTTACGGGATCTTCGGGACTACCTCGACGATGACGGGTGGATCACGCTAGGCTACGGAGGCCGTAGCCTGCGGAGTATGTTCGGGGACCCTCAGGCCGTCGAACCCAACTAGCCAGTAGCTAGGTGAGGCCTGGGGGGGAAACCGGAGGCTGCGCCCGATGACCACGGTGGTGGTTAGTGCGGGGTGCAGTGCGCGGGCAGGCATGAAGCCCTTGGCATCGCACTATGTACTGCAGGATCTGCCCGCCAGAATCCTGAGCCTACGGGAACCGAGGCGCGCGCGGTCAGCCGCGGCGCGCGACGGGGGTGAAGTAAGGCGTTGACACACCCTTGGCTTCGCGTAAACGCATCAGGCCGCCTCTAAGCCTGAGCCTTCGGGCAATCAAAAGCGAGCGCGGTCACGCGCGGCTCGCGTTGCAAATAGGGCGCGGCATTCAGGCTCGGCGCGTAGCAGGGGTGATGAAGGGCGTTGAAGTCTTCTTGGCGTCGCACGAATGCACCCGGCCGCCCTCTCAGCCGGGGCCTACGAAGAATGAGTGCGGCGGCGCTCTCACACCGCGAACGTCACTACGCGGCACAACTCGCGTTCAACACTGTATTTGTGGCGATACTACAATCCGCGGCACATTACTAAGCGACCGCAACGGCCTGCCAAGACGTTCGGACCGACGCGGTATGCGCGGGCGTGATGTTTTTGTCCGATTGTTTACATGCGGGTTCGGAATGTCAAACGCGCGCGGTAAAAATGCGTACGTGAGCTCGCGAGGAGCGCCGTGCCAACACTGACGTTTCACTCGGGAAACTCCTGCGCCAGTTCCTTGTTACGCTCCGCGGCGGGATGCTGTCTCAAATTAGCATGACGCGCCGCTGTCAATGTGCGCCGTTAGGGAACGCATATTTCGCTAAATGGAATGGTTTTTGACAGGTGTCTAACTTTTCTAATAAAAAGATACCGTCTCGTTTGAAAAATAAATTTATGACAGTTCCGCGTCTGGAATTTACTGAAATACGTTTTGTTGTGTAAAACAGTGATAATAAGTGTGTAGCTTATGTCCTGGCGATGAAATTGGTGTATCGCATGTGGTTGGGAGTAAGATAGTTTAGTGAGGAAGTGCTTGTGAAAGTTTGCGATAACACATGGAGTTTCTGTGGTGAATTCAACTCCTATAGCTACTGAAGGCCTGGAATATGCCTGTTACTCGTTAGATTAAGAGTTTAGCTACACGTGAGTACATATGTCTTATTCCAAAACATGTTATTCATGTAAATATTGACATGTCAAAATCGGTATTGAGTTTAAGGTTATGTTGTAGTAATTTGTACTACAATACCCCCCTTGTCAGGAAAAGAGGTTAAGCCGAGCTTAACCGCAACAGCCGGTATAGCCGGAAAAAAAAATCTTATGCCCTCATTTAGGTATGCATGCGACTTAATATCGTTAAGATTAGGGAGTAGAAAATCAAACTTATCAAGTAAGTGATCCTAAAGGCTAAGCATGCGTGTTGAACTTTATCAACGTCTAACACTAATGCCTGGACTCCGGCCTATGTGGATCCGGTTCCTGGACTATGATCCTAACTTTCTATCTAATACGCCTAGAATACCTAAATTACTACCAACGAGCTATGGTAGGTCATGCCATGTTATGATGTTTATCCTAACTTAAAGTACAAGTATATGTATATTTATTTTATACTACAATATACATTTTGTACAAGAGGTACATGACAGTGTGCGCACACTGTCAAGTTCTCACTATATACAGTAGCACACCTTGTGGTGGTGGCTACAGCAAATCCTAGATGTGTGAAGTGTCAATAGACTTCACACTGAAATTTAAAGTTCGATAATTGTGATAGCTATCAAGAAAGTATGAGAAAAAACTTAGTTTTCATTTTTTCTCTAAAAGTACTGGACCGATTTTAATCCAGTTTGCACTCCCTGGTACCTAGGGTAGTACAGGTACACATAAATTTTTAATTTTTCAAAAAAAGTTGAGTTTGACACTTTTTGTAAAAAGGTGTACTGTGTACAAAAAAGCAAAACAAAGTCAATGTCGCGCTTTGGTATACACCTTATGGCACTTTTATGATGTCCTTGGCATGATATTTTCCTGTTTTACCCGTGTCAATGTCTTGTAGATCATAAACGACATCTGAGTGCTTCTTCGTAACTTTGCTCTTGACGAATCTCGGGGCAAGTTTCGCTGAGAAGAAGTGTGCCGCACTTGACTGTACAAAATTACGCCTCCACACGGTATCTCCCACGCTTAGCCGGAGCTCTCGGCGGCGTAGGTTATACCGGTTCGCGTTTTGTTTGTACGCTTTGGTCAAGGCGTCTGTTACACGGTTGAAGATATCTGCCAAGTCATCTAGCGTGTTAGCTTTGTTAGACCGAGTTGCGAGCTGGAGGTCGTCTGACGAATGTGGTGCGTTGCCACGTATGTGATGCAACGCGCCGTCCGCGACGAACTCACGGCCTTTTGCCAAGAAAAATGGTGTATATCCCGTTGCAACATTGACGGTGCTATTCAGTGACATCTGAATATGTGGTAGGTGCTTGGACCAGTTTCTGTGGTCTTCCCCCACTAAAATAGCTAAGCAGGTTTGGATCGTTTGGTTGTATCGCTCAATAGTGTTCGATTGTGGCGCGTAAAAAGCTCCGTAAAATATCCTGGGAATTGAATGTTTCGAGCAAAAGTTTTTAAATTCTCGACTTTGAAAGATCGTGGCGTTATCGCATATGAGAACGCATGGTATGCCCTCTTTGGTCAATATCTCAGACTCTACAAATGATGACACTGTTTTGGTGGTTGCAGTTCTTAACGGGTGTAACCAACAATATTTAGTAAAAACGTCTACAATTGACAGTATGTAGACGTGACCAGAATACGATTTAGCTATGGGGCCGATGATGTCTATTGACAAAGTATGCATCGGCCTATCAACCTTCTTCTGGTTAGTCATGTGCCCGTGCGGCGGGTTATTGGAGTGTTTATAAGCTTTACACTTCTCGCACGCGGACACATAACTTTTCGCGTCTGCATACATGCCCTTCCAGTAATAATTTTCCTTAATTTTTGAAAATGTTTTAAAAGTACCTGGGTGCACCGCGTTAATTTCGTGGTTTTCCTTCATGCACTCTGGTATTAGTTCTCGTGGAATTACTATTTTCCACTCGGTAGCGCTAAGTAGTTGCGACGATGGTTTGCTATACCTTAACAACATTCCATTTTTTATTTGGTAATTTTTGTGGAATGTTGGGTTTGATTCTACATTTTTAAATAATTTATTATACCAATCATCGTTAGAACTGCTACCACCAGTAAATGCAACTGCCTTGAGTTCAATTCGAGATAATATATCTGGGACTACGTGGTTCGAGCCTTTTCTGTGTCGTATCTCGAAATTGAAGCAAGACAGCTGCATCGCCCAGCGTGCTAAACGACCAGAAGGGTTGTTTAGCGACTTCAACCATTTGAGGCACATATGGTCCGTGACGACCACAAAGTGAGTACCGTCTATATAAGGGCGGAAATGATTTATGGAGTCTACCACGGCCAACAACTCGCGCTCTGTAGTGCTGTAGTTCCGCTCGGTCTTGGAGAGAAGTCTCGAGTGGAATGCGACGGGGTGTTCTATGCCGTCGATCTCCTGAATAAGGACGCTCCCGATGCCTACCGACGAAGCGTCGGTGTGGATTTGGAATGGTAGGGAAAAGTCGGGGCAAGCCAGTACTGGAGCCATGGTGAGAGCTTCTTTGAGCGCTAGGAAGGACCTTTCTGCTTCTTCTCCCCAGGCTATGGCGTCTTTTCCCTTCTTTTTTCCTACCAATGCGGTCATCGGTGCGACTATGGTCGAGAACTTATCCACGAACCTGCGGTAGTATGAACACAGACCTATAAATGCGCGCAATTGCCTAGCTGTTGTTGGTCGTGGGAAGTTTTTAATACAGTCCAACTTTTGTGGATCTGTTTGTAAACCTTGAGGGCCGATAACATAACCAAGATATTTCAGCTCGTCCTTACAGAACTCGCATTTGTTGAAGTTAATTGTCAAACCCGCTTTGCTTAAAGCGTCGAAAACGTCGTTTAAAATTTCAAGATGTTCTTGAAAGTTACTTGTGGCGATTAGTAAGTCGTCACGATAACCAAAGATTTTTTCACCATATTTGTGATGAAACAAAGAATCTATTAAACGTTGCAATTCGCAACCGGCGTTTGATATACCAAACGGAAGCCTACGGAATTCGAAAAGTCCTCTGCCTGGTACAACAAAAGCCGTTTTTTGACACGATGTTCCAGAGCCGTCCACGTTGTCGGAGTTACATAAAGATATTTGCCAGTAAGCGGCAGACAAATCAATTGAAGTTAGATAGCGAGAACCGCGCAAATTATCCAAAATCGAACTTATGTAAGGTAATGGGTATGAGTCTTTGACTGTGACATCATTTAATTTTCTTGCATCTAAGCAAAACCTAAGAGAGCCATCTTTTTTTGGAGTCATGACGACTGGATTTGACCAAGGCGACTTAGACGGTGCTATCACGCCCAGCTCTAGCATTCGGTCTACTTCCTCATTTAAAGCCTTAAGTTTGACTGGGGAAAGCGGATAGTACCGTTGCTTGATTGGTGGTCCGGTCGTCAGGATCTTGTGCTCGACTATGGATGTTTTGCCTAAACCCCTCTCCTCTGTACTTATGGTTTTGTATTTAGCTATGACCTTATTTATTTCGATTGCTTCCAAAGGAGAGAGTTGTTGCTTTGGAATTATGGCGCAAACACCGGTATTACCTTGTGTTTGTGTCACAATTCCATTGCATGTTGTTGTGCTGTGGTTTATTAAATTTATTAATCCAACTTTATGCATAAAATCCATACCCATTATAAAGTTATCGATTACGGTTGGTATTACCAAAAACGTGGTCTCGTAAGTTCGATTTCTGAAAATGATCGGTAAAAGTAAAGTGCCTATGACGTTAACTTTAGAGCCGTTTGCACAAGTTGCACTTGAGCGTACGGGTGTTAATTTGAAACCTAGTTTTAACAAGTTTTTGTGGTATCCGTTACCAATAATATTTAAATTCGCGCCTGTGTCCAACAGTCCCTTGTAAGTTCCAGATCCAATGTCGAAGTCGATGTACAGTCTATTGTCACCATCAATGACTGATATGCCAGGGGTTACCGTTCCTAGATGGGGTGATTTATGATCTGTTTCGGTGAACCCTGGGGTGTCTAGTTTTTTGGGCTATTGTTTGCCTCCAGGTGTGGCCTGCGCTTAGGGGGGTTGCATTTTGGGCAGGTATTTGACAATACCCCTCTTTGTCCACACTGGAAGCAAACAATGCCGGGTATAGTTCGACATTGTCTGTAAGAGTGACCAATTTTTTTACATTTTTTACAGGTCACTGAGATATTTGAGGTGAATTTTCTACTATGCTGTGTATTTACAACAGCCACGTGATTCGACTGTTTGTTTGATCTGGATCCGGAACTGACAGTGGGTGGACCGGCGTAAGCTTCGAGTCGCTTACCCAAAATGATCAAGTTTTGGATAGTGTAAGTATCACCGACAGCTAGCAGTTGTGCATACATAGGCTGAATATTGTGTTTGATGATTTCGATAAGGCTGGTCTCTTGTAATGGGGACACCAACCTCGAATTCATCGTCTGCATTTCCAGTATGTATAAATGTAACGGCTGTCCTGGTAGCTGTCGGTGGTCTCTAACTTTCTTTTCTAAAGCGTAATCGCTATCAATGGATGTGAAAAAACTCTTGAATTTGGTTTGTAACTCCGACAGGGTGGTGACGCTGTCTCGTATCTGCCTATAAAAATCTAAAGCTTTGCCACCCAATAAGTCGGGAAAACATTTGAGTACCTTGCGCTCCGACGTATCGCGGTTGCGCATATAATCATCGAGCCTAAGGAAGAAATCTGCGACGTCCGATTCGCCCGTGAACTTTAAGTTCCACGCTCGTAAGCTATCCTCGCGTATTACGTGTACAACGCGTTCTTCAGAATCTGCGGTCGGCTGGTGGTACATTTCGCGCCAGTGAGGTGGTTGGTCTAAGATTCTGGACACAAGCTTCGGAGCTTCCAATGTGTTTATGGAACGATACTGTCCGGTCGCGGCGGTCGGCGCGTCTGGTTGATTGGATGGACCGGGGGTCGGTTCATATGGGTCTCGATTTCCGCGCGGTCGCGTGTTAACGAAACTAGGACCGGGTCCTAAGTCAAAACTTGAGGTTGTCGTCGGTGGGTCGCGTCTGGTGATTTCAATTTCGTGATATAATTCGTTTTCGTGGTCCGACATGTTGGCAGCTCGTCAATGTCTGTGTGGTCCCGAACAAGTGTGATAATAATAACAATAATGACACTTCTCAATGGAGAAGGTGTTATATAAATTGTATCAACTGCAAAGCATCTATTATGATGCGCAGTAAAATAATTGGGGAATATATTTAATTGTAATTGTTCAAATTGTTTGTTGTTACTATGCTACATTCTCATAGTACAACTAAAATAATTAAATTAATTAATTGTTACTTGGTCGGGTACACACAGATGCACAAAAAGACTTATAAGTACAGGCAGGTTACCATATTGCATCAAAAATATTCAATTTGTTTCAGAAAATATGGCCATGTTATAAAAAATACAATTTAACTATCAGCTGTCCGCTAATCACACCAACAATATTTAAATTTAGTGAAACTATTTTTTTCCTATGTTAATTACAGTTTTTTGTTATTGATGTTGTATACTAATATCGACTGGTGAAGGTAAATTTTATAATTAATGGTTTTTTTTTTTTTTTTTTCCAAAGTTACATTTTTTTTTTTTTAAATTATTATTATTTATGAAGCTGAATAATAACGTTAATAATTAAGGTTCGGGCGCCAAATCTGTCGTGAAGCGGGTCGGTATAATTGGATTAGGTACTTACTTACTCCTCACTTCACTGGCAGATAAGTTACATTTCTTTTGGTTACAAACTAGAAGTTGCTCAGATAGGTTCAGCGGCTTCCTAAAAGACCTTTACTTCAAGGGCCGTAGCCGGTTGTGCTTATGTTGGGGTGATTAGGGCAGACAGCGAAATGATACAAAGGCCAATTTAAATTAACAGTGTATTGTTTTACCAACATGCAACGATAAAAACAATTTCATAGATTGCAATAATTTCATAACATAAGTTGTGTGACGAAGAACGGTACGTTCGAGTTAGGAATGACCTCTTATTAGAGTACGTTTGGTAACGCGCACTGATTTTAAAGCGTGGGCAAATTCACGCTCGCACTGGCCAGTGGATAAATAAAAGTTAGTGCACTTACGGGATCTTCGGGACTACCTCGACGATGACGGGTGGATCACGCTAGGCTACGGAGGCCGTAGCCTGCGGAGTATGTTCGGGGACCCTCAGGCCGTCGAACCCAACTAGCCAGTAGCTAGGTGAGGCCTGGGGGGGAAACCGGAGGCTGCGCCCGATGACCACGGTGGTGGTTAGTGCGGGGTGCAGTGCGCGGGCAGGCATGAAGCCCTTGGCATCGCACTATGCACTGCAGGATCTGCCCGCCAGAATCCTGAGCCTACGGGAACCGAGGCGCGCGCGGTCAGCCGCGGCGCGCGACGGGGGTGAAGTAAGGCGTTGACACACCCTTGGCTTCGCGTAAACGCATCAGGCCGCCTCTAAGCCTGAGCCTTCGGGCAATCAAAAGCGAGCGCGGTCACGCGCGGCTCGCGTTGCAAATAGGGCGCGGCATTCAGGCTCGGCGCGTAGCAGGGGTGATGAAGGGCGTTGAAGTCTTCTTGGCGTCGCACGAATGCACCCGGCCGCCCTCTCAGCCGGGGCCTACGAAGAATGAGTGCGGCGGCGCTCTCACACCGCGAACGTCACTACGCGGCACAACTCGCGTTCAACACTGTATTTGTGGCGATACTACAATCCGCGGCACATTACTAAGCGACCGCAACGGCCTGCCAAGACGTTCGGACCGACGCGGTATGCGCGGGCGTGATGTTTTTGTCCGATTGTTTACATGCGGGTTCGGAATGTCAAACGCGCGCGGTAAAAATGCGTACGTGAGCTCGCGAGGAGCGCCGTGCCAACACTGACGTTTCACTCGGGAAACTCCTGCGCCAGTTCCTTGTTACGCTCCGCGGCGGGATGCTGTCTCAAATTAGCATGACGCGCCGCTGTCAATGTGCGCCGTTAGGGAACGCATATTTCGCTAAATGGAATGGTTTTTGACAGGTGTCTAACTTTTCTAATAAAAAGATACCGTCTCGTTTGAAAAATAAATTTATGACAGTTCCGCGTCTGGAATTTACTGAAATACGTTTTGTTGTGTAAAACAGTGATAATAAGTGTGTAGCTTATGTCCTGGCGATGAAATTGGTGTATCGCATGTGGTTGGGAGTAAGATAGTTTAGTGAGGAAGTGCTTGTGAAAGTTTGCGATAACACATGGAGTTTCTGTGGTGAATTCAACTCCTATAGCTACTGAAGGCCTGGAATATGCCTGTTACTCGTTAGATTAAGAGTTTAGCTACACGTGAGTACATATGTCTTATTCCAAAACATGTTATTCATGTAAATATTGACATGTCAAAATCGGTATTGAGTTTAAGGTTATGTTGTAGTAATTTGTACTACAGAACCCAGTACACACACACAGCACAGTACACACAGTACACACACACACACACAGTACACACACACAGTGCACAGTAGCGCCATCTCTTGTCCAGGTGAGCGGTTAGTTCCGAAGGAGTGTTAAAATCTCTCGATGAGGGTGTAACATAGATGTGCGCTTGTCACTGCATAAGGTGATGATTTAGCAGATTGAAATGTATGATGTATAGGAAAGATTCGTGTCTAATCTCTAGACCAGTGGTGGTGTAGGGGTATGGCACGCGGCACGGAATGCTGAGGACCTGGGTTCGATTCCCAGCATTGGTCTTTTTTCTGGGGTTTTTTCTGTGCATCTATATTTCAGTTTGTATTTAGTACGAAATATATGATTTCACGGGATGACCGTAAAAGTAATAAAAAAATGAAGTTGAAAAAATAAGTACAAAAAAAGATACTTCATAGCTAACTTGTTTAAAGTTGCACAGTAGCGCCATCTCTTGTCCAGGTGAGCGGTTAGTTCCGAAGGAGTGTTAAAATCTCTCGATGAGGGTGTAACATAGATGTGCGCTTGTCACTGCATAAGGTGATGATTTAGCAGATTGAAATGTATGATGTATAGGAAAGATTCGTGTCTAATCTCTAGACCAGTGGTGGTGTAGGGGTATGGCACGCGGCACGGAATGCTGAGAACCTGGGTTCGATTCCCAGCATTGGTCTTTTTTCTGGGGTTTTTTCTGTGCATCTATATTTCAGTTTGTATTTAGTACGAAATATATGATTTCACGGGATGACCGTAAAAGTAATAAAAAAATGAAATTAAAAGTTAAGTATGAAGTATCTTTTTCTATTTATTTTTTATTCTTTGAGGACCTGGGTTCGATTCCCAGCATTGGTCTTTTTGCTGGTTTTTTTTCTGTGCATCTATATTTCAGTTTGTATTTAGTTTGAAATATAAGAATTAAAACTAGATTAAAATTAAATAAAATAAACTAAACTAAGGGGCTGTTTCACCACTTTTCTTAAAGTTCGGATTAGCTTAATTATAACCTTATTTGAGAGATGGAATTAAAATTTCTGTTTCACCAGTCTTGATTAGCGCTAAGTGACGGACAAACTGTTTCTTAATGTAACCATAAGATCAGGTGGCATTTAGCATTTTTATCCGTCACATAACTTTTTAATTAGTTATGTTTATTTTTTTGTGGCCATGGTTGGAGAGCCCATCAGCCGGTTAAGAAAAATAAATCATAGTTTTTTTATTTTTTAAAGAAATAAGTCATGCTAAATTGCATAAAATAATTTAAAAATCAAGATTTGAATAAAAAAAGTAGGTACACTTTTAGAATGTAAAAATAAATCCAAAATTTCGTAATATTTTTTAATTACAGACTTTTTTTCGGTGGCTCAATCGTTTGTTCTACCTGAACTTGTATATCGCCATTAAAAAAAAGTTTATCTGTCAAATGGTTTGGCGCCACTTTTCGATTCGTTTTACGTGATTTTATTTTTCCTTGTTATTGTTAACAAAGTATCGTAAATAAATACCGTTTTTGGTATCAATTATAATGTTACACATTTGTTTATGCAAAAAAATAGATGTATTTAAAAATTAGGTTAACTGGAAGAGATCCCTTTAAGGGATAAGTTCGCCTTTGTACATCTGTATCTCTTGTTAACTAGTTATTTTCATGTTTTATGTACAATAAAGAGTTTTACATACATACATACATACAATTATATAGTTAATGATTTCTTTTGCTTTAATAATGAGTGACTCTTAGAACGAAAGTGTGCGAACAGGAACGCGTGGTCGTGAAATGCGACGTTGCCATTCTGACTTTTTGTTAAACCCATGATTAGTTAAGTGGTACATAGTTTGCACAGGACCGGCGTGGTGAAACTGGAAAAACATTAGCTGACAGATTTCTCCAGTACTTAGTTTGTTCATTGGTTAGGTAACCAGCAGTTTGACAATAAGGTGGTGAAACACCCCCTAAAGGACCTATTTAAGGACAGTGGGAATACAGGTTTGAGAGGGGCAGAGGGCATTCTATGAAGCTGACCAACTGGGTTTGAGCAACTCTTAAAAACATTTTTTACTAGTTCTTACCCAACATAATACACACACATACACAGTACACGCACTCAAATACACTGTACACACGTACTTACGCATTTTATTTTACATGTTATTCTATTAAGGTCTAAATTGTGCTACTGTTTACAATATGTTTGTATTTAGTTTGAAATATATGGTTTCACGGGATGACCGTAAAAGTAATAAAAAAAAAAAATGAAGTTGAAGAAAATAAATAGAAAAAGATACTTCATACTTAACTTGTAAAAGTTGGCCTAGTAGCGCCATCTCTTGGTCCAGGTGAGCGGGTAGCTCCGAAGGAGTGTTGAAGTCTCTCGGTAGAGGGCATAACATAGATGCGCTTTATCACTGCCTAAATGTGATTATAACAGACTGAAGTGTACGATGTATGGGAAAGATTCGTCGCTAACTTCTAGACCAGTGATGGTGTAGGGGTAAGCACGCAGCACGGAACGCTGAGGACCTGGGTTCGATTCCCAGCATTGGTCTTATTTCTGGGGTTTTTTCTGTGCATCTATATTTCAGTTTGTATTTAGTTTGAAATATATGTTTACAATGTGTCACATTTCAGTTGTAGGACTTCCACCGCTGGACATAGGCCTCCCTCATTGATACCCGGTCATTACGGTTGGAAGCGGCTTGCATCCGTGAACCTGCGGCCTTTACCAAATCGTCCATCTCGTTGGTGGACGTCCCACGCGTCTACCTGATAAATCCTGATAAATCTCGTGTCACGGTGTTTGTTAATGGAACTCCTCCGAAACGGCTTGACTGATTTTTATCAATTTTGGAGGAGGTTCTCAAGTCGACGTGTATATTTGTTTTTTTTTATGTATGATAACGCATAACTTCTTACAGAGTAGTCCGATTTTGATGATTCTTTTTTTATTGGAAAGCGTATACCCCAAGGGTGGTCCCATGTAAATTTGGAAATAATATACCTACCCTAAGGGTAGGAAAACAGGGGATGATTGACTAACTTTTTACAGAGTAGTCTGATTTTCATAATTCTTTTTTATTGGATAGGGTATACCTTCAAGTTGGTATTATATAATACCTTTTTTGTTTGACCTTAATCTAGGTACCAGTTTGAAGTCGGTGCCTCAGCACGACCCAGGAGGAGTGATAGAAGCCAATCAGGTAGAAGATCCACTCCTCCTGGCTAGTGCTGAGGCACGGACTTCAAACTGGTACCTAGATTAAGGTCAAACAAAAAAGGTATTATTTTTTGCTTTTTAGTTTTTTCGGCGGTTTAATTTTTTTTTTTAATTAAAATTTAGTAACACCTGCAGTAACCTTGTGTCGTTTGACAGGACGCGCCCCGACTGACAGAGCTGTCATCGGACCTGTCAAAACTGAAGCAAAGTCTGCAGGTTCTGGAGAACTACCACGAGCCGCTCCACATCCTGAGAGACAGTGACAGCGATAGCGACAGCGACGGTGCAGATGACAGGTCACTTTGAGCACAGAATATGTAATAGTACTGACGCACAGAAGGATCACTCTCGAACAAAAGTCAACTTTAGGTATAATAAAACCGGCCAAGAGCGTGTCGGACACGCCCAAGATAGAGTTCCGTAGCAGGTACGATAAAATCTTTGCATACTTTATTAATGTGGTTGTTTTGGTCCCAACGTCGGTGGTACAGCGCCATCTATCGGCGAATAGGGTAACCAATCTAATCGAATCTGCAGTCTACTAGAACTAGTACCTATGTATGTTGATTGTTTTTCAGATGTAATATATTTTTTTTATTTGAAAGAAGATACTGTTAGCGTGATCTTATAGGTACCTAAAGAAAAAAAATGCTTGCAATGGCGGTTAAATTACAATCATAGTTTAGAAATATTTTTTTACAAAAACTTAAAAACTACTCAACTGATTAATTTGAAAATAATTTTCCTAGAAAGTTTTTATTAATTTTAACTTACCTGATTTTTTTCATATTTTTAAGACCTGCGGTTCAAAAGTTAGAGGGGGGGGGGCACATTATTTTGAACTTTCGGAGTGAATATCTCCAAAAATATTCACTTATCTAAAAATGGTTTTAGCAAACCCCTATTTATTTTCAAATACCTATCCAATGATACCCCACACTATATGGTTAGTCGAGAAAAAAAATCACCCCCACTTCACGTCTATGGGAGGTACCCTAAAAAAAAACTTTTTAGTTTTTTTTATTCAATCACTTTATCGGCGTGACTGATATATATATTCATGCCAATTTACAGCTTTCTAGTACTAACAGTCTCTGAGCTTAGACAGACAGACAGACGGACAGACATGGCGAAACTATAAGGGTTCCTAGTTGACTACGGAACCCTAAAAACTCGCTTACTTTTACTTCTTGCACGCGAAATTGAAACTTATCGTGTGATACGAGCGTTCATATTCCGTTGGGCACCACTGATCCGAAACCAAGAGCACAGGGTTCCCACTCGCCGATATTTGGTAGGTATATAAATCAAGAAAGATAACAGTGTGTATTAATTCAGTAAACTACCTTTAGTAAATAAGTTATAAGATCGTTTAGAAGTTGCAAAAATCACAGAAAATAATAGTTTAAAAAAACTAAAAAACACGCTTTAAAAAATAAAAAATAAATTTGAATAAATTTCAATTCACTATTCTTATAGTGCAGTAAAAAATCTTAATAAGCAATTATTATATTGTTATATCCAGATCAAAATTTGTAAACAATTCTAAATATTGATAAAATAAATAATAATAGTTTAAAATATTTTATTGTAAAAAAAGCGTGGGGTGCTTTTTAAGATGTTATCAAAATGATAATCCTTGACAATTGACACCATGCACCCCACGCTTTTTTTACAATAAAATATTTTAAACTATTATTATTTATTTTATCAATATTTAGAATTGTTTACAAATTTTGATCTGGATATAACAATATAATAATTGCTTATTAAGATTTTTTACTGCACTATAAGAATAGTGAATTGAAATTAATTAAAATTTATTTTTTATTTTTTAAAGCGTGTTTTTTAGTTTTTTTAAACTATTATTTATTTTCTATTTTTTAGTTGCATTTTTTTTCTTTCTAACTTTACCCCCCTCACCTACAACCCCCAAACCCCTATACCCAACCCCCCAACATCCCCCACCCCATTTCCCCAAACCCCACACCCTTACCCCCAATCCCTTAAGCCCCCCTTACCCCCCTCCTCATTTTACAAACCCCCGAACCACCTAAACCCAACCCCCCTAACACCGAACCCCCCAAACCCCCGGAAACCCCCCTCCCCCACCCCCCCACCTGCCCCCCCCATCCCTCCCCCCCCACCCCGCCACCTACCGCCCCCCCTTCCAGTTCCATCATCAAACCCTTGTTACCATCTAGGCCTCTTACCCCCTCCCCATTTCCCACAACCCCCCAAAATCACTTACCCCGAACCCCCCAACACCCCCACCCTATTCCCCGTAAACCCCCCCCATCTCCTAACCCCAACCGCCACACCCTAACCCCCAACCCTCTAAACCCCCGACCCCCTTACCCCATACCCCATTCCCCCCCCCACCCCGCCACCTACCCCCTTTCCAGCTCCATCATCAGACCCTTGTTACCATCATGGACCAAAGTACTCGTCAAAACGAATCAAACGAGCCCAAACTCGATGGGGTTGTTTCGTGTTATTGTGGAGTGCCTTTGGCCATCTTCCAGCTCCATCATCAGACCCTGGTTACCATATGGGATCAAAGTGCTCGTCAAGACGAATCAAACGAGCCCAAACTCGATGGGGTTGAGTCGTTTTATTGTGGAGTGCCTTTGGCCATCTTCCAGCTCCATCATCAGACCCTGGTTACCATATGGGATCAAAGTGCTCGTCAAGACGAATCAAACGAGCCCAAACTCGATGGGGTTGTGTCGTTTTATTGTGGAGTGGCTTTGGCCATCTTCCAGCTCCATCATCAGACCCTGGTTACCATCTGAGATCAAAGTGCTCGTCAAGACGAATCAAACGAGCCCAAACTCGACGGGATTGTGTTGTTTTATTACATAGTTCCTATGGCCACCATCCAGCTCCATCATCAGATCAGCTCCATGTTACAATAATATTGCATTGTCATCCAATTTACACATATGTGCAAAATTTCAGCTCAATCGGAAACCGGGAAGTGGGTATCAAAATCGCGCCCTAAGGAGTCGGTTACAAACATACAAACATACAGGTGAAGCTAATATAAAGCGTGTAAAAAGATGCTTAATTACGCGCGACGCGGCTAGCGTGCGAACTGAAGGCCGAGCGACAACCTACTGCCATACTCCTCCCGGGAGGAGCGCCGGCCGAACATACCTAAACTGCGGAGTGAAACCCCCTGGTTTAAGTTAATTTAAATAGATTAATTTTGCAGCCAGAGAATCTGGACTTAGCGGGAGCAGTGTTTGATGAATTTGGCCATTGAGTCTCCCAATGCGGCTGGCATAGTCACACAGGTGCAAAAAAAAAGATTCATTTGACAACCAGATGCCCTAGTGGTTAAAGAACCTGACTACGAAGCTTGAAATCCCGGGTTCGATTCCCGTGTCGGTCAGATATTTGTATGAAAAATACTTAGATTATTAGATAGAGCTTAGGCGGCATGAAAACGTCCCGAAAAATATAAGCCAACCGTTGGCTTATATGTCATTTGCCTCTCTTCAGTTTGAATGACGTAACGCGATCGTAATATGAAGCTGTCAAATGGAATTTTTGGACGTTTTGTATCGCAATGTTTGCTACTGACACTCTATCAAGTGTATAAATAATCTAAGGAAAAATACGAATGTTTGTTCTCGGTTCTTGGGTGTTAATATGTATTTAAGTATGTATCTATCTGTATAAGTATGTTTATCCGTTGTCTAGTATCCATAGCACAAGATTTGCCTAGCTTACTTTGGGACTAGGTCAATTGGTGTAAATTATTCGGTGATATTTATTTATTTATTATTTATTCTGACAGATCTATCTACGCAGGTCATACCACTGAACGGATTGTGCTGAATTCGGCACACACAGATACAGTACCCAGCCATAAAGAATACACATCGGTCTTTGGAAAAAGACTCGGCAAATGTCGGCTTCGTATAGCGTTGTCACACACTACTTATGTGACGTTTGTCAGTCGTTGTTCAGGTGCCGTAGGGTACGGACGCGTTCCGGTGAAAATATATAATATACAGTTATTGAAACCCCCCAACTTTAAATTGTATGATGGATTACACTGATAAGACTAATAATAAATACGGCTGATATTGACCAAATTGAGAGCACAGATAGTGAAATAGAAGGAATTGAGATTTTTTGAAAATTTAAATTTATGTAAAAATAGGTGTCTTTTAATATACTCTAATCTCTTTTTTGACTATCCTTTTTCTAGTAGTTGCAACAACCCTCTATAGATATCAAAACTTTACATGTCATTAATTTGACGTAAACTAATTAAGTCCATGGAGTGCAGTATTTATTTGATATCAAACGTCACTTAATAAATACGGCTATTGATGGACGGTAGCCAGTGTTCGGAAATCGTCGTAAACTGCGAATTGTCTCTTGCTAAAGGCCGATGTGCATTCTTTATCGCCGGGCACTGTAGCTATTATGCCGTACGGGTTTTTTTAAATTCCCACAGGATCAGGATCATTTCGTTTTGAATACATATGGCGACCCTGATTGCCTGTTTAATTACTGTTTTTTTTTTACAGACTCGTGTTGAAACCTAAGGACTTGTACTCCGATAGATCCTTGCCCTACATCATAGGCTCCCAAGCCTGGAAGAACAAATGCCACGCTGGTATGCTAACATACAATAGGGATGTTGATGCCATTTAAAAACCGGTTGTCTGTAAAGTCGGTTTACGGAGAATAGTTTAACGTGACAACGTCATAACAAAACATTGATGAAATGATTGCATACTTTTGCCGATTGTGCCTTTCGCTCGCTCGTGCCGCGCTCTCGCTCCGATCGTTCACCGGCGCGAGCGTAACGGGACAATGCGTTATGTACGTTACATTGCGTCATCCTTTTTCGTGCGTGCAGCCGGCGTTCGTCGATTTATTAGACGTTGTCACGTCAGAATAATTCGAAGACACGACTCCAGTAAAAAAACACTTTATTTTAGCCCTGAAAACCAGATTAATTTACGATTAACTGCAAAATTAGGTATTTGTTGCTTTAAACTTTAAAACAAATAAATAGTTAGTTGATTGAGTTGGCGAACAAGTGACGTCATAAGTTGCTATTGCCATTCAAACTCTATGGGAGAGTTGTGTTTTGACAGCTCTTAAAATATACGCCAATTGATTGGAGGTGCCAACATCCCTATTAATTTTATTTCTGAAACCGTACTTTGATTACTATGTTTAGTTTCCTTGCATTTTCCTCTTGGCCAATGGCTCATTTTATGCTCTCGTACAGTTAACGTCATAAATAACTGATCACTTTTGTACCTTGTCGCTTTCAATCGTTACATAATTTCGTATGACTTTTCAAACATGACGTTAAAGTGACAAGGTACAAAAGTGATCACTTATTGACCCTACAATCTAGAAACTGTTGTGGATTACGTTTTAACTTTGTAAGCTGACTCCTACATTATATTGGCTGTATTTCCCCTTTACAATAAAAAATAAACCGGCCAAATGCGAGTCGGGAGTGGATTCCGTAGATAATGATAATGATCTATAAAAACGGCAAAAAATCACGTTTGTTGTATGGGAGCTCCCCTTAAATATTTGTTTTATTTTAATTTAACTATTTATTTTTAAAGTGGATATATAACTAAATATTCTATGAATATTTCAAGCGTCTACCTGCTGCCGTTATCAATATCGAGCAATAACGAGCAAAAAAATCACGTTTGTTGTATGGGAGCCCCCTTAAATGTTTATTTTATTCTATTTCTTAGCATTTGTTGTTATAGCGGCAACTGAAATACATCATCTGTGAAAATTTCAACTGTCTAGCTATCACGGTTCATGAGATACAGCCTGGTGACAGACGGACAGCGAAGTCTCCGTAATAGAGTCCCGTTTTTACCCTTTGGGTACGGAACCCGTGAAACATTGAATGTATGTACTAACTTGCGATATTCAGCACATGCAATACCCTTCGATCAAATTATACATAAAGGTATTGTTCCTGTAGTCCGACAACGCGACAAGAACAAAAGTTGTCTGTTTGTCTTTTTCAGGTTTGATCCAGGACGAGAGCGACTCTGACAGTTCCACGTCGAAGGTGGGGGAGGTGGAGCAGTATTCCGAGTCGGAGGACGAACAGACTGACAGACAGCTCGAGCCGGACTACCAGCCTGCCAGGAAGGTCAGTTATTACAAGCTTCTACGGGTCAAATTTTGCAAGTTAAATTTGGCCCACTTCTCGGTTTCCGATTGATCTGAAACTTTGCATGCATGAGTTAAATCGGATGACAATGCAATATTACTATGACATGGCGCTGATCTGATGATGGAGCTGGAAGGTGGCCGTAGGAACCCTGTAATATAATTAAATGATACAACCGCATCGAGTTTGGGCTCGTTTGGTTCGTATCGACGAGTACTTTGTTAAGCAGAGGCAAGAAGTAGTGGCAGCCAAAAAAGCTTGTATGAAAATTTTGGTAGGACTCGCAGATAGATCCTCATTTCTAGTGCCATGATAAAGTTGTAAACAAAGTTTTATTGAGGTACATATTTTGCCGCCAAACTGTCATATTTACTCTTACTTTCCCTGTAGTATTATCGATATTGAGTATAATTACAATTTGGTACCTATATCGATTAGGAAATTTTTATGAAATTAGTTTTATTTCGACTTGTCTTTTGTTTTGTATTTGAGACAGTATTTTTTATATTAGTACATTTTAAACGCCTATAATAATTGTATATTTCCAGCAATCTACGGGAAGTTCGTCGGTACAGTCGGAGGCTGTCGCCGTCTCTGTCTCGCCTGTGCGTCCGTCTCCCTCCGTCGTGGCGGCGGAACTGGCGAGGAGGCTAGGGGGAGACGCCAAGGTATACATATAATAATAATAAATAATATCACGGGACAATTCACACCAATATATTGACGACATTAAAAAATAATTCGAAGACACGACTCCAGTGGTGGTGTAGGGGTTTAGCACGCAGCACGGAATGCTGAGGACCTGGGTTCGATTCCCAGCGCTGGTCTCTTTTTCTGTTTTTTTTTTTCTGTGTATCCATGTTTCAGTTTTATTTAGTATGAAATACAGGGTTATTTGTAATTCACTGACAACCTCTTTACCCTGAATTCCTATCACTCAAACAAATGTTTGTTTTTCTACGACTTTTTAAAATGAAGCACTTTTTTCCCATACAAATACACAGAGTATCGTAAAAATAAGAGGTAATCTCAAATTTTCAAAACGTTATTACACCAAAAACATTAAGTTATGACAAAAGCCGTAAAACAAAAAAACATTTGTTTAAGTGGTAGGAGTTTAGGGTTAAAAGGATGCTAGTGAATTACAAATAACCCTGTATATGTTGCTCTCTGTCTCTATAGCTCACTCACACAGTCGCACACTCGCACACTCGTTTCTCGAACACGTTTTTAGTGTTGCTTATAATGTTTTATTCCATCCGGCAGTTACCGGAACGCGAGCCGGTGTCCAGCGAGCCGGACACGGTCGTCCGGAAGCTGTACAAGCCGCAGCAGACGCCTTCAGGTGAGTTTAAAACGGCCAAGTGCGAGTCGGACTCGCGCACGAAGGGTTCCGTATCATTATCTATAAAAAAACACGTTTCTTGCATGGGACCCCTTAAATATTAGTTTTATTTTAATTTAATCGTTTATTTTTAAAGTGAATATATAACTAAATATTCTGTGAATATTTCAAGCGTCTACCTGCTGCCGTTATCAATGTAGTGTGAGCTGCGCCACACACACACACTCTCCCATTATGTATCTATATAATAAGGCTTCATTTCTCTAATATACGCAGTATTTACTCGGACTTAGTCGTTTCAATACACCCATCCTTACGACAACATTACATGGCGATCCTGCCAGTGCCGCTGCCTCGTGCGGTGCTGGCGGCGCGCTGCGCCACCAGTATAAACGACTTATAAAATTGTGGAAAAGTGGACAGTTAAAAAGTGTGGACAGTTTAAGAAGTGTGGACTAAAAAAAAAGACAATTTAAATTAATAATAAGTGTACCTATAGAATAAAAATAGTTATGTTAGTATGTTTAAATAAAAATAAGAATACCTACGTTATAAGACAGACAAAGGAGACAATTATGTAAGAAGAACTAATACGGAAAAAACTACGGAAGAAACAAGAGAAAAATTAAGATAACATAATATGAAGAATATATTAAATTGAAGAAATATAGGAAGAAAGAAGATAAAATATGAAGAGAATACTTAAAAGAAAAGGAAGTAAGAAGAGAAGAATAAAATCAATGAAAACGAAGAATGAAAAAATTAAGAAGAAATAAAATGAAGAAGTAAAGTTAATAAACTTATGTAAGAAAGAAGAATACGATATATTAAATGATAATCAAGAAAGAAGAATATACTTAAGTAAAACAGAAGAGAAAACTTAAACAAAGAATGAAGAAATTGAAGAAGAAAACTAGGTATGACAGAAGAATTAAGGAGACTGGCTGCGAGGAGTTGTTGGAGTGGTTACGGTATGCAGCAGGGAGACGATGGAGTCCAAGACGAGCTGATGGATTCGGACGAGCTGCAGGGAGTAGGACCAGCCAAACAAGAGATGTGCTATTTGTTATTTTATTTTAACTACTTATTTGGAACTTTAAAAAGTGTTAATTTTACTTTTATTCGTAAGTATACCGCATTATTAAATCAAGTTTATTTGTGTTTTAAGATAATAATATTTAGGAATTGCCATTTGTTGACGAGATTTTGCAGATTTCATAAAATTCAGTTTTTTTCCAATCTTATTTTGTGGTTAATAACAATAATTTTATTACAGTCGTAAATTAATTCATACATTCTAAAAATAGAATACAAAAGATTTGCGATAAGTCGGATGATCTCATATAGGTCATCAAACATAGATATCGGAATGTGAGGTGTGTTATTTCGTCTCACATTTCACTAGGCAAATGAGGTACTGTGCGCTCTTTAAGTAATGATTTAATTAGATCGTTATGAAATTGATTTTACATAATTTTTTTTTACAACATGATTGATTTATTTATTAGGATGCATTCAAATAGCCAAGATTGTCACTTTTATTCAGCTGCAGACGGATAAAAAGGACGATCCGAAAATAATTTGTTATTGTTGCTAGCTTGATCACCTGGCTTCCATTTCAAATTATTAGTACAAGTTCAATAGATAGTTACAATATTTGAAAATATAAGTACCTACGCAGTTGTTGTTTTTTTTTAAAATCTGCTAGTTAGTATAATGATCATTTTTTTTTTAGTTACGAAATGGTTATATGATTTCTAGATTTCAATTTCAGAATAAGGAAACGTCGGTATAGTAATGAATTTTGAATAGAATTTGAGGTACGTATTGAGTTAGGAAAGGAAAGGTTTTATCAGATTAGGTTATCGTATGATTTTGAAAGAAAGGTATGTGTTAGGGGAAGCGGAAACAATCAAGATTTTCATTAGCTGTAAAGAAGGCCACTCTTAAAAGTTGATGGAATTCTTGCGAGTTGAAGTTTTCAATTGAGTGAGTTATTTGTAAGATATTTGAATGCGTTTTTTATTTGAAGGTACCTATAGGATAGAAGTAGTTGTAATTCCAAGGTCCACCAGGATATAAGGCTAGGTAGCTGAATCCTTGATATTGGATCATGTTTCGGTCGAGCTACCACTCGTGACAATTCTTGGACACAAGGTATGATATAAAAAAAGAAAGGAAGTGTTAAATGAACTACCTAGGTAAGTTTTGTGTAAATGAATATTATGAATGTGCGCGCACGAAAGTGAATAAAATATCCTTATATCCTGAACTAATAAATAATATGAAGTTAAAGTCAGGCCGGACACGAAATATATAAAAGTGCTGTGGACCTTGATGATGTTGACTTGATGACGAAGTGATGCCAAAGTAGCACACTTTTATAAATAAGAAGTATAAAATGTACGAAATGAGTTAGGTAGAGTCAAAGATTGTGCAAAGTAGGTATGGACAGATTATGAAAAAAAAGTACATAAGGAAAAGACGTTAAAGGATTATACCTTAGTAGTTAGAAACAGACAGTTGAAGTTACAAGATTTTTTTATATAAAGTGTTTGTTTATGATGTTATGATTTAAATACGTAGGTAAAAAGAGCACAGTACACATCATTACGAGTATTACAGTACGGATAATCGGTAGTATTTTTTAATAAACAATTTATCTCATTTCGTCAGCAAAGCGTGCAAATTTAGAAGTAAAAAAAAATACCTACTAGTTAATGGTATTTAGTTTAAAAATGTGTTATGTTTAGTACTTATTCCAATTAATTACGTGAAATCAAAGTTTTTTAAGTGTAAAGGTTTTTGTGTATCCTAAATTTGTATACTTGGTTATTCAAACATTTTAAATTTTTTTGATTAATTAAAAAAAAAAATTGGCATATTTTTTTTTTCTTTTTCAACGGGGGAGGTGTAGTGTGAGCTGCGCCACACACACACTCTCCCATTATGTATCTATATAATAAGGCTTCATTTCTCTAATATACGCAGTATTTACTCGGACTTAGTCGTTTCAATACACCCATCCTTACGACAACATTACATCAATATCGAGCAAAAACGAGCAAAAAAATCACGTTTGTTGTATGCGAGCCCCCTTAAATATTTATTTTATTCTGTTCTTTAGTATTTGTTGTTATAGCGGCAACCGAAATACATCATCTGTGAAAATTCCAACTGTCTAGCCATTACGGTACGTGAGATAAAGCCTGATGACGGACGGACGGACAGCGAAGTCTCAGTAATAGGGTCCCTTTTTTACCCTTTGGGTACGGAACCCTAATAAAATATCTAGTTAGTGACATTATAAAAAGATCAGATGATCCGCTTGCTCGTTTGCATCCCTCTCTTAAAAAAAAGATGCGAGTTAAAAAGCTGGAAAAAACACGTATTAGTTAGTACATTACTGCAGAGACCAGTAAGTAAGCCACGAGTAGAAGTTTGATTTGTGATGATACGAGGCCAGGATGGCGATTACTGGGCGAAGCATGTATAGTGCTTTTCTCAAAAAATGAAGCAAATTGATAAAAATAAAAAAAAATAAAAAAATATATATACACCGTGAAATTTTAGTGGTTGTTTTCCCGAAACGAGGTGATTTAGTATCGATTGTACAATCGATTTATAATTACTATTTTGACTAGAGTCAAAAATCCAATTGTGAAAAACGAAAGTCGAAAATGACCGCAAACCAATAGTAAGGCTTCGTTAGTACCTAACCTATCGTACGATCGTACGCTACTTGTACCAACGATGCGTTACTATTGGTTTGAAGTCATTTTCGACTTTCGTTTTTCACAATTGGATTTTTGACTCTAGTCAAAATAGTAATTATAAATCGATTGTACAATCGAAACTAAATCACCTCGTTTCGGGAAAACAACCACTAAAATTTCACGGTGTATAATCGGTGAAAATTTCAAGTGTCTAGCTATTACGGTTCAAGTGATAGACCTGCGACAGACGGACAGTCAAAGTCAAAGTCAAAGTATTTTATTTTGTAAAACATAGGTAAAACTGAGTACAGTGATCGAAAAATATTATTTAGTTTCACTATGTTTTGCCAATTGGCGTACAAAAACAAATTAGTAGTTAAGTGAAAAAACTACATTAAAAATAGAATGTCATTAAATTAAATAAAATCAAATCAAATTAATTAAACTAAATTAAATCAAATTAAATTAAATTAAGTCACATGTTAAGAAATCTTGAATTGAATAGTAACAATTATCAATTAACATGGTAAATAACTTATTTTTGAATTGCTGCAATCGTAGAGACTTTATGTGACTTGGAATCTTATTATAAATCTTAATTGCCAGGCAGAATATGCTTTTTTGCATTAGTGCCGTCTTAGCAAATACACAGTGGAGATGTTGGCCATATCTGGAATTTCTGATGGAGACCTCAGAAACTGTTTTAAACAGAGCTGGATTTGTTTTGACAAACACAGCTGATGCGTACACAAAGAGGGATGGCAGTGTCAAAATACCCAATTTTTTAAAATAATGTCTACAAGTATCAGTCTGCTTCAGTCCACAAATCAGACAAATCAAATCCCGTCTGCTCGTTTGCCACCTCTTATATAAAAAAAAAAAAAAAAAAAAAAGAGCGGAGTCTCAGTTATAGGGTCCCGTAGGCACCCTTTGCGTACGGAAACTTAAAGTTTTGAATTTTTCCCAGCCCCCATATTCTCCGACGAGCCGCCGCCCCTCGACGACGACATATTCGCGGAGCTCCACAAACCGCATCAGAACCGGCCGAGCAATGTCGACGCGCTGTTCCACTTCGCGCCGAAGGGCAACGGCTTGGAAGAGGCGCTGTTCGGACGCCCGCCCGCACAGCACGTGAGTAGTCCACGGAACAAGTACTCCGTCACTCCATACACGGTGATTTCTAATTGGTGATCGATCAGGAGTCAAAAATTAAAAAAAAAAAAATAATAATAAAAGAATGTTTATTCACAAACTTAAAATAAAACAAAAAACAATGAAAAAAGACAAATACAATTTTGTGAAAAGGTGAGGACTCGGCAAAGTTGCTGGTTTTCAGTCCTCACCCGATACGAGGAAAGTGGTAATGTGGCTGTCAAATAAAACAATGTCACACTACCAAAATAGATACATATACTAAAGCTATAAGTCCAAAAATAGCAGCAGCTTCACTTTCATAAAATATTTTTTTCCTTTTAACTGGCGTTTTATATTACAAAATTAACAAAACTAGACATATCCAGTACATTATTGTAGAAATCGCAATGCATGAAATATAAGAGCTTGATAATGAACGTCTCGGGTAAAATGGCTCGTTTTATGCTCCCGTTGTACAATCTACCATTGAAGGATGAGAGAAAAATAACACAAATTTACAATAAATTTAAAAGAAAAAAAAAAACTTTTTTAAAAACAAGCTTTTATTATTATAAAAAAATATATAAATAAATATTAGGGGACAATCTTACACAAATCGACCTAGTCCCAAACTAAGCAAAGCTTGTACTATGGGTACTAGACGACGATAAACATACTTATATAGATATATAAATACTTAAATACATAGAAAACATCCATAACTCCGGAACAAATATTCGTGCTCATCACACAAATAAATGCCCTTACCGGGATTTGAACCCAGGACCTCTTGCTTCGTAGGCAGGGTCACTACCAACTAGGCTAAAGCGGTCGGTTAAGTAGATGTTAATAAAAACTGGCCAAGTGCGAGTCGGACTCGCGCACCGAGGGTTCCGTACAAATTTAGATGTATCTATGAACATCCAATCTTAGTAGACCCCTGCTCCTAAGCAAAATTTGCGCAGTGTGGGATCATTGTAGATTGGTTACTAATATAGACAGACAGACAAACTAGATCCCGTTCAAACCAATTTTCGGTGGAAGTTTACATGGTAATGTACATCATATATTTTTTTTAGTTTTATCATTCTCTTATTTTAAGAGTTACAAATTCAAATTCAAATTCAAATAATTTATTTCGGACTTTAAGTCCATAGTATTAGTAGTGTTAGGGGGTGTTTCACCACCTTATTGTCAAACTACTGGTTACGTAACCAATGAATAAACTAAGTACTGGACAAATCTGTCAGCTAGTGTTTTTTCAGTTTCACAACTCCGATCCTGTGCAAACTAAGTACCACTTAACTAATCGTGGGTTTAACAAAAAAGTCGGAATGGCAACGTCGCATTTCACGACCACGCGTTCCTGTTCGCACACTTTCGTTCTAAGAGTCACTCATTATTAAATCAAAAGAAATGGTTAACTATATAATTTTTGAATACATCTATTTTTTTTTGCATAAACAAATATGTAACATTATAATTGATCCAAAAACGGTATTTATTTACGATACTTTGTTAACAATAACAAAGAAAAATAAAATTACGTAAAACGAATCGAAAAGTGGCGCCAAACCATTTGACAGATAAACTTTTTTTTAATGGCGACATACAAGTTGACGTAGAACAAACGATTAAGCCACTGAAAAAAATATTACGAAATTTTGGATTTATTTTTACATACTAAAAGTGTACCTACATTTTTTTATTCAAATCTTGATATTTAAATTATTTTATGCAATTTAGCATTCACGACCTCTTTCTTTAAAAAATAAAAAATACTTTGATTTATTTTTCTGAAACCGGCTGAAGGGCTCTCCAACCATGGCCACAAAAAAATAAACTAACTTTATGTGACGGATAAAAATGCTAAATGCCTCCTGATCTGATGGTCAAATTAAGAAACAGTTTGTCCATCACTTAGCGCTAATCGAGACTGGTGAAACAGAAATTTTAATTCCATCTGTCAAATAAGGTTATGATTAAGCTAATCCGAACTTTAAGAAAAGTGGTGAAACAGCCCCTTAGTATAGTAGTTACAAATTACAATCTTATTGCTATGGTTAGTATTTTATAATTAGGTATACTAAACATAAACTTAAACTTAAATAAAAACTAAAGACGCCTGGGCACTAGCATTACAGGCGCGTGCAGCTGCACGTAACGCTGCAGCGGCGGCGAGTCCCAGCGGTGGGCTAGCGTTACAGGGGTGGGTTACAGGGGAGGACACACATTTTACCACTTTGGAAGTGTCTCTCGCGCAAACTATTCAGTTTAGAAAAAAATTATATTAGAAACCTCAATATCATTTTTGAAGACCTATCCACACGTATGGGCTTGATGAAAAAAAAATTTTTTCTCAAACATGCTATGAAATATTGACGTTATGTTCCTTAAAATACGCCACGAACTGTCACGTTGCAGGTGCGGCTAGACGAGAGGTCAATAATGGAATTTCATACAACATTGCTGGCCAAGGCCAGCAAAGTGATCGTCTATTGTTTTATGTGACACAGCACCATGACGTTTAATAGGTCGACGTGGTCGACGTGGATGGATGGATGGACGGACGGATGGACGGACGGACGGACAGACGGACGGACGGACGGACGGATGGACGGACGGAGGGATGGATGGATGTTGATGGATGGATGGATGGATGGATGTTGATGGATGTTGATGGATGTTGATGGATGTTGGTTGATGGATGTTGGTTGATGGATGTTGGTTGATGGATGTTGATGGATGTTGATGGATGTTGATGGTTGTTGATGGATGTTGATGGATGGATGGATGGATGGATGTTGATGGATGTTCTTGTTCATGGATGTTGACGGATGTTGACGGATGTTGATGGATGTTGATGGATGTTGATGATGTTGTTGGTGATGGTGATGGTGATGATGATGGCGGTGATGATGGTGGTGATGATGATGATGCATGTTTGAGAAAAACTCTATACAAGCCTTGGCCACGAACAGGGATTGCCGGCCTCGTATCTCTAGATGGCCTCGTTAACACTCGGCCATCTATAACTACTCGGCCGGCAATCCCCTATTTCGCGGCCGCTGCAGCAATGTACTATTGAGTGTCAGTTCTAAGTATGGGGAACGGGTGCGTCCCACGAAATATAACTACAAAATATCTAATTTCATATTAATAACGTTCACAAGATATAATGAACGTTAGCTATAACAGCAAAAAGTATATTTATTTAACGTATAACGCTTAAATTATATAACGTTATTTTTATATAACTTCAATTTGTACATATAAGATTTATATGGGTACTAATTTATTTTAACATAACAAACATTAGGTATAACAGTCATGATATATAATTATATGTGTAAATGTTAAATTATGTGGCGACGAGCGAGCGAAGCGAGCGAGCAAGACTTTTCGGGGCAGTTAGGTTTTTTTTTGGTAACAGAGCGGAAAAAATTAATAATGCTTTCCCTTTTCCTCATGAACGCGTAAAGGTATTGAATTGAAAATCATATCAAATACTCAGGTCTATAATACCTTTAAGCTGTAACAAAATCAAACTTCTATGTCAACGCAATCAAAAGAAACAGCAATTTAAGCCGACTATTTTCAAACTCGCAACTACGCGCAAGGGAATCAAAACCTACAGGGTAACTACTTCCCGTGAACTGAGAATCTTGAAATTTGGTACGAGGCAAGGTCTTATTAGCACAAATAAAGGAAAAATTACGAAAAGCATATTTTTTTTTCTCTATCTGTCTACAGGGTTATTTGTAATTCACTGACATCCTCTTAACCCTGAATTCCTATCACTCAAACAAATGTTTTTTGTTTTACGATTTTTTTAAATGAAGCACTTTTTTAACCGACTTCAAAAAAAAGAGGAGGTTATCAATTCGTCTGTATGTTTTTTTTTTGTATGTTTGTTACGCGATTACTCCCTCAATTGTGAACCGATTTTCAAAATTCTTTTTTTGTTTGAACGAATATACTCCTGAGGTGGTCCCATTGGCACCAAGTCAAGATCTGATCATGGGATCCTAGAGAAATCGAGGGCAACCTTCAAATTTTACAGGCAAACCTATAATGATTTTAGCATTTTTAGTATCAAGTGAAGTATTTGCATTCAGAAAGTATCATTTGGTAAACTGGACCTGATGAAGAAGACCGTAGATGGCCAACGGAACTCCTCAACGGGTCAAATCTTGCAAGTTAAATTTGACCCACTTCCCGGTTTCCAATTGAGCTGAAATTTTGCAGACATGCGTGAATTGGATGACAATGCAAAATAATTATGACATGGAGCGGATCTGATGATGGAGCTGAAAGATGGCCATAGAAACTCTGTAATAAAACGATACGACCGCATTGAGTTTGAGCTCATTTGATTTGTCTTGACGAGTACTTTGATCCTAGATGGTAACTAGGGTCTGAAGATGGAGTTGGAAGGTGACCATAAGAACTCCGTAATAAAACGACATAACCCCATCGAGTTTGGGCTCGTTTGATTCGTCTTGACGTGTACTTTGGTAACCAGGATCAAAAAGTACAGTCAGCAAAGAGTGCCTGTAGTATCGCAAAATGTTGATTGTTCTAAAATTTTCTGGCGAAGAATGTTTGGCATACTGTTGAAAGTCCTAAAGCATATTTGTTCGTCCTTATATTGATAACAAGAACATCGAATTACCTACAACGTTTTATTACTAATATTAATTGGCCAAAGCAGTCCTAAGAATTGTGTAAGTTATTCACCTAAACTATAGTAAGTAGGTATGGCACTTATGTACAAAGAAAAGGGGGCAATAAAAATACCTACAAACCATCTCTCGCTTAACCTTGTTAGGTTCGTTAGTTACCTTGCGGTCCTCAAAGAGATATGAAAGGGGGGGGGCTCGGGGGACGAAGACCCCGCAAAAAAAAATACTTTCAAACCATCCCCCGTTTAACCTGTTAAGGTTCGTTAGTTACCTTGCGCTCCTCAAAGTGATATTAGAGGGGGGGCTCGGGGGGCGAAGCCCCCCGCAATAAATAAAAATACTTTCAAACCATCCCCCGTTTAACCTGTTTAGGTTCGTAAGTTACCTTGCGCTCCTCAAAGTAATATTAGAGGGGGGGCTTGGGGGGCAGAGCCCCCCGAAATAAAATACCTGTCAAACCGCCTCCCGTTTAACCTAACGAGATTCTTTAGTTATCTTGCGTCCCTCAGAGTGGAAAATGAAGCCTTGGTACTGGAAGGGGGGCTCGGGGGGCGGAGCCCCCCGTAATAATAAACCCCTTCAAACCACCCTGTGTTTAAAACCAAACCTGTTTTAAACCCTGTTAGGGGCGGAGCTGGTTAGCTTCATTAGTTATCTTACGTCCCTCATAGTGGAAATAGAACCCTCGCTCTCGGAGGGGGGCTCGGGGGGCGGAGCCCCCCGCAATAAAAATACTCTTAAACCACCTCCCGTTTAACCTGGTTAGATTCGTCAGTTATCTTGCGTCCCTCAGAGTGGAAATAGAAGCATCGCTACCGGAAAGGGGACTCGTTGGGCGGAGATCCCGCAATAAAAATACTTTCAAACCATCCCCCGTTTAACCTGGTTAGGTTCGTTAGTTACCTTGCGCTCCTCAAAGTGATATTAGGTGGGAGGGGGGGCTCGGGGGGCGGAGCCCCACGCAATAAAAATACTCTTAAACCACCTCCCGTTTAACCTGGTTTGATTCGTCAGTTATCTTGCGTCCTTCAAGAGTGGAAATAGAAACCTCGGTACCGGTAGAGGGGCTTGGGGGGCGGAGCTCCCGTAGTAAAAAATACCTTCAAATCACTTCCCGTTTAACCTGGTTAGGTTAGTTAGCTGTCTTGCGTCCCTCAGGGTGAAAATAAAAGCCCCGCTCTTGGAGGGGAGGGGGGCTCGGGGGGCAGAGCCCCCCGCAATAAAAAAATCTGTTAAACCATCTACCGTTTCACTTGGTTAAATTCGTCAGTTTATCTTGCGTCCCTCAGAGTAGTAATAGAAGCCTCGCTACTGGAACGGGGGGCTCGGGGGGCAGAGCTTCCCGCATTAAAAAAATACCTTCAAACCACCCCCGTTTACCCTGGTTAAGTTTTTTAGTTACCTTGCGATCCTCAGAGCGTAAACAGAAGCGGGGTTTCGTTTACTGGCTACGCCTACGCATTTTTTTTATACCAATACAACTAAAAAGCCAAAAATAAAAAATTTCTAAATAAAAAATAGAACCGCCTTCAAAAACACCCAAAAAAATATTAATTAAAAATGTAACCGACTATAATGAGCATTATAATATCTTTCTACTAATCTGTTTGAAGTCGGGCCTCAGCTCGAGCCAGCAGGAGTGGACCTAGTAATTAAATTAATAAATAAATATCCCGGGACAATTCACACCAATCGACCTAGTCTCAAAGTAAGCAAAGCTTGTGTTATGGGTACTAGGCAACGGATAAACATACTTATATAGATAGATACATACTTAAATACATATTAAACACCCAAGACCCGAGATCAAACATTCGTGTTTTTCATACAAATATCTACCCCGACGCGGGAACCGAACCTGGGACCTCAAACCACATGAATAAATACGGAGCAGAATAAAAAGTTCAAACAACGTCGCGCACGCATTACACTACTACACGCACAACATATGTGTGCGTGACCTGTCACAGACAAGACGGGGGGGGGCGTGCACCGGCGCCCGCTCGGAGACAAACCGGTTTGAACTAGCTCAGTGAGTAGACAAAGTTCAGGTGTGCCGCCAGCGACGACGCGACCGTTTAGCGTTTAGCTACATAGTTCGGTTATTCGGTTGTTTTTAAAGATGCCTACCTGTTGTAGTGTTTGTAGATATACAGATATTAGATACTTAGGTACTTGTTTGAGTAAAATGTTTTGATTTTTAATTTTTGTTTTTACCGAGCGACAACCCTATGATAATAGGTAAGAATTTCGAGCACTGTTCGGAAGCTTTTCTTCTGCTCCGTATTTATTCATGTGCTCAAACTATACATATAGTAGTAATTTCTTTCTTTCTTTCTTAGTAGTAATTTAACTTACCTACCTATTATCCCTATTATACCTAACTATCTGTTGGGCTTCTACCACTCCTGCTAGCTCGTGCTGAGGCCCGACTTCAAACAGATTAGTAGAAAGATATTATAATGCTCATTATAGTCGGTTACATTTTTAATTAATATTTTTTTGGGTGTTTTTGAAGGCGGTTCTATTTTTTATTTAAAATTTTTTTTCCTATACAAATACACAGAGTATCGTAAAAATAAGAGGTAATCTCAAATTTTCAAAACGTTATTACACCAAAAATATTAAGTTATGACAAAAGCCGTAAATCAAAAAACATTTGTTTAAGTGGTAGGAGTTTAGGGTTAAATAAAAGGATGCTAGTGAATTACAAATAACCCTGTATATCAGTAACCAATCTACAATGATCCCACACCCACACTACGCACATTTTGCTCAGGAGCAGGGGTCTGCTAAGACTGGATGTTCATAGATACATATAAATTTGTGCGGAACCCTCGGTGCGCGAGTCCGACTCGCACTTGGCCGGTTTTTTCTATTTTAAACGGGGGATAGTTTGAAATTATTTTTTTAAAGCGGGGGGCATCGGCCCCCGAGCTCCCCTCCGCTAACTAGACTTCCATTCCCACTCTACGGGACGCAAGATATCTAACGAACCTAACAAGGTTAAGCGAGAGGTGGTTTGTAGGTATTTTTATTGCCCCCTTTTCTTTGTACATAGGTGCCATACCTACTTACTATAGTTTAAGTGAATAACTTACACAATTCTTAGAACTGCTTTGGCCAATTAATATTAGTAATAAAACGTTGTAGGTAATTCGATGTTCTTGTTATCAATATAAGGACGAACAAATATGTTTTAGGACTTTCAACAGTATGCCAAACATTCTTCGCCAGAAAATTTTAGAACAATCAACATTTTGCGATACAACAGGCACTCTTTGCTGACTGTACTTTTTGATCCTGGTTACCAAAGTACTCGACAAGACGAATCAAACGAGCCCAAACTCGATGGGGTTATGTCGTTTTATTACGGAGTTCTTATGGTCACCTTCCAACTCCATCTTCAGACCCTAGTTACCATCTAGGATCAAAGTACTCGTCAAGACAAATCAAATGAGCTCAAACTCAATGCGGTCGTATCGTTTTATTACAGAGTATCTATGGCCATCTTTCAGCTCCATCATCAGATCAGCTCCATGTCATAATAATATTGCATTGTCATCCAATTCACACATGTCTGCAAAATTTCAGCTCAATTGGAAACCGGGAAGTGGGTCAAATTTAACTTGCAAGATTTGACCCGTTGAGGAGTTCCGTTGGCCATCTACGGTCTTCTTCATCAGGTCCAGTTTACCAAATGATACTTTCTGAATGCAAATACTTCACTTGGTACTAAAAATGCTAAAATCACTATAGGTTTGCCTGTAAAATTTGAAGGTTGCCCTCGATTTCTCTAGGATCCCATGATCAGATCTTGACTTGGTGCCAATGGGACCACCTCAGGAGTATACTCTTTCAAACAAAAAAAGAATTTTGAAAATCGGTTTACAATTGAGGGAGTAATCGCGTAACAAACATACAAAAAAAAAAAAAATACAGACGAATTGATAACCTCCTCTTTTTTTGAAGTCGGTTAAAAAATTGGGACTGATATGCATGGTCTATTTTTTATCAGAATTAAATTATTTTCAGTTTTTAATAATTCTGTAGTTATAAATAAATAAATAAATATCACGGGACAATTCACACCAATTGACCTAGTCCCAAAGTAAGCTAGGCAAAGCTTGTGTTATGGGTACTAGGCAACGGATAAACATACTTATATAGATAGATACATACTTAAGTACATATTAAACACCCAAGACCCGAGAACAAACATTCGTATTTTTCATACAAATATCTGCCCCGACACGGGAATCGAACCCGGGACCTCAAGCTTCATAGTCAGGTTCTCTAACCACTAGGCCATCTGGTCGTCTGGTCGTGGTGGTGGTAGTTGTATAACCAGAAACGTATTTTTTTAAGGAACAGACCGAGAACTCACAGTCTCCTCTATTCGAGGACGACCTGGTTCCAGAAGAGAGACTGCCTCAAGAAGCAGATAACAAGCGAGACGACAATATCAAGGTATGATGTTAAAGTTTATTGTCGTGGTGGCCTAATGGTTTGACCTATGGCCTCTCATGCAGAGGTTCGTGGGTTCGAGTCCGAGCTAGCTCTGAGTTTTTCAGAATTAACGATTAATTAACGAGCACGGTGAAGGACAAACATCGTGTGGAAACCTGCACACACTTGCAAAGCAATTCCATGGCGTGAAATTCCCAATCCAGACTGGGCCCGCGTGGGTACTACAGCCGAAACTCTCATTTTGAGAGGAGGCCTGTGCCCCCAGTGGGACTTATATAGGATGAGATGATGATGTTGATGATGAAAACAAATGCCGGGGTTTTTTGCATGAATATGACGATGACGATGGTGCCAATAGTTATTATGACGATTTGATGATGATAATTATGACGATGGTTATGATGACAGTGATGATTCTTATGATGACCCTGGTGGTGATGATGATGATTATGCTGTTGTATTATTGTAATTACTATGACTATACTTTACAGAAACCCGTCGGCGGCATATCTCTGTTCGGCACCAACAAGCACGCCGAAAGCATTGGAGCCGCCATCTTGAAACGGAATCGGCGGAAATCCTCCACTTCCGGCGACGAGAGTAACACTGAAGAAGTCAAAGAGGTCAAAGAAGTAAAAGAAGTCAAGAAAGAAAGGGACATATTCGATGATCTCTTCGCTAAATCCGAAAAGTTAAATAAGAAGAGTGCCAAAATTGATGAAGTTAAGCCAAAGGAAGTTAAGAAGAAAGATGCATTCAGTGATATCTTCGATGATATTGACGATATATTTTCAACTGATATCGTCAATGTGCAGATCAAAGAGACTAAAAAGAATGAGAAACCATTGTTTGATGACGATGATGATTTGTTCGCTGAAATACCTAAAGCTAATTATTTGGGTAAAGATAATGTTAAAATCATCGAGAAATACAATTTACGTGATGATAGCCACGAAAAATCTGAACAAAATGTAAAAGATAGTAAAATTAACGTTATAAAAGAAATAAAGAAGGAATCAAAAAGTCTGTTTGATTCAGATAGCGATGATGGTCTATTTACAAATGTTACTGGAAACAAGTTAAAAGACAAAGTCGATCAAGCCGAAAAACCTGTGGAGTATAAAATAAGTGATGTCATATTTGGTGATGATGATGATGACGGCGATGGTCTATTTGCAATTAGTAACGCTGATTTAAAGGAGAATTTAACAAAATCTAATACACTTAGCAAAACAATTGAAGTTAGTAAGACTGCTCTATTTGATTCTGATGATGAATCATTTGTAAACGGTTCTAATAAAACTAATGCGATCAAAGATACAGTAAATAACATTAACGTTGTTGCTGAAGACGATAGTAATCTATTTGTAACAGAAGTCAAAAGAGCCGATAAGAAATTAATAGATAGTAAATCAATCAATGATTCTAGTGATTTGTTTAATAGTGAAAAAAAATCTAAAGCTCTTGAAGTCATTGAAAGCATTAACAATGATATTTTCAGTGATGGTGATGATTTGTTTAAAAGAACAGAAACCATCAAAGAATCGAAGATTGAAACGGTTCATGAAAACTTTGACAGGGAGAAGCTGTTTTTTAATACTAAAGTGCTAAACAAAGATAGTGTAGAAGAAAAACTGAACAAAGAACTGAAAAACGAACAAAAAACTGAAAATACTCCGACGTTTGATAATCCTAATGATTTCGAATCGGAATCTCTTGAAGATCATATTTTCGATAAACCTAATACACAAATTGGTAACATTTTAAGAACAACAAGAATTGCGGCGGACGAAGAAAACGTAGAAACAGAGACACCAAAACAAAGTTTATTTAATGAGTCTGACGAGGAAATATTTAGAAGCGTGCCTCCAGTTCCTATACAAAAAGACCAAGAAGTGGATAAAAACGATTGTTTATATGAGAGTATACCAAAACCGGAAAGCCCTGAAATATTTTCCAGCAAGATCGACAAGAATGACATTTTCTCTGATATTTTTGATGACGGGCCACCAATTTTTGAAAAAACTAAAGAACCTAAGAAATCACAAAATGTAAATGCCTTGTATGGCGATGATTCTGATGACGAGGCTCTGTTTTTTAAGAAGAATGACGTTATCAGTGATGAAAAACCAGATTTCAGTCCAAGTGGTGAAAGATTTGGCATATTCAATGACGAACCGCCCGCTTTAGATGTTGATTTTGTACAGAAACCTGTTAAAAATGATGTAAAAACTGATGATTTTACTCCTAAACTTGACGCAAACTATGATTCTGCACCAAAATCCGATAAAAAAGAAAATACAACTGTGCCAAAAGAAGTACAAGACACCACAGACAACACGAGTAAAGAACCCAAAAAAATAGGCAAACTGAAACCAATGAATTTCAATATAAATGTTAACACACTGTTACCAGGCGCTTCACCCAAAAAGAAACTACTAGAAGAGACAGACGGTCAGACAGCCAGCAACGAAGAATTACATAAAACTGACAAAATAGAACCTAAAATGGTTAAATCTATCAGCTTTGATGATCCAGAAATACTTGATAATAAGTTATCTAAAGAGAGAGCTAAGATTCAGGTTAAAAGAAGACCTTCTACTAGACGTGCTAGGAAAGAAGCTGTAAGAAAATCCGCTATAGATTTCACAGATTCTAGCTTAGACAGTTCAAATGATAACAGTGTTAAAGATGATGTTAAAGTTGTCAAAACAGTATACATATTAAATGACAATGACATATTTGGTGATTATTCTAACAATAATGATAATAGTACAGAAAGTACAAAGAAGCATTTGAATATCGTTGATTCCGACGAAGAACTATTTAAAAAAGAGAAAGATGAAACAGATAGTAAAGTAACAGAAGATAAAGAAAATGGTGGTAATGATGTTTTACAGTTGTTAAAAGCTAATGATGAAAAGAAATCATTCCTAGATTCAGATGAAGATGATTTATTTAAAAGCAAGGATATTAAATCGAATGAACCTAAACAAGATAATGAAATTAAAGAAGTAAAAAATGAACAAAAGTCATTTTTAGATACCGACGATAGTGACGAATTGTTTAAAACAAGCTTAAAAACAAAGACAACGGCAGTTAATGCGAAAATATCAAATGTTTCTGATGAAAATTTGTATAAAAGCAATATGAATAAAAACACGAAAACTTTTTTAGATTCACATGACAACGACGACTTATTCACGAATAAAACTGTTAAAATTGCACCAAAAACGTTGAAAACAAGTTTAAGTTCAGATGAAGAAGACTTGTTTACAACCATAAATAAAAAAGGCATAGAAACACTAGGCAAAGTTTATAAATCTGATACAAAAGCAAGTACAACAAAAGCTGCAAGTGTAGAAAAGGAAATCCACAACGTTTTTGATGATTTCCCACCAAAAGCAGAACCAGTTGTAGATGCACAAGTATATGTGGAACCACAGGAAATTAAGGAAGCGACGAAAGAAAAAACTGTCGTTAAAAAGTCTATTCTAGATGTCTCTAGTGACGAGGAAGACTTGTTCAAAGCTAAAACTAAATTAACGGCTAAGATGGATAAGAGTCTATTTGGTGATGACTTGTTCGGTGTAAATACGGTTAAAGGTAAGTTCAGCTAAACTTTTAGGTTAGTAGATCGTAAACAAGATCAAGAGAACTGTTAATGTCTTCACAACATCGCGTCCCTTTATAGTAAATTGTTCAACAAGGGACTAAAACAAACCATAATGATACGAGATGTTTAGGCTGCGTTTCCACCAGAGATGTGCGATGTAGCTAAGCGGTGCGAGGCTGGGTAACGAAAATGTGTAACGGTGTGAATGTTTCCACCAAAGATGTGCGAGGTAGCTGAGCGGTGCGAGGATGTGTAGCGGGCTCTTTTCAAATAAGCGAGCGGGGTGCGGTGAGGCGGGAGCGGAGCAACGCCGCCTAGCAACACATCCCTCGCAACACATTCCTCGCACACATCTTTCCCTTCTTTTGTTTTGTATGTACAAAAACCTCGCTCCGCTGAGCTGTTTCCGCCAGAGCTGAGCTGAGCAGGGATAGGTAAATGAAGTGTTTCTATTGGTTCATGACAAACACATCCCTCGCAACGCATCCTCGCACAGCTCCGGTGGATACGCAGCCTTCGCCACCCGAGCAGAGCGAGGATGGCTATTTTATAGTTCCAGTGTCGTTATGGTTGAATGTTTTTTTTTTCAGTTTCTAAGCAAGATAGTACGCCTGCTCCCCAATCCACGAAAGAAGCCAAACCAGCAGAGACCGTATTCGTCGACCCCTTATCTTTATTCGGAGATGACGATTAAACAATACGTAGTAAAAATCGCAATTTTAGTACAACTCGGCACAGCGACAACTATACTGTGGGAAAAAACTAGAATGTTCCACACATTGCCATATTCTGGCACTTAAAGTTACAATAAATATGGTGGTAATGTAGAATGTGGCGCGCCTTTATTTAATTTCTAATTTGTTTTTCGTTAATCTCTAATGTCAGGCAAAAGAAATGTGGTCCATACAGCCAAGTCTGTTGCAATCTTTATTGTGAATGAAAAAAGTTAAAATTAAAGTTTAAATAAAATTTTGTTATCAGTATGTTATAAATAAATACATTCCATTTTTTTGTTAATTTATGAGATTTTTATAATTATGTATTATTATTAAGTTTAATATTGTGAACGTATGGAGTCTTACATAATATTGATTGATTATGATTATACGTATTGTTATGATTGTATTACGAAATAAATTTCTTGAATTTTTTAATACTGTTTTATAATTCTATGGGGAATGTTCTGAATGTTAGTAATAGCAAGGATGATATAGACTGGATTGGCAGTCGCCATAGTACGGATCGGCCGCGGTTTTCGTAGTTCGATTATTAAATCTAGATGGCGCTGAAATAATGTATTATTTTTCAAAAATATTGCATAATAAAATAATACATTTGCAGTGATATGAAATATCTGTAGTCTTATTGTTTTGCCTTCAAAGCCTCTGGCTATATTTCAGCGCCATCTAGATTTAATAATCGAACTACAAAAACCGCGGCCGATCCGTACTATGGCGACTGCCAATCCAGTCTATATCATCCTTGGTAATAGAAAATTCGAACTTCTTACTTGCCTTAATCCTCTACTAAGTTACAATGAGGTTAAAGGCCACAACCAACCGGGAGCGCGGGGCGCCGACGGAGCGTGCCCAGTGCGGTCAATAACACTGATTCACGGTACGGTACGGTGTACCGCGCTGTCGGTGTGTGTCACTGTATATTTGATTCAGTGTTACACAGAGCGCGCTGGGCACGCTCCGTCAGCGCCCCGCGCTCCCGGTTTGTGTTGGCTTTAAAATTTCCACAGGATAGGGTAAAATCGCTCTCAATTGAAATTGCGAACAATGTAAATAAACAATTTCATGAAATATCTATGTTCTAGCACTTGTTTATTGTTTAAAAATGGATTAGGATAGTGTTGTGGTAAGTATTGATTAAAATAACAGACGGATATAGCAGTATTTGATGAGGGAAAATGGAAAGACATTTTAAATACAAGGTTTGTTTACATTGTTTGCAATTTCAATTGACTGACAGTTTAAGTGCCAGTTGGTACTAGCCTATTTTCTACAGGTGTGAATCCACGGGCTTAAAGGCCATAACCAACCGGAAGCGCGGAGTGCCGACGGTGTGCCCAGCGCGGTCAATAACAGTGAATCAACTATGATGTGCCCCATCGCCGTGCCGATGTGTGTCACTTTAAATTTGATTCAGTGTTATAGAGCGCGCTGGCAGGCCTCAATATCATTTACATATTTGCCATAAGTGCACGAGTATACATGCAAATACATATATGTACAATATTAAATCTGTTATTTTAGCGACTTTTAGTGAAAATTGAACGATTTCGAACAATTTTCAGAATTTCGTTGCGTTTAAAACTTGTAAAAACAATGTCCGAAAAAGGCATTTATCCGCCGGAGTGTTTTACTGTCGGTAAGTAAATGTAAAATATGTTATATTTCAAGCTTTAAACTAGCAAATATAAGCAAATTACCGATTTTTACCCCGACTTGTGCGCGCGTATTGGCCAGGTTGGCCAATCATTCATAAATGTTTGGCCAACCTGGCCAATTCTTTTTTTTTTTAATCCTGATTTGCCAGAATACAGTTATTTTGAGACTGATTATTGTTTATAAAACTGCTGTTTTCTTATGGAACAGAAGAAAATGTTCCTTTTTTAAGTTAGAAGTTTCATACATTTAAGTTTTTTTTAGGGTACTTCCCGTAGACGTAAAGTGGGGGTGATTTTTTTTTTCTCGACTAACCCTATAGTGTGGGGTATCATTGGATAGGTATTTGAAAATAAATAGGGGTTTGCTAAAACCATTTTTTGATAAAGTGAATTTTTTCGGAGATATTCACTCCGAAAGTTCAAAATATTGTGTCCCCCCCCCCCTCTAACTTTTGAACCGCACGTCTAAAAAATATGAAAAAAATCACGTAAATTAGACTTAATAAAAACTTTCTAGGTAAATTATTTTCAACTTAATCAGTTGAGCAGTTTTTAAGTTTTTGTAAAAAAATATTTCTAAACTAAGATTGTAAATTAACCGCCACTGCAAATATTTTTTTTTCTTTAAGTACCTATAAGATCACGCTAACAGTATCTCCTTTGAAATAAAAAAAAAATAATTGAAATCGGTTCATATAATAAAGAATTACGTCTGAAAAACCTACTACATACTAGGTCATAAGTAGATTTGTTACCCAATTCGCCGATAGATGGCGCTGTACCACCGACGTTGAATTCTACATCGCGCTGATGCTTTGTGTTAGGTCAAGTAAATCTCTCTCTCGATTTCATTGGTGGTCCTTGGTCTTTGTCTTTGAGTTGTATTACGTTCGTTCGTGGGTTTTGGGTACTTAATGTATTTGTGTGTGGGAAATTGGGTTTAAATTAACTAAAACAAGTTGTATTGTGGGGTAACATTTAGTCGGTTTAAATTAATTTGCGTTCCGTTTCGTATTTTGCATGTTGACGGTACTCAATCAAAAATTTTGACGCGAACCAACTAGCATGACTGATCCGACTGGCGATGCGACCGACACGACACTGAGCGCTCCCGCTCCCGAGCTTACGCACACAGAGACAATGTGCTTGTGTACCTTCACATACAAGTATGGCTTGCCCCCCCGCTTTCGTGAGATAAAACATCTGTACCTACCTAATCTACCTATCTAACTAAAAAAGACGTATTTTAAGTCTGCCTATTGTGACGGTCGGGAACTACGGAACCCTACACTGAGCATGACCCGACATGCTCTTGACAGGTTTTTTTTGTGTATAATGTGTATTCCACACAGTTTATTTGCAGCGGTGAAATAAAAACTAAATTGAGTTGCTCTGAAAAGAGATGAGTTTTATTATTCACTAATATTACACAGTTATGCTTAGCACATACCGTAAAAACGTACAACTTTGCCCGCTTTTTGCGATCTTTTGCTTTTTTTAGAGTCAATTGGTCGGTATTGTGCAACTTTATCTGTGGCACTCACATATTGACGTACTTTTCTTTGTGTAGATGAGAACACTACATTTAAAATGAGTTTCCGTACCCTAGAAAACGGGCCTCAAACAGGCGGGTCAAAATATTGAAAAAATTTCGAGATTGCCCACATTTTTGTTTACACTTTCATAACTTCGGGATTATCAATTTTATGGTCATGATTCTTAAAGTCTAATAATCTAGAATAGGCATAGCAACGTTGTGTCGTATTATAAGTCCTTTAAGTGATATATTTAACCTCCAAACTCGTGTGGGCAAAAGTCGTAAAAAAAAATTGAAATCCTTCATACAAAATCCTGGATATGCTAGGGTTGTCAATTTTTACTTATTGCCTTTACCCGACTACGACTAAATTAGGTGCAGTATCATATTAATATTTTAATAATAATAGATAATACTAGATGTTTTAAGATTCAATAGTGTAAAAATAAAAAATAATCTAAACTTTATGGACCACATTCATCTGTCTGAAATAAACGGATTTTATTTTATATAACCTGCGGTGAAATCCAAGAGTGTGTGTGAAGTTCCCAATTCGCATTGGGCCCGCGTGGGAACCACGGCCCAACCCCTCTCATTCTGAGAGGAGGCCTGTGCCCTGCAGTGGGACGTATATAGGCTGGGATGATGATGATGATGATTTTATATAACATACTAGTGACAACCCTAAGGGTAAAATTTTGCTGGGCAAAGTTGAAAAAAGTAATCGAAAAACGTTCATGACATTGCCCACTACCATAATTACAAAATTAATAGAGATAAGGTGTTGAGATTTTGTCTACATCGTTTTTAAACTGAATATTAGTTACAGTTAAAATTAAATACTTGTGGGACTTTCCTGGCTTAAAATACACTCGGAAGTTTTTTCGTCCTAATTGGCCCGCCAAAAAACACGTCCGCACTCCAAGCCAGCTCACGCGTGACAGAAGATCAAACAGTATTGTAATATTATATGAACAAGAGTGGCAACTCTATGGTCAAATATGCATGTACGGAAGGTGCTGCTGCCCTACGCCCTGGTGAAGAACTAATGTGACGTATCTATAGATGTATACCTATCTATATGTATATGTTGGTAGTGATGTACAGCTATAATTACGCGTAATTTTAATTGATAGGCTAATTGCCACTATTCGTATTTTAGCCGTCTAATTCAAATCAGCATATACGAAGTATAAGCGGCTAAACCCGATTTGCACTATACGGCTAAAATACGAACATTGGCAAGTGGCCTATCAATTAAAGTCCTTGACCGTACAATTTGGTGCGCCATGGCCATGGCCGATGAATGACAACTGACAAGTTTGACAAGTCAATCAAGATGGCCGCTAATTTAGTTCTCCACCAAACAACCAGAGATCGCTGTAGTCGCATGAAAAGTGTGATATATGTAAGTGTGCCCCCCCCTGCAGAAGATAAGATACGCGTCAACCGATAGGCCAGTGTTGCCTGCAATATGTTTAGCTATAAGCCACAGATTAGAATGAAAGTGTATTTGTAACTATTTTTGGTACATTTCGCTTTTACTGAAATGTGACGCGGTGGGCAAAGCTATAATGAAAAGGCAAAGTTGTAAGTTTTTACGGTTATAAATCAACTTGTGTTTACAGAACTTAACTAAATAGTATTTCTTACCTGAAAAGAGAAACAACATTAAAGCTATTATTCCACTAATTATATTATCTCTTTCTCTCAAGTAAGTATTTATAATCTTAACAGTATTACATGCACTTTCCTGACAAGCCGCTTAGCCACAGATCTGACAGCTGTCATCAACTGTCACTGTCACAGATAATAAAGACAAAGGCATTAAAGTAAGCGCAGCAATAACCATAAATGAAGTGACACCAAAGAGTATTGTAATATTATATGAACAAGAGTGGCAACTCTATGGTCAAATATGCATGTATGGAAGGTGCTGCTGCCCTACGCCCTGGTGAAGAACTAATGTGACGTTTCTATAGATGTATACCTATCTATATGTATATGTTGGTAGTGATGTGCAGCTATAATTACGCGTAATTTTAATTGATAGGCTAATTGCCACTATTCGTATTTTAGCCGTCTAATTCAAATCAGCATATACGAAGTATAAGCGGCTAAACCCGATTTGCACTATACGGCTAAAATACGAACATTGGCAAGTGGCCTATCAATTAAAGTCCTTGACCGTACAATTTGGTACGCCATGGCCATGGCCGATGAATGACAACTGACAAGTTTGACAAGTCAACCAAGATGGCCGCTAATTTAGTTCTTTAATAAAACACCAGAGATCGCTGTAGTCGCATGAAAAGTGTGATATATGTAAGTGTGCCCCCCCTGAGTGACACACCTCTTCATTTACATGTGTAATAGCATAGTATAGTCGACCATGTAAGTGCTTTACCATTTTTTGTGACAGTTCCTTCATCAGAATAAAACCAATAAGGCCGATTGTCACATTGACTTGTAAGTGAAAATAGCCTTTAACGTCTTAAGTCATTTATTTATTTATATATAATTTCATAAACTTAAATCTATCATTACAGACAGGTATGCCCAATGCGATAGACAAGTCAAACAAAACGGAACAAAATTATACTTAGCCCTACAATTAAGTTTGTCAATATTGTACATATTTAATTAATTATTCTACATAAAAATTATAACTAGATCAATAAATTATAACCATTAAAAAATTAACATATGGCAATAAAATTATAATACATTAAAACTAATTACAAATTCGAAAATAATTAAAACATTGAGCCAATGACAGTAATTAATAGATTGGTAAAATCAAAACTAAAATAACACAACACAAGACAGCAGCAATAACAATATTTTAAAATTTACATGTAACACAATATAAACATAGTGACCCTTGCGAAGTCATTCAGGGAGCATGTGAATATGTCCAAATCTTGCGCAGCTTTATTAATGGTGCGAATAGCCCTCGTTAGCGGCGCCTCCCGCAACAAGTTTGTGCGCGCGGCGGGCACCGCCAGCAGCGGCGGCCGGTGCCGTCGCCACACGCAGCGGTCCGGTGCGTACAGCGGCACAGCACGGAGCACCCCGGGGTTGCACAACTCACCCCTCAGTAGCCTGACAACATACGAAGCGAGGGCCAGTTCCCGCCTCACCTCTAGCTTGTTGTACCCACCCCACCATTCCCAGGACAAAGAGCGTGGGATACAACCGAGGATATCCAGGTTACACTTCATATAGTTTTAAGTAGAGGAGCCTAGCATATTTGTTTTGAATTCGGTCCAGCATTAACTTATATTTATTTTCATGTGGACTCCAGATAACCGCGTTATATTCGAGGTGACTCTTAACAAGAGCCTCATACATAGCTCGCATCGCCGAGATGCTCGTGAAGTCCTTGGCTAGGCGCATCAAAAAACCAAGATTACGAAATGCCCTCTTGCAGATACCAATGATGTGATCACGGAAAGAAAAATCAGCAATCAGGCGGACCCCGAGATCCCGCACCTCCGTCACTCGCTGAATTAGTTTCCCACCAACCTCGTGTCGATGATGTACTGGGCTGCGCGCACGAGCACGACTGAACGAAATAACAGTACACTTAGATTCGTTGAAGTACAGCTTATTGCGCACACTCCAGCACACAATTCTGTCAATGTCCTCCTGCAGTTTGTGACAATCTGAAGTTTCCTTGATCACTCGGACCAGTTTCAAATCGTCGGCAAACAAAAGGCACGTGGAATCCATCACCACATCAGGAAGATCGTTGATCATGATGATAAATCCCAACGGCCCCAAATTACTGCCTTGACTTACACCTGATTTTACGTAGTATGGCTGAGACTTACTACCCGCACAATCCACATACTGCTGCCTGTCACGCATGTAACTGGCAAAGAATTCTAAGGTATGTGGTGTGCAACCGGCCCCAGCAAATTTCATCAGCAAAATGTCATTGTCTACCGTGTATGGTGGTACGTTGGGAGATGAGTGAAACACACGAGTTCTGGGTACATACTGGGTCTATTCATGAGTAAATGCGATTATATATAAGGTTGCTTAGTTACATAGATCTTACCACTACACCTTCCATATAACAAAATGAAAAAAAATATATTTATATGTATTTCAAACTAAATACAAACTGAAATATAGATGCACAGAAAAAACCCCCAGAAAAAAGACCAATGCTGGGAATCGAACCCAGGTCCTCAGCGTTCCGTGCTGCGTGCTTACCCCTACACCACCACTGGTCTAGAAGTTAGCGACGAATCTTTCCCATACATCGTACACTTCAGTCTGTTATAATCACATTTAGGCAGTGATAAAGCGCATCTATGTTATGCCCTCTACCGAGAGACTTCAACACTCCTTCGGAGCTACCCGCTCACCTGGACCAAGAGATGGCGCTACTAGGCCAACTTTTACAAGTTAAGTATGAAGTATCTTTTTCTATTTATTTTTTTATATTTTTTTATTTTCTTCAACTTCATTTTTTTATTACTTTTACGGTCATCCCGTGAAACCATATATTTCAAACTAAATACAAATTGAAATATAGATGCACAGAAAAAACCCCCAGAAAAAAGACCAATGCTGGGAATCGAACCCAGGTCCTCAGCGTTCCGTGCTGCGTGCTTACCCCTACACCACCACTGGTCTAGAAGTTAGACCAGTTGACCGTAAAAGTAATAAAAAAATGAAGTTGAAGAAAATAAAAAAATAAATAGAAAAAGATACTTCATACTTAACTTATATTACGACCAGATGGCTTAGTGGTTAGAGAACCTGACTATGAAGCTTGAGGTCCCGGGTTCGATTCCCGTGTCGGGGCAGATATTTGTATGAAAAATACGAATGTTTGTTCTCGGGTCTTGGGTGTTTAATATGTATTTAAGTATGTATCTATCTATATGTATAAGTATGTTTATCCGTTGCCTAGTACCCATAACACAAGCTTTCCTAGCTTACTTTGGGACTGGGTCAATTGGTGTGAATTGTCCCGTGATATTTATTTATTTATTTATTTATTTATTTTTTATATTTATATGTTTTTTTTCATACATTTTATAATAATCATAGTGCTAGTTATGCTTAAGTACTTTTAATACATTTTTATTTATAGAACAGCTTCGTTCTATTCTTATGTATCGTATCTAACTTTCCATCTTTAATTATCTCTACGTTAGGTGACATGTCCCTTACTACCTTATAAGGACCTGAATACAATTCGTCCATCTTAGTACCTATTTAATTCTTAACTAAAATCAAATCATTTACTTTATATGTTATTGGATTTACATACTTGTCATAGATTATTTAAAAGCGAAAAAGTTTTTCGGGTGCGCCGGTGGGATTCGAACCCACGTCTCCTGGGTATGCGCCCCAACGGGTGTTCTACCAATTGAACCACGTCGCATCCAACCGACCCCCCCGAAATTCTTGATCGCTTACATACGCCAACAGTGGCGTGTGGTAACATCCATCGCAACTATTAGAAGTTACGACTCCTACGTTCCAAATTACATTGGAAATGCGTAAGAAATGATGTACCACATCTATTTATTCAAATATTATTTATTTTATTAGCAGTACGGCTGCTCACCGAATCTAAGATTATTTAAAAGCGAAAAGTTTTTCGGGTGCACCGGTGGGATTCGAACCCACGTCTCCTGGGTATGCGCCCCAACGGGTGTTCTACCAATTGAACCACGTCGCATCCAACCGACTCCCCCGAAATTCTTGATCGCTTACATTCGCCAACAGTGGCGTGTGGTAACATCCATCGCAACTATTAGAAGTTACGACTCCTACGTTCCAAATTACATTGGAAATGCGTAAGAAATGATGTACCACATCTATTTATTCAAATATTATTTATTTTATTAGCAGTACGGATATTGCCCCTATGGCATTTTTTGATGCATCTGTCTGTAGTGTAAATATATTTTGTTCCGAAAAATCTGGATAGTCAAGAAGTTCAAGAACAGGTGGCGATGTAATCAGTATTTTTAACATTTCAAAAGCTTTTTGACAATTTTCATTCCAAATGAATGAAGTGTTCTTTTTAGGGTTCCGTAGTCAGCTAGGAACCCTTATAGTTTCGCCATGTCTGTCCGTCTGTCTGTCTGTCCGCGGCTAAGCTCAGAGACTGTACTAGAAAGCTGTAATTTGGCAAGAATATATATATCAGTCACGCCGACAAAGTGGTTCAATAAAAAAAACTAAAAAAAATTTTTTTAGGGTACCTCCCATAGACGTAAAGTGGGGGTGATTTTTTTTTCTCGACTAACCCTATAGTGTGGGGTATCATTAGATAGGTATTCAAAAATAAATACGGGTTTGCTAAAACCATTTTTTGATAAAGTTCATATTTTCGGAGATATTCACTCCGAAAGTTCAAAATAATGTGTCCCCCCCCTCTAACTTTTGAACCGCAGGTCTTAAAAATATGAAAAAAATCACGTAAGTTAAACTTAATAAAAACTTTCTAGGAAAATTATTTTCAACTTAATCGGTTGAGCAGTTTTTAACTTTTTATAAAAAAATATTTCTAAACTAAGATTACAATTTAACCGCCATTGCAAGCATTTTTTTTCTTTAAGTACCTATAAGATCACGCTAACAGTATCTTCTTTCAAATAAAAAAAATATTACATCTGAAAAACAACATACATACTAGTTCAAGTAGACTGCATATTAGTTACCCAATTCGCCGATAGATGGCGCTGTACCGCCGACGTTGGGAGCAAAACCGCCACATTAATAAAGTATGCAAAGATTTTTTCGTACCTGCTACGGAACCCTATCTTGGGCGTGTCCGACACGCTCTTGGCCGGTTTTTATTTGACAGTGCGTTTAACGGCTGTGCTATTTGCGCAAAATTAGGTATGAACTTCCGGTAATAGTTTGTAAACGCTACAAATCTTTTAGTTTCGTCTGTAGACTTTGGACACGGGTAATTTCTCACTGTATTTATTTTTTCGGGATCTGGGAGAATGCCTTCACTGGAGATTGAGTGACCTAAATAAAGAATTTCCTTTTTTAAGAACTCGCATTTTTGTGGATTAAGTTTTAGATTTACGAGTACTAGTACCTTCCTCAATCTTTCAAAAACATCTAGCAGATTTTTATTGTGAATTTGTAAATTTCTTCCAAAAATTACTAAATCATCGAGATAAATCAGACATTTTTCATACTTTAATCCTGCTAAAGCAATGTTCATCATTCGAGAAAACGAACTTGGGCTTGTTTTTAGACCCATTGGCATTCTTGTCATTTGGTATCGTCCTGAATCAAAAGCTGTTAGTTTTCTACTGTTATTATCAAGGTTTACATTGTAATAACCCTGATATAAATCTAAGTGAGTGAAATATATGCTGCCAGATAACGATTCTAAAATTTCGGTTATGTCAGGTAATGGATACTTATCGTCCTCGATACAATTGTTTAATTTACGATAATCGATTACTAAACGCCACTGTTTTTGGCCATTTTTATCTAAATTTTTAGGAACTAGTAACACGGGACTCGACCAATCGCTTTTGCTAGGTTCAATAATGCCTTCATTCAACATTTTATTTATTTGATTTTTTATTTCTGCTTTTTGACTGAATGGTAACCTGTAAGGCTTTGTAAATATAGGACTTGTATTGGGTTTTAACGAAATTGTGTGAGAATACACGTCTGTTGTCTGTAATGAATCACCCGAAAGATAAAAAATGTCGGCATACTTCGCGCAAACGTTTTCGATTGCCGTTCGCTCTTCTTCATTCAAATGATTTAATTTTAACTGCTTAAAAACATTCTTTACCCGTACTGCGTTCTTAGTGTTGCGTTCAAAAGAACATAGGCTGTAATCACTTAGCTTATGAATTGTTGGAGTGATGTTTGGTAACATTAAATCACTTTCAGTAACGTTAAGTATCTTTACTGGTATTGTTCCATTGATGGGTGTGGCTACTGTGCTGGCCAAAAATACGCCTTCTTGTATTTCCGATGAGCAAACTAAACAATCTTCTGTTAATTGAGTTGGTATATAATGTATCGATTCGCATCGCTTAGGAATAATAAACTTACTTTTGCATTCGTCTGTAAAATGTAAACTAATTTGCTGTTTATCGGTTTGTAAAGTTAAGTTATTTTGCTCAAAGTCTAATTTCATTTTGAATCTGGTTAAAAAATCTCGTCCTAAAATTCCATTCGACTGAATAGGTAATGTTTTAAAAACATAAAACTTGTGACTAACACTGCGATCTTCCAAATATAGTGTTAGGTAAACATATCCTATTGCTTGCACTTTGCCTCCTAGTCCGTTTATGAGTACGTTCTGTTTATGGATCGGAATATTTAGTTCGGTGGCATGACTATATTTAAGTGCTGACAAAGATGCCCCAGAATCTACTAGAAACGAGAATGATCTATTATAAGTTGATGCAATTTGGACATAGCAATTGCTGTTGCTAACTAAAATTTGATGTTCGGTTTTAGTCCCGAAAAAACCGGTTTGATGAGTCATTTTCGTATTGTGTGTTGTCAACGGTCAGACTTTGTTGTTCACCTGTTGAATCTGTGTATGTATGAACAATATGTTGTTGGCGTGCCCTTTGACTACGGTTACTGTTATAATAAGTACCTCTGTGGGGTCGTCCTCTGGTTCCACGACTCCTTGCTGGTGGCTGGTTATGCCAACCACGATTTTGTTGTCCGTTGCTTTGATGACCTTGATAACGAGGCCTGGAGGAAGAAAATCTATTGTTGTAACCCGAGGGGGTACCCCTGAAATTCCTTGCGTGTGTCCTGTGATTCCTAAAATTATAATTACAATTCCTCGACATACCCAATATCTCTCCTGATGCGGATGCTGGCGCTGTCTCTTCGTCTAAAGCAGCTTGCACTGCGTCCTTTAGCGAGGTATAGTTCCTGGCTGAAATGATAGTACTTAACCTACGGTTTCGTAAACCATCGGCGAACTGCTTAATCGCGTACTTCTCATTTATGGGTTTCAAAATTTTATAGCAATCCGAGTCACCGCTGGCTTGCGAGACAGTTAAGTCGACAAATAGGCTACTAAGTTCTTTCCCGAAATCCGAAACTGATAAATCGTTTTGTCTAATTTTTTGCATCCTTTGTTGGATAGCGGTGGCTGCCTTTTTGGGTAACAGCTCTGTCTGCATATCTTTTACTAAATCGTCAACTGTAGACTATTTTTCCCTCAATTTTAGCTTTGCGACTTGAGATAATCTACTTTTCAGCACAAAATTGATTAAATTTTGTTTACAATCTTCTTTAGTAAGAATGGTGTTATAATGCTGTATATTATCATTGAGTTGTTTAGTATTACACTCATCGTCTGTCATTATCACATCACTCACTTTCAATATTCTGTTCTGGAATTTCCTTACACAATTCTAGAATATCGTAATACAAATGATTGAATTTCTCACTAATATTTTCTATAGCTGGCACATCTTTTGGACTTATTTTTCCCGATGTAATATCCTTATCAATTTGTGACAAGTAATTAGTATATCGCTCATACAATTGTTTTGTTTCACTAGACTTAGTCTCCAAAATTGTACCTTTTCGTCTTGATGGTCCAATCTTAATCAAATATTCTCTAACTAATTTTAATTCCTTAAATAAATCTTCTAACGCAATAGCCATGAGCCATGAATTAAGTATTTATTTGTATACAGTGTTAAATGCACGCATACGCATATTATAGTAATTTACTTAGTGGCCTGATGCGCGCAAGCTAAATTGTATAAGCATATATTAATTAAATGTTAGGAGTACATTTCTCCGTTTATTAATAGGTATACCGTTGCATTATTCAGTTGCAATTTATGATATTTAAAATAGTTACTTAGGTATAGGGTTATATGTGTTACATAGTCTTACTTACAGTTTTTAGTTGTTATATTTCACGACATGTTCTTACTTTTTTTTTCACTACACTTAGAAAGAAAGAAAGAAAGAAAGAAGACATTTATTCACTTTTACAAGACACACAAATACAAGAAAGTACACACAAATTCATACAAATAAACAAGGTTCACAAAACAACGAAGTAATAAATACACAGATCTGCATGTGTGTCCATGCAAAAGTGAAACGGTCGCTGACTCAGCATTATGCTGAGGCGTTAGACGCCTGCAGCGCTGATTTTCTGCCAGAACCGTCTGTGACACACGGAACGATACACAAATATACTATATAAACTACTTAATAAAAAGATAAATTAATAAAAAGATAATGAATTAACAAACAATTTAGATTTATTATTGCGTAGCATAATATGTAAATAAATAAATACAATAAAGAAAAAGTAAACTGCGAAAACATAACCCTGTAAAACAACAGGTTGGCATATCAAGTGCTGGTTTTATAGGTAGGATTTTTGGAGCGTTAATAAGTGATCCTTCAGCTTGCGCTTGAAGGTGTACCTACTAGACGCTCCTTGGATAGGGGGAGGAATATCATTCCAGCACTTGGACGCCGCAAACTTAAAACTTCCTCGAAATGCCGCGGTCCGGTGTTTAGGCACAAGAACCATAGCACTCCTGCGCTCACTCTTCGACCAAACAATTTTATTGAAGAGGTACAACGGTGTCCTGTAGCGTCTCACACCGAACAGCAAAGTGGCGAGGTGCATGCGCCTGCGTGCAGGCATGTTCAGCAAGTTAGCGGCGTTCAGGTAAGGAGTGATGTGGGACCGGGGAGGGACACGGAAACAAAAACGAGCACATGCGTTTTGCACTCGCTGTAAAAGCCTCTTGGAACGACCAACAATGCAGCCGTCATAAACAATATCACAATAGTTTAATCTGGACAATATAAGCGATTCACAAAGGTTAACACGCAAATCAACACTAAGGTAATCGCGTATACTGTACAGAACCTTGAGGCGGTAGAAGCAGTTACTCACAACTTTTAGGATGTGGTTCTCAAAGCTCAGCTTGCCGTCCATAAGTAGACCAAGGTTATTGGCTTCTACCACCCGTTCTATTGGTTTACCCATAACGGCAACATCCCCGATAGTCAGAGCATCAATAGTATTCCGAATTTGATGCCTCGATCCAAAAACTATATACTTCGACTTGTCGGGGTTGAGGACTAAACAGTTCCTCTCCGACCAAGCTGAAATACGATCGAGATCTGCATTGACGGCGTCTACAGCAATGGAAGTTTCTGACGGCGCGCAGGAGACGTACAGCTGCAGATCGTCCGCGTAGAGATGGTATCCACTGCTCTTTATACTGCTGACAATATCAGAACTGTACAATATAAAGAGCAGGGGACCCAGTATCGAGCCCTGCGGCACTCCCCGTGTCACAGGGCAAAGAGAAGACCGCAGAGTACCACCATCCACCCCACGCAATACGATAGTCTGCGCACGGTCAGTCAAATAACTGCTAAACCATTTTATCGCCGTGACATCAAATCCGTAATACGACATCTTGGATAATAGCAAGGGAACGCTAATGCAATCAAAAGCCCTGGAGAAATCTAAAAGTGCTAAAATAGTACTTTTTCCAGCATCCCTAGCCTGCAAAATATTATCGACTACATCGAGTAACGCAGTAGCTGTCGATCGACCCTTGCGAAAACCCGATTGCAGTTCAGGTAGGATGCTGTACTTCTCCAAGTATTCCGACAGCTGTTCGCAAACTACCCTTTCCACTATCTTCGACGCACAGGGAAGGATACTAATAGGACGGAGTTCGGACAGATTAACAGGATTAGGTTTTTTAGGTAACGGGGTCACTTGAGCAATTTTCCAATCAGTCGGGAAAGTCATAGTCTCAATACTCCTATTGATGATGAATGTCAGTACCTTCGAAGTCACCGGAAGAGTCATAAGTAACATGTCAATAGCAATCGAATCATGTCCCTTTGCAGTTGTTTTAATAGAGGTCATAATTTTTGTCACAGTTCCTGTCGTTGTTGGTGAAAGAGTAAATTTTTTGTCACTATGTCTATCGACTATCACTTCACAAATACGCACACTAGAACTGCCGTAAACGGATCGGAGTCCGACGAAAACGGTGCCGCGACGTATATGATGTATAATATTTCGGGCAAATTTATAAACGAAGAATGCTATTATAAGCAATGCAATTATAATGCCAATAATCGCGAGAATGTTCATAATTTTTTGGCTAAAATCGTCAAAACGCTGAAAAAGTCTGAAATCGTTAGTTTGGCACATTTTCCGCTTCTTTAAGTTCTTTATACGACGTCAGGATATATCTTCGACGGTCTCGGCTGGCCCGGGTCGGGGCCCGCAACCATACGTGGTTGTCGGAAAATGGATCGTCTTATGGTGTTTCGATTTATTTCTCTTGTAATCCAACCCACGTGACACTTTCTATATGTCTTATAGATGACGTACAGCGTCCCAAAAAGAATAACTATCACGATAATGGATAGAAGTATATTGGTCGTTGTGAAATGAAATCTTAATTCTTCCACTGACGCATTATTATTTCCACCCGCAGCATTTTGCACCACTATAGTTTCTTCAGACTTTGATTGTTGTTTTCCCATCGTACCAAATTAACGTCACACACGTCTAACGCAATTTCACAATCAGTTATTACTCGCACCATTATTATTAGTGTATTCGCGAAGTGTCCGACACGAGTGACACAAACTCCATTCCTTAAACGGTGTCCCGGTATCGAATTCGCGCGCGGCGAGGCGCCGCGACTGGCGGGGTCGCCATGTATGGTGGTACGTTGGGAGATGAGTGAAACACACGAGTTCTGGGTACATACTGGGTCTATTCATGAGTAAATGCGATTATATATAAGGTTGCTTAGTTACATAGATCTTACCACTACAACCGTGTCGAAAGCCTTACGAAAATCAAAGTATCCCACGTCCACCTGGTTACCGGCATCCAGAGCCGGGACTATTATGCAAGAGATTTCCCGTGGTACTGCGTGCCGCTCGAAATCCGTACTGCGCGTCCGAAAGTTGAGCACTCACGTGCGACTGTAGGGTCTTATGTAAAGCTGACTCGAAGACCTTAGCAGGCGCATCGAGTACAGCTACCGGCCTATAATCACTGGTCTCAAGGCCGCCCTTACCCTTCGGCACAGGTACCACCGTAGACACTTTCCACCTTTCAGGAAATATCTTGGACCTAAGGCAAACATTAAATATATGACATAAAGGTTCGGCTAGTGTCGAACGACAATCCTTCAAAAGGAATGTCGGTATTCCATCTGGGCCCGTTGAACGTTTTGCTGGGAGCCGAGCTAATTAATGCCTGGCGTACCTCCCTTACGTCCAAGCGATCAATGACATTCATTCAGTCATACAACTGACATTGAACCTTAGGGTGGTAAAGGAGTTTCTTGGTCGACTATACAAAATAAATGTTCCTATATAAATGATTGTAGTATATCGTAGCACCTGAAGAGACTGTGATTTTAAACTTTGTGATTAGTAATAAAGCAATCTCGGAAACTAAACTGTATTGCAATAAGTGAAGGAGCAAAATAAAGATTTTTGATTGTTTATTTCTTGTTTTAATACATTTTATATCCTCATGATTCAGTGAGCCCCATGCGATTCATAGTACCCCAACACACTGAGTTAGCCTCGACGGCTTTTACAGTTTACCGGAAACGCCAGACGGGCAGCTCGCCAAACCCGACAGTTTTATTTGCTTGACAAGAACGTGTCGACATCCACTTTGGATCTCATACAGCGCCATCTAGCGCGCCACTGAACGTATAATGCGTCAGATCACGACCTCGCGCGTTTGGCGGCGCGGTGAGCGTTTTCTGTGTTCATTGCGCGGCCGAGACGCTCGCCGTACAGTGGTTACCTGGCGGCACACGCAATGAACTGATGAGACGCTCGCCGCGCCGCCAAACGCGCGAAGTCGTGCCCGGCCGGGCGGTGACACTCCACTGCCGTCGCGGCAAGAAAGACCGGAGGCCGTTCATCATCACCGTCATCCCAGCATATATAAGTCCCACTGCAGGGCACAGGCCTTCTCTCAGAATGAGAGGGCTTGGGGCGTAGTTCCCACGCGGACCCAGTGCGAAATGGGAACTTCACACACACCATGGAATTTCTTCACAGGTGTGTGGTTGTATCAAGGATGATATAGACTGGATTGGCAGTCGCCATAGTACGGATCGGCCGCGGTTTTTGTAGTTCGATTATTAAATCTAGATGGCGCTGAAATATAGCCAGCGGATTATGAAATATCTGTAGTCTTATTGTTTTGCCTTCAAGGCCGTATTGGTCGTTACTATCGTGAATGTGTCATAAATTAATCATTTTAGGGCCGACAACGCACTGGCATCGCGTAAAGCGCTGCGGGTGTCTATGGACAGTGGTGATCATTTAACACCAGGTGACCCACTAGTTCGTTTGTCTGGCCTCTCTAACATAAAAAAAAATATGGTAGGTATCAATAATTTATTTTGCAAAAGCACATGTCAAACTGTTAGATTAAAAAAACTAATATTATGTCAACATAAACTAGATTATTAATAAGTTTAGCATCATCACATCCGGATCAAGTATTCAGTAATTAATTTTTCTCAAACATGCTATGAAATATTGACATTATGTTCCTTAAAATACGCCACGAACTGTCACGTTGCAGGTGCGGCTAGACGAGAGGTCAGTAATGGTATTTCATACAACATTGCTGGCCAAGGCCAGCAAAGTGATCGTCTATTGTTTGACACAGCACCATGACGTTTAATAGATTTCGTACTAAATACAAACTGAAATATAGATGCACAGAAAAAACCCCAGAAAAAAGACCAATGCTGGGAATCGAACCCAGGTCCTCAGCATTCCGTGCCGCGTGCCATACCCCTACACCACCACTGGTCTAGAGATTAGACACGAATCTTTCCTATACATCATACATTTCAATCTGCTAAATCATCACCTTATGCAGTGACAAACGCACATCTATGTTACACCCTCATCGAGAGATTTTAACACTCCTTCGGAACTAACCGCTCACCTGGACAAGAGATGGCGCTACTGTGCAACTTTAAACAAGTTAGCTATGAAGTATCTTTTTTTGTACTTATTTTTTCAACTTCATTTTTTTTATTACTTTTACGGTCATCCCGTGAAATCATACATTTCGTACTAAATACAAACTGAAATATAGATGCACAGAAAAAACCCCAGAAAAAAGACCAATGCTGGGAATCGAACCCAGGTCCTCAGCATTCCGTGCCGCGTGCCATACCCCTACACCACCACTGGTCTAGAGATTAGACACGAATCTTTCCTATACATCATACATTTCAATTTAAAAAAATGAAGTTGAAAAAATAAGTACAAAAAAAGATACTTCATAGCTAACTTGTTTGACGTTTAATAGGTCGACGTGGTCGACGTGGATGGATGGATGGATGGACGGATGGACGGACGGACGGACGGACGGACGGAGGGATGGATGGATGTTGATGGATGGATGGATGGATGGATGTTGATGGATGTTGATGGATGTTGATGGATGTTGATGGATGTTGATGATGTTGTTGGTGATGGTGATGGTGATAGTGCTGGTGATGGTGATGATGATGGCGGTGATGATGGTGGTGATGATGATGATGCATGTTTGAGAAAAACTCTATACAAGCCTTGGCCACGAACAGGGATTGCCGGCCTCGTATCTCTAGATGGCCTCGTTAACACTCGGCCATCTATAACTACTCGGCCGGCAATCCCCTATTTCGCGGCCGCTGCAGTAATGCACTAATTTATGAAGCTTGTTTAATAAAAATTGATTCTAGCCGCTCTCACGCACACATACATGCACGAGTGCATAGAATACCTAAAATCGATTAGCGCAAGAAGGTCGGTGCGGCCTCAGGTGTTTTAACAGGTTCCCTGTCCTATGAGGCACATGCGCCTCATATGTCATTTTTCTGGTACGTCCATGAGGCGCATGTGCCTCATGACTCTATGAGCGTTTACTGTCATTGTTACTATGGGGACGTTTCGAAAGAACGCCGCACATTGCTTCGGAACAGGGAATCAGTTAAATGCTCCCACACTGGTAAAAATGTATATTATGTTGTATAACAAAATAGATAACTTTTAAGAAGTTATATATTGTTAAGTAACTACATGATTCACAGTTTTCCACATAACTTTCTATCCACGTGCCTCTTTAACGAGCTGAACTGAGAAAACTTCACATCACACACTTTACAATAATACTTCTTTACAAAATGACTCTTTAAATGCCAGTTCAGCTTACCTTTGTTAGGGAAGCATTTTTTACAAATATCGCAATCAAACGGTTTTTCTTTCAAATGGCTCAACAAATGAGTTTCAAGTTTGGACTGTTCACTAAAATGTACGTTGCATATTTCGCAGAGGAAAGGTTTTGCTTCGTGATGCCGGACATGTCGTTTGAAGTTTGAAATGTGGTTGAAGGTTTTCGTGCAGAATTGGCAGGCGTAGGGTGCATCTCCTGTGTGGAGTCTCTTGTGGTACCTTAGGAGGTATTTCTCGCTGAACTGCTTCTTACATACATCGCAGACATGCGGTTTTTCACCTGTAACAGAATTAAAATTTAACGTAAAATCGGCCCTAGAGGTTCATTTGGCACTTGGAGTCAAATATAACCTCAAATTTATAAAAATAAAAATTAAATCGACTAAAAAACAACTAAAATAACTTTCTTCTGATTTAAACATGAAACTACCGTGAGACTTACTCATAGTGAAAAAATACGCGTTTGGCAGATGCTCCAAGAAAAAGGACTACGGATTAACCCGAAACATATCGAGCTAAACTCGACCATACGTGAGTCATCCGTATTTTACACTTCTGATTTGTTTGAAGTCGTTGCCGCAGCACAGGGGCGTGGCGTGCCTTGGAGGGGCCCTGTATCTAAATTAGTTGGGGGGGCTTTCCTGGGAAGCACGAGATTAAGTGACATTGTGAATAAAATTTTACTAATTTTTGCTTACACACGTTAGAGGCCTCTGTAGCCCGGGGCATTGACACGGCTCATACGGCGGTAGTTACGCCCCTGCCTCAGCACAGCACGAGCCAGCTACTTACTATCTACTTATTTATTTGCACTCTTGCTGGCTCGTGCTGAGGCTCCAACTGCCAAGAGATCAGAACAAAATTATTTTCGAGGTTTTTTTTGGTGTCGGTTCAATTTTTATTTTTTTCAATACCTACATTTGCTCGAAAAATTCACTTTCAAAGGATGTATACATGGCTCGTATAGTAGATTGTTCAACAAGGGAGGAAAATAACCAATATCACACGAGGTTATATTCCGAGGGTGATATTGGTGTTTTTCCCGAGTTAAACACTCTGCTTTTCATTTCGACAACAAGGAAAGTAAGAAAGTATAAGTATAAATAAATAAAAATGTCTAAACTAGTCAATATGATCGTTGTAAAATATTTCAATGGAGTTTATTGTTAAGGAATAATTAATTTAACAAAATTTAGAATGTTCAATGAAAACAGTAGATAAAGTAGGTATTTTAGTAAATTTATTTATAAAATATGTAAGTAACCAATTTGAACCAAGGAGTTAAGCTTTATAGAGAGAGGCTGTAGACAATAAGATTGTCGTTTACCGTGTTTTTTTCTTATTGAAATTATAATTTAATTTAATAATATTTCACTGGCATTATAAAATTTGTAATATGACTAATTAAGAAAAAAAAACTCAATACTTAATTATTCTTGGCTGAATGGGTAGGTATGTGTTCCATTGACAGCCAATGCCTTTATTTTTTTTAATTCATTTCTACCCTTGGGAAGAAAATAATAGCTATCCTCCCTCCCGTATGTCAGATATGATTTGCCTCACTTTCCGAGTACGAGAGATGAAAAGTTCATTTTTATATGAACCAATACACCAATACCAATATCACCCTCGGAATATTGGCACCCTCGCTGTGCTCGGGTGCCAAGTAACCTCGTGTGATATTAGTTATTTTCCTCCCTTGTTGAACAATCTACTATTACCGCACTGGTGCGATTTTTTTACAGTTTTTGTTAATTCTCCATTTTAAAAGTTTACAAGCAAAGAGATTTAAATGACAACTTCTATAAGACCATTTTAGAAGGAAAGATCGAGGGGAAGATGGGGGAGAGAGGTCGTCATAGGCGCAGCTACATGGATCAAAAAAGTGAAACAGCCGGTGTCGTGTCGTATCGGGAGGTCATCGAGATGGCTCATAGGAGCGATGAGTGAAAGATACTCCACCGACAAGAGTGTCACCCTTAAGCTACGACCCTGACATACATCTTTCGCTTCCACAACACTCATTAGTCTCTTCATACATGCTCTCCGGCTTTGGGTACTCTTGACCAGTGCCGGCGTTAGGAGGGGGCGCGATGGGGCGACGGCCCAGGACGCCAAATCTCAGGGGCCGATCGGTGGGGGTGGGATGCTTCCCCCACCAAACTGGCACCCGATTTTGATTCCCAAATGGACGCCACAATATTCATGTCTGGGGTGTCACTGGTCGTAACGCCGGCACTGCTCTTGGCCTGACCTTCAAGACATCCCCAATCTGATCATGGAATGTCCTTCTTTGGTCTCTCTCTTCCAATATAACCTACTTATTTACCAACCTGTGTGAATACGTCGATGTCTGATCAAAATGGACATATCCGAAAACTTTTTTCTGCATGTGCGGCAGCTGTGCGGTTTTTCGCCCGTATGTATCCGTATGTGAATTAGTAAACGCTGTTTCATAGAAAAACCTTTGCTACAGAAATCGCAGAAGAATTTCTTGGGTTTTCTCATTTTTTCTGTTGAATTTCCTTTGTTTTTAATGCGCTCATTTATTTTTGATATGTCGATGCGGACAAGACGTACGAAACAAGGTTTGATATTGTGTTGCGTAGGGTTTTCTACATTCTGCGATGTTTCGAGATTAGATAGAGCGGAAGGTTCCGTGGCTGGTTCCGTTTCCTTTTTTAGTTGCAATCCTGAAATTAATAGAACTGCTTAATTAAAAGTTTGTAAGTAATAAAACGATTCACGTCACGATTCATTACATTGGACTTATTTGCTACAGCAGTGTTTTTCAAACCTGTGGGTGTTTTTCAAGCTTCTGTAGGGGGGTCGCCAGAGGTCGAGAGAACTTTAGTAAAAAACAATAAAGATTATAAAGGAGGTCGTATGGAATGAATATTTGTAAAACTGCAACATTCACATACATACATGATAAAAAAGCGAAAGGTCGGGGGGTCGCGAAATATTTTTTCATACCAGGGGGGTCGCATCATGAAAAAACCGGCCAAGAGCGTGTCGGACACGCACAAGTTAGGGTTCCGTAGCCATTACAAAAAAATCAAGTAATATTTTTCTAAGGATTTCGTATGTGTACGGAATCATCCAAGTTTAGGTATGTTTTATACCTTAGGCTACTATTTACTCTTAAACTACAAATAATTTCCAAGCAATCTTAGCCGCTACAATTTTCCCAGTAAATTTGATATATTTACTACCATTCTGAATTTTTTCAAATTTTTCCACCTAACAGTTTAGATTTTAGAGGGGGGGGGGGACGCTTGATTTTAATGAAAATTTTCACTTTAAAGTTGAATATTTCGCAAACAGATCACTGAATAGAAAAATCATGCTGGCAACCCCGCAATGGTTTTAAAAGACCTATCCAACGATACCCCACACTATAGGATAAGTCGAGAAAAAAAAAATTACCCCCCCTTTACGTCTATGGGAGGTACCCTAAAAAAAATTATTTTTTTATTTTTTATTTTACCACTTTGTTGGCGTGACTGATATGTATATTCATGCCAAATTACAGCTTTCTAGTACTAACGATCTCTGAGCTTAGCCGCGGACAGACAGACAGACAGACAGACGGACAGACATGGCGAAACTATAAGGGTTCCTAGTTGACTACGGAACCCTAAAAAGGTTGAAAAACACTGTGCTACAGGATTTAGACTGTGATTATTGATCAACTTCTATGAGCTCCAATGGCATGTAGTCTCCATCATAAACATCGGATCATTTAAGGTGGTCAAAAATATCTGAACAAGAGGTATAATTAATGTAAAGGCCACCACAGACGGCAACGCGGAGTGTGAACGGCGTCTCCGACAGCGGGCCCAGCGCGTTGTATAACATTGAATAATATACACGGTGACACACCCCAAGTTCCGGCGCAGCGTATATGATTCAGCGTTATACAACGCGCTGGCTCCGCTCTGGGGGGTTACTACAAAATTCGAAGTTCGAAGTTCGGATCGTGCGGTCCCTCTCACTCTCGTAATAATACAATTAGCGTGAGCGGAACGGCATGAAACGAAGTTCGAATTTCGCGCTTCGTAGTATAGGGCCTGATTTCTGCTAGCCTTTAGGGGTCGATTAAGTGCCTACCAACGTACCTGTAACTCGACTTCCCATGACAAACGCGGCGTCAGGAGGCTGGAACACCTCAGGACCTAACACCATCTCCTCTTTAACTTCGTGGTCGGCGTACAAGTCTGCTTTCAGAGCCGCCTCGCTCACGCCATTCCAATCAGCTTCTTTTTTCACACTAACACAGGCAAAATCTAGCGGCATACTTGGATAAATGCACAAACTACTATTTCACAGAAATAATAAATACGAGATTTTATTTTAATCGTACGCGGGAACTAAAAAAATCTTGCGGTCTAGTTTTCAAATAGGTACAATAGAATAATATATACAAAAAGATAGCTTTACAATATAAGACGTTTAGTATAAAACAAATGATAGAAGGTGAATTATAAAAACCGGTGGGTTGCTTACAAATGACTCGGAATGCTGATATGTGACCTGTTTGAAGGGTGTTAGCACGGCTTGGACATTATTTTCCTTGTACCTAAGTAAGCTAAAAAGAAACTTATTATATCAGTCTTATTTTAGAGTTTAAAATTCTGTAGCAGAATAAACTGCTAGTGACAGCTGATTATTTATGATGATAACGGGAGTTTTAAAATGACGTTCCTCTTTTTATTTTTACAAGGAATGCAATGTAATATTTTCAAATGTTTTTATGTAAAACGTATTTGTTTGTGAGCACTCATAATGATGTAACATAAATAAACTGAGTTTGTTTGTGTTTATGTGGAAAGAAATGTAAAAACAAGAAGCAAAAATACAAATACTCTTGATCTAAGCGCGGCGGTATGATTTTAAAACTTGAGCCGATTCGAAAATTGTGTAATTAAAAAATAACGAGTTGTCAATGTGTCAACGTCAAAAAGTGAAATGTAATGTCAAACAAAACAGCTTGAATCCCATGGATCGATAATAATATAATTTTTCACTGTTTATTCTTGGTTTTCAACGAAAAACAAACATAATTTCAATTTGAAATCTGAATATTTGGGCCTATATAATTAGGGCTGAAATGATAATTAATTATAAATGATGATCGACAATATGTCGGAATCCTACAATCCCAATAGGAGCTGCCCCGATTTGAGAAACGACTCAGGGGAAACCCTCAGAGAATACAAAAATATGATAAGTAGTCTGGAAACAAGACTGCAGTCTGCAGAAAATGAAATCCAAAACCTACTGCTGGAAAACGGTACACTAAAAAAACAATTAGATGAAAAGGAGCAGACCATAAAAAATCTTACTATTATATGTACATCGCCAGGAAAAACACAAAAAACCATAAAAAAACGGAAAAACCCTATGAAAAATGACCAGAATCAAACCAAAATAGAAGTGTATGAAGATAATAAACAAGAAAGGCCTCTTGATGAGCACAACTCGTCTTCTGAGAGTACAAGTTCTCCAGATCTCCAGCCAAAATTGCAAACAACTAAAGAAGTAAGTCTAACGGAAGTTAAACTGTGTATTTTAAGTAACCACAGGAAAATGAAAACACTTCAAGCTATACGGGTTATTTGTAATTCACTAGCATCCTTTTAACCCTAAACTCCTACCACTTAAACAAATGTTTTTTGTTCTACGGCTTTTGTCATAACTTAATATTTTTGGTGTAATAAAGTTTTCAAAATTTGAGATTACCTCTTATTTTTACGATACTCTGTGTGTTTGTATGGGAAAAAAAGTCTTTCATTTTAAAAAGTTGTAAAACAAAAAACATTTGGTTGAGTGATAGGAATTCAGGGTTAAAAAGATGTCAGTGAATTAAAAATAACTCTGTAGTGTTCATTTGAGCACAACATAAAGTACTGCCACTATAATGTACCCAATGGTGAAATAACCAAACTCTTAAGTAACTTAGAGAGTAAACTGCATAATTTTACTATGAACAATTACTGTGTCATATTTTGTAGGCGAAATGGACATTATTAGGTCTGGTAACAGTATAGGCCTGGTGAATTGTTTACGAGAATCCTTATAAAAAATAACTCATACTAATAAATTTATTTGTGTGCCGACATATGTATGTGGAGCACTGATCCCTCTTTGCCCGTGGTACAGTTGGCTAGGTCTGGTTGACCAGACTATGGTAATTTTTAAGGTTCCGTACCTCAAAAGGAAAAAACGGAACCCTTATAGGATCACTTGTTGTCCGTCCGTCCGTCCGTCCGTCTGTCAAGACCCTTTTTCTCAGGAATGCGTGGAGGTACCAAGCTGAAATTTATATCAAATACTCAGATCTACTGTCCCTTGGAGCTGTGAAAAAATCAAACTTCTAAGCCAACGCAATCAAAAGATACAGCCGTTTATGCCGCAAATTTCCGCAAATTTTCGAAACTCACAAGGGAATTTAAACCTACAGGGTACTTCCCGTGAACTCAGAATCTTGAAATTTAGTACGAAGCAAGGTCTTATAGCACAGATAAAGGAAAAATTGCGAAAAACATAATTTTTTTTGTCTGTCTGTCTATATCAGTAACCAATCTACAATGATCCCACACTGCGCACATTTTGCTTAGGAGCAGGGGTCTGATAAGACTGGATGTTCATAGATACATATAAATTTGTACGGAACCCTCGGTGCGCGAGTCCGATTCGCACTTGGCCGGTTTTTTTTAACAGTGTTACAGTTGACTGGACCATTTCTTTTTCTGTGAACCGTGGTACAGTTGACCGGACCAGAGTTATTTTTTTTTAACTATAGTACTGTGTAGTAAAATTGTGGACAGAATGTATGGTTAAAATGAAAAGTGTTAAAGACTTTATTGCACAAAATCAGTTAGTATATATGTTTGTCTGTAGTCCGGTCAACAGTACCAAAGAAAAAAGTTTTACCTGCTGTCCGGCCAACTTGTCACAATGCAATTGGGACAATATAATTAATCTTCGATTTTGCTTTTGAACTTAATTAATTACAAACATCCTAACAAAGTTAGTTTGATTCAATACAACGAGCGTCACCCCGCGAGCACTAGATGGCGCTATTATATGCTGTGATTTTTGGGCGTATTTATTTTTTTTATAATAAAAGTAAATATGCACAAAAACTAAGCTCTTTTCTTTCCTAAATAATTAACTAAATAATGAGGAGAGCTAAATGCATTAGGAACATCGTTTTGTTGCGCAGTGTCTTTGTGGCACAAACTGTCAAAACAAAAAAATAGTGTGTGGAGTCACTCCACGCGGAAGAAGTGAAACTTCATAATAAAAAATAAAAAACCAGACGGTCACCCATCCAAGTACTGACCGCGCCCGACGTTGCTTAACTTCGGTGATCGGACGAGAACCGGTGTTTTTGTCAAATATCTTGAAAACGGTGCATCCTACGGCAAAATCAATGAAATTTTCATCCCCTCTTTGCAACCCCCGCACCCCCACCACCACCCCTCCAGTGTTTTTGAAACCCCCGCACCCCCTCCCACAAATAACCCGACAACATGAGGCAGTAAATTTAAACATATAAGGAACTCTGAAATAAAATTTGATATGAAAACATAGTATATCGATTAACTAACCGTAAATAACGCCTGCGTAGCATAGCGTACGGTTGTGGTACCTACTCTGAAGATGTGATGAACGCGGGTGGTGGTGATAGTTGGGTTTGTGTGATTTGTGTGGAGATGAAGGAACAGCAGGAACACGCATTTCTTATGTAAACGTATAAATTCGTTTTCGAAAAATTGTACACAATGAAGGGACTTAATTAAAACAAAACTCAATTGTTTTTTTTGTAACAAAAGTTTACCCATATAGTTTGTGTGACTAACTTTCGTTACACAAAGGACGCTATCGTCAATTTGTTTTAATGAAGCTCATCATTACGATCCTAATAATACTTTAGCTCTTTATATTAATATTATTATTAATTTTGACCTTGGAGGCTTCTTACACCTCTAATGATTATGTAACTAGTTTACGTTGAAATTTAGAGACTATATACATCTCTGAATTATTTAGATGATGTATTTTTATTTATTATTAACTCAGGGACTTTATACATCCCTTTGCTATATTTAAGGCTGTATATTGTTAAGGTTATGGATTTAAACTTTTATATTTTAATTAATACTTTATTAACTAGTCACAGGCCCGCGACGCCGAAGTTCCCAAGACGGTCCCATAAGGCTTATGGGAACGGAAGCGATACATGCCCTCGGTACCGCTCTGCTTTCAGAGCATGACATGAGTGCGTGTGAGCCAACTTTGGGGGCGGCAGGCGTAAGCTTGCCTTTGAAATCCAAAAGTTTAATGGTTACTTGACCTGAAATGTGTTTTAACACATTCATTTTTAATGATTGTGACATTGGAAGACTATCTCTGATATATATATATATATATATATATATATATGTATATATATATATATATATATTTTTTTTTAACTATGGGACCCAATACATCCCTGTATTGTTTTTTTATATAATTATTATTATTTTTTATTTAATTCTATATTTGTATGGTTTTTTAGTTTGTAATTTATTATATTTTAATTTGAAAAGATGACTTCCTGCCAAGTTTCTTGCGGCGCATTCTTCTTGGCAATGATAGTCCTTACGAAAGCGCTGGTAGTTTAAAAAAGTGACATGTAAAAGAGCCCTTTGCGGCCTATTTGCAGAATAAACGTTTTGACTTTTTGACTTTTATTTTTTTTACTTTTACAGGATCCAAGTGCGACTGGAGATACTATATTGGAAGCAGATACTACTCTTGATACAAGTGAGTGTCTGGTAGATTTTTATAGCGCCGGGACCTGCGCGGTATGCGAAAAAGAGATAGAAGCTGGAAAATGGATACAGCACATACAAAAGGATCACGGTTATTTGGCATGGAGAAAAGGAGAACCTGTTTGGGTATAATTTTTTCTATTGGTGGTTTATTATGTACTAACTATCCCGCGGTTTCACTTTGTGGAAGAATGAAAATTGGCGTTTGGCGTTCCCACGGTATGGAGAGTCGTCTCCATTCCGTGGGAAATTCATAAACCCTTTCTGAGTGCACCTCAATGGTCCTCGAGGGATATGTCTGCCAAATTTAAAGCCTTAAGTTCCACTGATTTGGACTGTGCATTGTCTGTCAGTCAGTGAAGTTACTTTTTCTTAGGTACAGATCGTACAGAGTATTAAGCTTTGAAGCATTTCTGCCAAGGTATTAACCCGCCGGGTGTAACCGTTATAATTATAAAACTGTTTCACTCGCCTCTTGTGGCATTTCAAAACGGCACGTGTCAGTGAATGAGCTCCGACCAAAATGACTAGATACAGCCCATGATTACATGTGACATTTATAGACGAGATGTTTTTAACTGTAACCATGGCGATCATTGTTGTGTTGACAAATTCGGTTTGTGTGCATTGCTCTGTTTTCATTAGTAGTTAAATTGCTTGTGTGTGTGAATGCATTACGGGCGATAACATCTCCTTTTAGCTGAATTCTCAAAGGTACAAAGATGTATAAAGTAATACGCTAGTAGTAGTAGTAATTACGCTAATGAAGCATTATATTATATATTGTTTATATTTTTTAGGATTTGGATGATTTTACCCAAGTCAATAAATACTTATATGAAATAACCAAAAAAATGGGTGGCCTGACCTGCAATAAATGCGGCGTGGTGAGAAAGTATGTAAAGTCTTATTTGACACACATAAAATCCTGTGATGTTGTTGATTTCAATCTCACTTCAATCATTCCTGACGGTGTTGGCCCCGTGTCTGATAAAAGTAAGTAGCCTTAAAAAAATGCTCAAAAACTAATTGCACAATATGCATTGATTGACAATTGTTTAATCGTTTCTAGCTTACCGATGTGCTATGTGCCAGAAAGAAATTGAGCCATCAAATTGGAAGAATCACGCAATGAAAGAACATTACAACATAACATGGGTAATCGGCGAAACTCCTATTGTAAGTATCCTTAAAATCAAACTGACAGTTTATAATTAAGATTGAAGCCTCGCACTTTAAATTCAAACTCGTATAAATTCACTCTACCTTCTTATGAGATTATATACCTTATTTATCTTTTCTTTTGATACCAACATTTTAAGCAACTCATTTTGTCTTTTTGTTTTGTTTTAGGACATTAAAAACCCATATGCGGTCGAAAAATACTTGAAGGAATACCAACAATCTAATAGTTTAAAATGTAACAATTGTGGAGCAACGCGAGCTTCCTTCGCAGGATTTTATGCACACATTATAACATGTGGAAAAACTGAGGAGGTACTTAAGGACCCACTTAGTTTTTGACGCATTTATTGCATTCATTTAATCTCGTGCTGTATCATTAGTAGCAAAGCTATAGTCCTGAAATTCATGTATAAGATATACTTTGAGGATTCACTCTAATGACAAGTGTTTATCGAAACACGATTACTTGTAGCGTTCGCTCGATTGAAAAAAAATACAAAGTCGTCTCTAAAAAATAAAATAAATTCGTGGTAGGTGCGACGTAAATACTGCACAGCAGGTCATGACTTTTTGAATGTTAATAAAACAAGATGTTTTGTAGGGCCTAGTAGTGTTGCTACATTTTTAAAATGTGTATTTGTTTTAGTAATACGATGAAAATACCTAAATACACGCGCAGTCTAACCAATCTATCTTGAGCAGTTGAGCCATCATGCTTCCCCCTTGTCCCCGATAGTCAGTTGCGTTAGTTCTCCTTCGGCCATCGGACGGGGATCTCGTGTCGCTCGCGCTTACGCACGGCTTTGATTCTAGCCGCTCTCGCGCACACTCGAGTGCATAGAATACCTAAAATCGTTTAGCGCCAAAAGCTCGGTAGGGCCTTAAAAAATCTTCTTTTTTCGGTCATTATCATTATACTCCTTTCACTGTAGCATGGTGCGGGTGGCAGGTGTCAAAACCCACAGACTAGAGAAGTGAAAGCTATAAAACTCGAATCGATAAAACTATAAATTTATAACTTTAATTAGGTATATTGTGTAATTAATAATATAAATTTACGGTTACTTCATGAAATTAAGTAAAGCAAACTAAGTACCGGAGTTTTTTATAATGCAAAAAAAGTCGAGGTCGTACAAATTTTTAGGTATATCGAAAATAGGCCGTAACATAAAGCAAAACTATAATAAACAAAACTAAAGCAGTAACTATAATAATCCAGTGTTAGCAGAGCCCTGCTTCTAAGTAAAATTTACCTACGCATTCGGGTATCATTTTATATTGGTCAGTCGGGACCCCCTTAATGTTTAATTTGATTATATTTTTATTATTTGTTGTTGTAGTCTAGTTAACACCATTATAAAGATCGAGTAAAAACGCTGACAAATGATAAATCTTCTTCTCGTGGTAGATTTTGTCCCATCATTAAATGTTCTGTTACACGCATATTACGTTTCACGACTTAATCGTATTTTTTTTTATTGATAATAAAAAATAATTAGGTTAAATTTCTTTCGCGCACGATAGTGTTTACGAAGTTTAAATGTTTAACTCCAGAAAAATTCAGACTGGAATTTAAATAAATCGCTATTAAATACACCGCAGCAATTTTGTCTAAGTGTAACGAAACGGTGTGTCAAGTGTCACCTGCACCATGCTACAGTGAAAGGAGTATAAGAAGCTTTGGGCTTAAAACAACTAAATTTCATAATACCTTATTCAATAATACCCCTAATTTTCAAATTACCATGGGCTCATAATACCTAAGAATACCTGCAATTTCAAATTTTTAGATGAGACAATTTGAAATTTTAGGTATTTTTAGGTATTATGAGCCCATGGTAAGCATTAAGAAATGGTATAGTCAGTTTTTACGCTCGATTTTTTTTGCAGCAAATTGAAATGTTCCAAAGTGTATGTGACATATGTAAAAACAAATATTTATGCATATACAAGAACCAACACATGATGATTCATAAGGTGCAATCATATAATAAGGAGCTCAAGATGTCTAAAGAAAAAGTGGAATCTGACTCATTCGGGCACGCGGCCAAGTCATGTCGGGAGGCAACTTACACTTGCGGCCACTGTGGTGTACTTGGTCATTCAATAAAAGAATGCCCGAAGAAAGATGTGCAACCAAAATGTGCATCTCGCTGGCGCTTTAAAAAACCAAGCAATCACTCTACGGGTGCTGCTGACTGTCCGGCGAAAATAATTTCCGAAAAAAGGTATATTAATTCTATAGATTATAGAGGTGCCTAAGAGCACCGTAAACAGAGTTTTTTTTCAGTCGTTTAATTGTTTGATAAGTAGTCGTATTTACATTATTTTATGATTATTATTCACTATTTTTTTGTGGACCGATTTCAAAACTCCTTTTTAGCTTGAAAGAGTATAATTCTGATGTGGTCCCATTAAAAAAAAAAATATGATTAATAATTTAGTTAGTAAGTTAGTGAATTGGATAATTTATCTGTATCTGAGTCTAAAATTTGTGATGCTGAAGATTGTAAGCAGTTTCTAGGCAATTTTGGTAGCCCGTTAACCATTTTAACGCAAAATATTCGCAGTGTATTCAAAAATTTTGATAATTTTAGTTCTTTACAGCACAGACTTAACATGGATTGTGACCTCATTGTTTTAACTGAATGTTGGATTTCTAAACGCCCAAGCGCACCATTAATTCCTGGGTATAGTATGCATAAGAGTAGTATCCACTACAATCAAAGTGATGGAGTCATAGTTTATGCAAGAGATCATCTTAATGTTAATGAACTAAAACAATTACTTTGCTCACCCGCGACCTTACAATAGTTACGTTTATGCAAGAAATGTGCGTTCATGCAGTTCCTCCACCTCCACACTGTACGAACACACACAAATCACATAAACCCAACCATCACCACCACCAAGCTACACTGACGCGTATCGAACTCAACCAGAGCTCATCTTCAGAGTTACCACAACCGTATGCTATGCTACCAACTGTTAAACTAACAAACCAAAACAAATGTTTTAACTTGTCACTGTAACTTCTCAAGTACCCACTTTATTTTTCTTATTCTCAAACTACCCCACAAAAATTAACTTTTATTGACATATTATAAAACTACCTTGAATTTTTTTGTTTATTTATTTATAAGGCATATTTAATTAATACTAACTGTTCAAATTCGACCCAAGCCGCAGTAAAGGAGAAGATACTAAATTTACCTGTTCATTAATAATAGACCCCATAGTGTTGTACCTAATTATTTCCATGCATTCCAGAGCATCCAGACGCAACCCCTTGCCGCAATAACACTTCATAAGAATCTGAATCTAACAATGAGTGATTTGATTCCAACAAATGTTTTGCAAAATTCGATCTATCTGTATGCTCATTCCTATATGCCGAAACATGCTCTTTAAATCTAGTATTAAAACTTCGGCCTGTCTGTCCTACGTATATCCCATTGCAGTCATTACAAGTAAGCTTGTATACCCCCGATCTAGTTCCCTTATCTACCTGTTCTTTGTGGTTACATAGCCTAGAGTACAAAGAGTTGTTAGTCTTAAAGGCAACATTAATATTGTTTGATTTTAAAATGCCATAAATCTTATCAGACAAACCCCCGACGTAAGAGATGCTAGATCTATATTTGTTAGTAGACTGAGAAGGTAACGCAGCGTAAAGCATGCTATTTACTAACCGTGCCTGCTTCTTTTGAACTAAACTATCTACCATTGATTTTGTATAACCATTTGAGATCGCTATCTGATAAATAGTACTCAACTCTAAATCAAAATGTTCCTTAGAAAGAGGCACAGTCAACAATCTATTAACATAACAATGGAAAGCAGCCAGTTTATGCTGCCACGGATGATTAGAAGATGCTGGTATAACAGCATCTGTGTACGTGGGCTTACGGTATATTTTAAATTGATGTTGACCATTTAATTTTGAAATCGCTAAATCCAAAAAGTTCAACGAACAATTTTCCTCCAATTCTTTTTTGAACCTTATCTTTACGTGCTTGTTATTCAAACCATTAATAAACACGTCAAGCTGTCTCATACTCCCTCTCCAGCATAGGATCAAATCATCAACATACCTAAAATAGTACACAATATTACTATTACCCACAATATACTGATTCTCAAAATGATCCATAAATATATCTGCCATTAAAGGACTCAGAGGTGAACCCATAGCTAAACCATCACTCTGTAAGTAATAAAGACCATTGAACCGGAAATAATTTTGTTTCATGCATAAAGTTACCAAATCTATTAATTCACAAACTTCACCCGGATGCAACCGCTTCCTTTCTAAGTGGTCTTTTAGAATTTCTAGTGTCTCACTATATGGTACGTTAGTAAATAAACTGTCTACATCCAAAGAAAGCAACGTTGCATTCGGCGGTATGCTGATGTCCTTAATTTTACTAACCAAATCTAAACCATTTTTTAAACTATAAGAAGGTTTAAAGGAAGCCTTCACACGAATAATACTATTTAATTTCTTCGCCAATTTATATGCTGGAGCACTCACGTATGAGACAACTGGACGAACAGGCACATCATCTTTATGAATTTTAGGTAATCCATATAGAATTGGCGCCTGCGGATTCATGGGAATTACAAAATTCTTTTGTTGTTCGGTTTCAAAGGCAAACAAAGAACCCTTTATTAGTCTCTTTAGATCTTTGTGAAATGTAATTGTAGGGTCCTTACGTAAAACTGTAAAACCGTCCCCTTGAACGATATCTAAAACTTTCCGATTATATTGATACCTATCCAATAAAACAATACAATTTCCTTTGTCTGCCTTTGTCACCACTAAATCATTATCATACACTTTCTCCTTAATAGATCTCAAAGAATTGAATTCGGTTATATTGACAATACACTCTGTGGAATTGGTATTTTTAAGTGTATTTGCCACTAACACTTTTGTTTCAAAATCACCACAGTTACTTGTAATAGCAACCTCAGAATCTACCGCCAAACCTTCCACTATTTTTTGACTAAATTTAGTGGGTAGATTATATTTTAAACCTTTTTCCAATAACTGATTCTCATTATCCAAAAATTCCACATTAGTAAGATTTTTAACGCGAGGGTAGAAATTATGACCGTTAGTAGAACCTCGATAATTATTGTTCAAAGAAGAAAATGATTCTGTTCGTCGTCCTGTAAGCCAACGTAACTTTTTACACTGAGTCAAATACTTTTTATGAGCGTCTACTGAAGCAAAAAACCGGGCTTTTTGATCCAAACGATCGAATTCAATTTTATGTAACTTAAAAGTAAGTTCAGACTGCATCTGTGTACGTGGGCTTACGGTATATTTTAAATTGATGTTGACCATTTAATTTTGAAATCGAATTATGCAAAACATTTGTTGGAATCAAATCATTCATTGTTAGATTCAGATTCTTATGAAGTGTTACATTATTGCGGCAAGGGGTTGCGTCTGGATGCTCTGGAATGCATGGAAATAATTAGGTACAACACTATGGGGTCTATTATTAATGAACAGGTAAATTTAGTATCTTCTCCTTTACTGCGGCTTGGGTCGAATTTGAACAGTTAGTATTAATTAAATATGCCTTATAAATAAATAAACAAAAAATTCAAGGTAGTTTTATAATATGTCAATAAAAGTTAATTTTTGTGGGGTAGTTTGAGAATAAGAAAAATAAAGTGGGTACTTGAGAAGTTACAGTGACAAGTTAAAACATTTGTTTTGGTTTGTTAGTTTAACAGTTGGTAGCATAGCATACGGTTGTGGTAACTCTGAAGATGAGCTCTGGTTGAGTTCGAAACGCGTCAGTGTAGCTTGGTGGTGGTGATGGTTGGGTTTATGTGATTTGTGTGTGTTCGTACAGTGTGGAGGTGGAGGAACTGCATGAACGCGCATTTCTTGCATAAACGTAACTATTGTAAGGTCGCGGGTGAGCAAAGTAATTGTTTTAGTTCATTAATATGGACCTCCGCAAAGTAACGCCTGATTCAATAAATTATCTTAATGTTGCTGTTGAGGAACCTAATATTCGAGAATGCAACGGTATGTTGGTTAAAATCGGAACTGAAATTGCAATTTTGGCACTTTATAGACCTCCCTCTTTCAGAATTATTTCCAATTTTATTGAATCACTAGCTTTTGCCCGCGACTCCGTCCGCGTGGAATTAGTAATTTGGAAAGCTTATTTTTTTTATCCAATTTGCTTTTTCATCAATTATGGCTCTCCTTAGTTACTCGATAATAAAAAAATTACCCCCCCCGCAACCCCCCCGCACCCTCCAACCCGCTCCCTTCCACACAGCACCCCCCGCACACCCGCGTTCGTCCCATCCCAAGTCAAGTGTGCCCTATAGAAGTTTTACTTTAAGTTTTTTTTTTTGCCAAATATCTTGAAAACGGTGCGCCCTACGGCAAAATCAATGAAATTTTCATCCCCCTTTAATACGCCCACACCCTCTCCCACGCGCCCTCCCCCGCACCCCGCCCCTCAACCCCCCCCCCCCACCCCCATGGTGTTTTTGTCAAATATCTCGAAAACGGTGCATCCTACGGCAAAATCAATGAAATTTTCATCCCCCCTCTAATACTCCCACACCCTCTCCCCCGCACCCCGCCCCTCAACCCCCCCCCCCCCCATCCCCTTGGTGTTTTGTCAAATATCTCGAAAACGGTGCAAATCAATGAAATTTGAATCCCCCCTCCGAAGCCCCCGCACCCCCTCCCCCGCACCCTCACCGACCCCCCTCAACCGCCCCACCCCCATGGTGTTTTTGTCAAATATCTTGAAAACGGTGCATCCTACGGCAAAATCAATGAAATGTTAATCCCCCCTTAACCCCCCCCCCGCGCCCCTCACCCCCCTCAAACCCCCCCCCTGGTGTTAACACTAAAAGAATTTCTCAAATCGGAGTAGTAGTTCCTGAGATTAGCGCCTATATAGAAGTTTTACTTCAAAACACCCGATTTTGAAACATTCTTCCGCTCCGCTCCGCTCCTATTGGTGTTAGCGTGATGATATATAGCCTATAGCCTTCCTCGATAAATGGGCTATCCAACACTGAAAGAATTTTTCAAATCGGAGCAGTAGTTCCTGAGATTAGCGCCTATAGAAGTTTTACTTGAAAAACCCCCGATTTTGAAACATTCTTCCGCTCCGCTCCGCTCCTATTGGAGTTAGCGTGATGATATATAGCCTATAGCCTTCCTCGATAAATGGGCTATCTAACACTGAAAGAATTTTTCAATTCGGAGCAGTAGTTCCTGAGATTAGCGCGTTCAAACAAACAAACAAACAAACTCTTCAGCTTTATATATTAGTATAGATTAAATGACACTTTGCAAAAAATAGCATCCTTCAAAAACATTATTTTAATTGGGGATATTAATATTAATATTCTTCCAGAAAGTGCTGATTCAGATGCTCAGAACTATCTCAACCTATGCTCTTTTCATGACATGCTTCCTGCGCACACTTTTTCTACACGTCATTTCAGTGGATCCTGTTTGGACCATGTCATTCTGAAATCGAATTTTTCCTCACTTGCTCTAGTTATTAACTCGACAATAACTGATCACAATGCTGTCCTACTAACCTTAAATCGTAAAATACCTAGATTAACTAACGCTCGCACAATTTCTAAATTGAATGTAAGCAAACTGGAGGATGGTTTACGCAGCATTGACTTTGACCCAGTTTACAACTCCACTGACCCACAGTTTTGTATGTTATATTTATTAGAAAATATTAAGAGTGCTATTGAAAAAAATACAATTAAGGTTCAGCAAAGTAACAAAAATTATAGCATAAAACCGTGGATCACTCCAGGTCTTATTCGTTGTATGAGACATAGAGATAAACTGCATATGAAGGCGGAATCTCACCCAGATAATTCTTCACTACAAGTGACGTATAAAAGGTACAGAAATTTTTGCAACGATCTTATAAAAAAAGTTAAAATAAGCTACGATAAGATGGAGCTGGAGAAAACAGGAACAAATTCAAAAAAAATTGGAAATTTATTAAAAATGTAACTTTTACCTCGAAACAACATGAGTCATGAGGGTTGCCTGGAAGAGATCGCTCTTAAGCGATAAGGCCGCCTATTGCTTACCTTGTAACTTACTCTCTGTGTACCTGTTTTCTGTATTGCTTACTATTCCTGGTGTACAATAAAGAGTCATTGTATTGTATTGTCATCCTCTGGTTTATTACAAGCTCACTCATCTCATTTGATGTCTGCTAACATGGCAAATAATTTCTTTGTTAATATTGGCAAGCGTCTGGCAGAAAAAGTTAAGAGGTCATTGAAACATCCTATAACTAGTTCCTCTTCATGTAATACCAAGTTAACTTCATTTGTGTTACTAGATACCGACGAAACAGAGGTGGAGAGGCTGGTCATGGGTCTAAAAGACGACTGTTCAGTTGGATGGGACAATATATCAAATAAAATTATTAAGCAATTTCGTCATATATTGGTACCACCACTAACTTACGAAGATAACTGTATTTTATCTGAGACGCAGTATGGTTTTAGATCAAAAGTTTCAACCGCTGATGCTGTTCAATTGTTCATCATCTTACTGATTTTGTAGTACAAAATCTTAATAATGGTCTTCACACTCTGGGTATTTTCCTGGACCTTGCCAAAGCTTTTGATACTGTGTCTATTCCCATTCTTTTGAGTAAGCTTGAAACTATAGGTATTCGAGGAACCCAGCTGAATCGTTTTGAAAGTTACCTGGAACACCGGACCCAATGTGTTAGGTTAGGAAATGTTCTCAGCAATGACCAGAAAAACACATCTTTTGGAGTTCCGCAAGGAAGCATCTTAGGACCAACCCTATTCTTGTTTTTTATAAATGACCTCTGTAACTTAAAACTGAAGCATGGAACAATCATAACATATGCAGACGACACGGCCCTACTTTTTGCGGCCGACTCAGAAACTGAAGTTTACATGCATGCGCAACATGGGTTCAATATGGTTAATAAATGGCTTCAGCATAATTTACTAACTCTTAATACGGATAAAACTAACTATATTAAGTTTTCAATGCGAAAATGTACGTTTACGCAAACTGACTCTACATTATATGCCCATTATTGTAATTTTCCCTCAGATGGCCAATGTATGTGTTCCGCTATTAAAATTACTGATCGAATAAAATACTTGGGCATTATAATACATGAAACTCTATCGTTCCAACATCACATAGAAGCATTATGTGCTAGAACTCGTAAGTTGATATTTGTATTTGAGAATAAGAAAAATAAAGTGGGTACTTGAGAAGTTACAGTGACAAGTTAAAACATTTGTTTTGGTTTGTTAGTTTAACGTTTGGTGGCATAGCATACGGTTGTGGTAACTCTGAAGATGAGCTCTGGTTGAGTTCGAAACGCGTCAGTGTAGCTTGGTGGTGGTGATGGTTGGGTTTATGTGATTTGTGTGTGTTCGTACAGTGTGGAGGTGGAGGAACTGCATGAACGCACATTTCTTGCATAAACGTAACTATTGTAAGGTCGCGGGTGAGCAAAGTAATTGTTTTAGTTCATGTATTTAAAAGGTTGCGACATATAGCGGATCCTCAATTAATTAGGCAAGTTTATTTCTCGCTATGTCAGTCAGTCCTAACCTACTGTATAACAACATGGGGTGGGGCTGGTAAAACATTGTTACTAGCCATTGAGAGAGCGCAAAGAGCTATTCTTAAGGTGTCCACCTTCCGCCCCTTCCTTTTTCCTACTAATCGTTTTCTTGGGACCACTTCTCTATAATAGATTAAATGCAGTTTCGCACATTTATCCCCTTAATATTAATAAATGCAAAAAAAAACTCCTAGAAACACTACAAAACATGTCGTACGAAGATACAGAGAAATTATTATTAGTTGTAAAGTAGATAGTAGATAGTTTTTGCTGCCTTTCTTTTGTTATTACTTTTTAATTTTAGGTTAAGTACTTTTTTTGGTTAAATTATATTTATATTGTATTTGACAGGATTTCCTAGTTCGGGCTCATGAGTTAGTTACTTAGATTTATAAGGAAACTTTGTACCTATATAAGTTATTTCTGTAAAAATGAAATTTTTAATAAATTTATCTTTATCTTCATCTTATCTTCATTAGGCAAGAGACAGGCTGCAGAGAAGTAAGTTTTTTATTTAGAAAAAAAAACGATACAGTGTGTCCACCAGTGGCGGGGCGTCAAAATTTTTGCAAGTCAAGCCGGAGCATAAAAATCCTAAAACCCATTTATCCTCTGTTCTGAAGTGCAGTAATGGTATCGTGCTTCCTATACCCACCCGTACGAAATACGCTTATCTGAATTCGATTGGGTATAGGTTCGTATGGACGATAAGTACCAGTTTATATACCTACTTAATACACATAGCTACGTGAACGTAAAAGAAGGAGTCACCCTCGACCGCGTATAGCTATTTAGTATTACCGATAGTGGCTTCATATTGCATAGTACGAAGGCCTGGTCTACCCAGAGTTACCCTCTCCGTACAGTCGATTACGCCTCCAGCCTAGACACTGCGTGAGTGTGTCTTGGTGTCCCACGTATCCTCAGTTCCCGCCTGTGATTAAGGGAGACATATTATACAGAGATAATGGGGGTCGTAGAACCCATAATACCCTGAACCTGACACCACCTGGACACGGCGGCATTGCCGCCCCGGGGCCCTCCTTCCAACGTGAGAGTCAGAATGGCGGGTGTACCTTCCCAAATATTTAAAACAACTATACCTACTAATTATAGTGCCCTGCCCACTGCCACTTGAGTTTGGCGATTCTTCGAGCTATGTCATGTCGGTGACTTTAGTTCTTGCGCGGATTTCATCATTTCTAATGCGATCCCGCAGAGAAACTCCGAGCATAGCCCTCTCCATCGCCCTCTGAGTGACTTTGAGCTTCCGTATGAGGCCCATCGTTAGCGGCCACGTCTCAGTGCCAACGTTAGGTAAATATGTATCGAATTTCCGATCCCTAATTATAACATGTCAATTCACCAAATGTAGTGATGTCATTAAGTCATCATCATCATCATTTCTAGCCTGTGTACGTCCTACTGTTGAGCGCAGGCCTCCCCTCAGAATGCGATTAGTATACTTACATATGTTTTTTTTTTCAGAGCGCGAACAGCTATAGAAACCTACAGTAGTGATATGAGTCAGGTTAGTAATGTCATTATTATATGGAATACTCATATTTTAATGAAAAACCGGCCAAGTGCGAGTCGGACTCGCGCACGAAGGGTTCCGTACAATCTAATATATAAAAATTTCATGTCACGGTGTTTGTTACCGAACTCCTCCGAAACGGCTAGACCGATTTTTATGAAACTTTTTTCTCTGTATTCGGTAGGTCTGAGAATAGGTCGTAGGCTATTTTTTATACCCCTAGGTGATAAGGAATAATTTATATGGCGAAACAACGTTTGCCGGGTCAGCTAGTCTAATATATAAAAATCTCGTGTCACGGTGTTTGTTACCGAACTCCTCCAAAACGGCTTTGCCGATTTTTATGAAACTTTTTTCTCTACACTCGGTAGGTCTGAGAATAGGTCGTAGGCTACTATTCTTCGCGGACGGAGTCGCGGGCAACAGCTAGTTATCTATAAAAACTGCAAAAAAATCACGTTTCTTGTATGGGAGCCCCCTTAAATAATAATAATAATAATACGGACGGACAAACAAACAAATCTTTCCTCTTTATTTATTTATTTATTATTTATTTATAATATTATAATATTAGTATAGATAACATACCAAAGTGACATTTTGTATCGAGAAAATGTTAATGTCTATGTATACTAGAATAGAGGCCCATTTAAATTGTGTTGATTTTGACAATTTATTGAATCAGGCGTTACTTTGCGGAGGTCCATATTAATGAACTAAAACAATTACTTTGCTCACCCGCGACCTTACAATAGTTACGTTTATGCAAGAAATGTGCGTTCATGCAGTTCCTCCACCTCCACACTGTACGAACACACACAAATCACATAAACCCAACCATCACCACCACCAAGCTACACTGACGCGTTTCGAACTCAACCAGAGCTCATCTTCAGAGTTACCACAACCGTATGCTATGCTACCAAACGTTAAACTAACAAACCAAAACAAATGTTTTAACTTGTCACTGTAACTTCTCAAGTACCCACTTTATTTTTCTTATTCTCAAACTACCCCACAAAAATTAACTTTTATTGACATATTTAAAACTACCTTGAATTTTTTTTTTTTTTTTTTTTTTATTTAAGGTAGTTTTATTTAAGGTAGGTAAAATTCAAGGTAGTTTTAAATATGTCAATAAAAGTTAATTTTTGTGGGGTAGTTTGAGAATAAGAAAAATAAAGTGGGTACTTGAGAAGTTACAGTGACAAGTTAAAACATTTGTTTTGGTTTGTTAGTTTAACGTTTGGTAGCATAGCATACGGTTGTGGTAACTCTGAAGATGAGCTCTGGTTGAGTTCGAAACGCGTCAGTGTAGCTTGGTGGTGGTGATGGTTGGGTTTATGTGATTTGTGTGTGTTCGTACAGTGTGGAGGTGGAGGAACTGCATGAACGCACATTTCTTGCATAAACGTAACTATTGTAAGGTCGCGGGTGAGCAAAGTAATTGTTTTAGTTCATTGATTTTGACAGCTGTTCCAAATTTGAAACTCATTACGTTACTATACAGGCGTCCCAGGGCTATGCCACGTGGAGGGAAAGTGACTTGAATATTCTAGATTGAACATTTTACTGAAAGAAGACATTATTTTAATTTAGAAAACAATTTAAACTGCATTCATAGATTTTTCCCAATACCTCTCCCCCTCCTCTATTCCCTTTCCTTTTTCCTCTCCCTTTTAGGGCCGACAACGCACTGGCATCGCGTGAAGTGCTGCGAGTGTCTATGGACAGTGGTGATCATTTAACATCAGGTGACCCACTAGTTCGTTTGCCTGGCCTCTCTAACATAAAAAAAAAAAAAAACATAAAAAAAATTTTTTTTTTAATAATTACATGGTTAAAACGGGAATCGAAACCGCTACACGAGAAAAAAATCATTCTGTAGCTTTATCATACCAATCCAAAGGCTTCATCATAAGGATTGTTTTTTGCTAAATAACATAGTGTCAGAAATAAAAGGAGGACCATGAATTTTAACATTTGATGTGAAATTTTAATAAAATACTTAATAATTTTTATATTTTATATATTATTATTATTTTTATTTTATGTCAAGTGTCACTACCCGGAGATGTCAATGTGAACAGCTGTGCATTCGAACTAGTTGCTGCTACCGTCCATTCAAAAAATAAGTTGTTGTTTTTATGTTGCGTAGTTTATATACCTCCAAGTAGTAACGAATGCGAGTACATTACTTTGTTTAAAATAATTGAACAATTATGCGTTAGATATAAGAATACAATTGTGTTGGGAGATTTTAACTTACATTCAGCCAATGCAAATATTATAAACTATTTTGAATATTTTATGGCTTTTTGTGAATTCACTCAGAGCAATAATGTTCCTAATTGCAATGGACGACAGTTGGATTTAGTTTTAAGTTCAGTGAGCGGAGTGAGCGTGAGCGGCGCGGTCGAGCTGCGGCTGGCGGGCGCCGCGCGTGCCGAGGGGATAAGCGCCCAACTTGAACCGGTAACATTGCAATGGAATTTCAATAAGGCGGATTTTTCTCTATTGTACTCTTTAATGATGGATACAGATTGGGGAAAACTTTATAATATCAAGGATCCTGATGAGGCGGTGGATTGTTTTTATGGCACCGTTAATCTAATGTTAGAGCAGTGTGTTCCTAAAAAAAAGAGACAAAAATCGGTAAATTCTAGGTATAGCTTGTAACGTGAAAAATTGATATCAGCGCCCTCTCGCGGCGAACTCTAATATCGTGCTTAAACCGTCGATAACAACTGTCAGCTCATTCATCCATCAAATGACTCGAATGAAATAGTTCCCTAAACCGCCGCATAAATACAGCGCCACCGCACAAGTTGGTCATTTCAAGAGCGGCCGTTAAGAACAAAAAAGTTTAGAATACCATCTACTTACCGATTTAATTAAAAATAGAAATTAATAATATTTCTTAGGGCAAACAGTAGCCCATGTTTAAATAACTATATTAAAAATAACCGGATGGCAGATATTTAGTGAATTTCCTCAAACCCAGCAAATGGGTCGCATCGTATCGCATCGTGTCGAATCATATCGCATCGTATTGCATCGTATCGCATCGTATCGCGTAACATCACATCGCATCACTATCGCTAGATTCTAATAAGAAGGCGGGTTCTCAAGCTCGGTGCTGGCTCTTCTCCTTGGCCCCATTAATCTGAACTGCAGAGGGTAACTCGAGTGGAAAGTGACTCCAGGACAGGACACCTGAAGTAAGCTGCTTCCTCAACAGTCTCGCGGATTGCTAAGTACTCCATATTCAGTGTAAGAGTGTGATTTAACAGTGAAAAAGGTCAGTCCCGAACATTATTCTAGTGTTAAACTTAATAATTTTAATAAAGTGTTTGCCATCTAGTGATTTTTTTTATTTACTATAATCAGCAACAGGCGCCCTGAGGTTTAAAATAGTCATTTGCCACCGTTGTGCGAAGCCGGTGAGTAACAGCTGATTTTTATCTGTTACAAGCTACCTGGATTGGTACAATGCTGAGATAATTCGCAGCATAGAATTGAAGAGTAGACTGCATAAGCGGTATAAAACGAGTAAATTACAGTGTGATTACGAAGGGTTTGTGAAGAGTAGGTCTAAAGTTAAGGTACTAATAAAGAAGGCGCACGCTTGGCACCAAGACAAAGTCCAAAGGGAGCTTACTAAAGATCCAAAAGGTTTCTGGAGATATATAGGATCAAAAAAAGGGCCAAGAACGCGAAATAAAATTACAAAAGATGGAAATATTACTCCTAATTCTGATTGTGCCAAAGAGTTAGCTTCATTTTTTCAGTCAGTATACGATTCGCGGGTCCCGAAACTTGACGTGGACGCGGCAGTGGCAGCGAGCGGGGCGGGGAGCGCGCGGGTGGATATCGGGCGAATACAGCTGAGTCAGGTGGAGAAGGCGCTAGGCCGCCTCAAGCCGAAGCGTTCAGCGGGCCCTGACGGCATACCGGCGTTCGTAGTTAGGGACTGTCGAACGGTGCTGGCGGAGCCGTTGCTGCACATTTTCAACCTGTGCATTCAAACTTCGTGTTTTCCGAGCCAGTGGAAGGTGACGAGAGTTGTTCCGGTACCTAAAAGTGGCCAAGGCAGTGATGTCAGTAGTTGGAGACCGGTGGCTATTTTATCGACTCCGGCAAAAGTTTTTGAATCGGTGGTACAGAATTGCGTCGTTCAGCAGATGAGTTCTCAGCTATCGGATGCGCAGCATGGGTTTCGGCCGGGTCGCAGTACTGCCACTAACTTATTAAACTTTGTCACGTATGTGATTCCTAAAGTGGACGCGGGGATGCAGGTTGATGCTGCCTACTTTGATTTCAGAAAAGCTTTCGATATGGTCGACAACGATATCTTGCTTGTGAAGTTGGCAGCATTTGGCTGCACCCCGCAGACCCTCCACTTTTTTGCTAGTTACTTGAGGGACCGGCAACAGTTCGTTGATTACGGTGGTTATAAATCCGATCCCTATTATACCAGATCAGGGGTGGGTCAAGGAAGTAATTTGGGGCCACTGGAGTTCATTATAATGATTAACGACCTGCCAGAAGTTGTAAAAGAAACCTCGTGTTTACATTTTGCAGATGATCTGAAGTTGTTTCAAGCGGTGAGTAACGAGTCGGACGCGGAAAAATTTCAGACGGACATAGACAGAACTGTTGGTTGGAGCCGACGAAACAAACTTTCCTTTAATACGTCTAAATGCGCGGTAATAACGTTTGGTCGTGCAAGAGCTCCGGTTGATTATGTTTATGCTGTAGATGGGGTGCCACTAAAGAGAGTTACGACGGTGAGGGACCTGGGAGTGGACATAGACTCGGAACTAACATTTCGTAATCACGTTGTGAAAGTTTGTAAAACAGCCTTCAGACGGCTAGGTTTCATACTTCGCCAAGCAGAGGGGTTTAGTAACACTGGAGCTATATGCGCCCTATACAACGCTCTGGTGAGGAGTACGTTAGAAAGTAACGCGATCATCTGGGCTCCGCATGAAGCTAAATACTCGGCCATGCTGGAAAAAAATCAGAATAAGTTTACGAGATACCTATATATGAAACTGTACTCAGTTTACCCTTATTTCCCCTTCATGTATCCAACACTATTCGTGCTGGGCATGGTCGGCTACGATAGACTGGAAACTAGGCGGGAACTTGCGTTAGTTGTTTATATTTTTGAGCTGATTCGCGGAAAGCAGAACAACTCAGGCGTGTTGATGAACATAAAACTTTGCGTTCCCGATAACTACGTGGAGCGTCGGCGGCGGCCGCCGCTGCCGGCGCTGCCGCGCGCGCGCACCCGGCTGCTGGGCAAGGCGCCGTTCACGCGCGCTCTCGCTACACTCAACCAAGTGGCTACAGTCGACTTGTTTCATTGCACTCTGAGTGAATTCAAAAGAGTCTCATTATATGTTATATGCTATGCACATTAATGTACCTAAATGTTTATTTTTATTATTATTTAAGTTTGATTTGTTTGGAGATATGCATTTCCTATCGCATTAGGTTTAATTCCTGTAATGATAGTGTAAGTGATGATAAAGTAAATAAATAAAAATATTTCATAGAATAAAATTAGAAAACTAAAGTGTATAAGTACCTGTTATTTGGCCACCCTGTGCTATATTCTCGAAATCATAGACGTGATGTTACATCTTACGAGAATAATGTTTAAGGTTTACTTAGGCCTATACACCGTGATATTTTAGTGGTTGTTTTCCCGAAACGAGGTGATTTAGTTTCGATTGTACAATCGATTTATAATTACTATTTTGACTAGAGTCAAAAATCCAATTCTGAAAAACGAAAGTCGAAAATGACCGCAAACCAATAGTAACGCTTCGTTTGTACAAGTAGCGTACGATCGTACGATAGGTTAGGTACCAACGAAGCGTTACTATTGGTTTGCGGTCATTTTCGACTTTCGTTTTTCACAATTGGATTTTTGACTCTAGTCAAAATAGTAATTATAAATCGATTGTACAATCGATACTAAATCACCTCGTTTCGGGAAAACAACCACTAAAATTTCACGGTGTATAATTTGGGCTGCATTGATAATTATAAATGATGATTTTGACTTTTATTGGGCCTTTCGGTACCATCGCCTCAGACGCCAGATACCCATTTTCAAAACAAATTTGCTTGCAGCCGTTGATGTTTATTGCTATGGATTGTTATGGACAGATGTCTAGCCACTGCACGCAAACTGGGCCTTTAAGGTGGTTATCTGGCGCTTGGGGCGATAGTACATGTTGTGCGAAGTGGGTCTTACGAGCTTCAGTTGAAATGGCTTCATGTTCTATTTATCTTTATTTACAGTCTCCCAGTGAAATGGATGTAAATATGTGCCATTATATTGGTTGTGGTAATACATCCAAGGACACCGCGATGTTCAGGTACCCGGTAGACGACTGGAAGAGATTGAACAAGTGGTTGCTGCACTCTGGTAAGTTTGGTGAAAATAAAATAGTGATTTATGTGACTATAGTGCATAATGAAAGGCATTACAACAAGAGTGTGGTTTCACGAAACGAACCGGAGGTGAGTTTCATAATAAGATCACACGAGTGTTTTAATCCTCACTAAACACAGTCGCATACATAATTTTATCTATGTCTGTGGATGTCTTTCCGCTGAAATGATGATGTTAAGGAAATGGATGTATTGGTATAGCATAAATCTTCCCAGGTGAATTTTTCGCTTCGAGCTCTTATCTTTCAAAACAAACGGTATTGTCATAGAATTAAGGTTCAAATTTAATGTAATGGCTCGAAGCGAAAAATTCACCTGGGAAGATTTATACTATACATGAGTGTCTTACGAAGTATTAAACACAACGGATAGTTTAGGAAACGGATATCTCGTGTCTAAACGCCTTATTGTCCACCAAGAACTAAATGACCTAGTGGTTAGAGACCCTGACCCTGACTATGAAGCTTGAGGTCCCGGGTTCACTTCCCGGGTCGAGGCAGATATTTGTATGAAAAATACGAATGTGTTCTCGAGTCTTGGGTATTTGATATATTATGTATTTAAGTATGTATATATCTATACATAATATAAATATGTTTATCCGTTGCCTAGTACCCATAACACAAGTTTTGCTTACTTTGAGACTAGATCCATTGGTGTGAATTGTCCAATGATATTTATTTCTTGTCTTGTTATTCCAGGCCATCTGTCTTTCACAACAGCTGAGGAGTTCAACAACAAGTTCATCTGCTCCAAGCACTTCCAAGCCTCCAAGCTGAGGAGGGACAGCTGCGGGGCGCCTGGGCTGGTAGATGGAGCTGTGCCGTGCCATTATATGATGGGCGGTGCTAACTCGGACGAAGGTTCATTTCTTTCCAAAATTTTAACTTGTTCTCGTTCATTATTTGATGTATCTGAGTTGCACTTGTTAGAAAGATCAAATTCACATATACGAGATTAAATATATCCAATCTATTGCTCTTATTTAGCGGGGCCAGGAGTTAACGGAATACAAAATAATGAGTTTATGATGGTTTAATAAGTATATTTGTAAAGTAGGAACAACCAACGTCACATCAAAAACATTATTTCAAAGGTCATAGTATATATATTGTATTTTAATATAACTCTTATTGGTTACTAATATACTTAGACAATAGTCTCCATACATAAAGACATTATTATATAATACCACAGGAATTCACATAATATCAATTGATCAAACAGTAGTATATAAACCTCTATAGCAAGGGAACTGAGTACTTAACTGTGATCTCGGCGACGGCTCGTAGCAAAGTGGCGTCTACCTGCGGAAGGCAGCCTTTTATAGCCTGGCATCGCAACCCGCGCTTGTCGTCAACACGTGACGTCATTCGTAAAGGAAAGTACTCAGTTCTTCACTAAAGAGTTCTAAGTCTAATTACATTACAAACTGAAGTATATTATATTATGTTAAATAACATGACTATTATTATTTTATTATTTACTATGTTTTACATAAATATTCTAACACACTCAACTACTGCCGAGTCACACTCAATCGATTCTGAACTGCACTCAAGTTATGGGTCACCGCACTCAACTTCTGGGTCCCTGCACTCAATACATTATCTTTTTATTTCAATTACGACATATCGCCTGCGTAATTTCTTAGATTTGGCTTAGTTTTGGCGACTTATGATGCTCTGGATATCCATCATCAAATCTGAACCGGAGCACCGCCCTGGTGGAGAGTTAAGGCCTCAAAGTGGCCTCGTTCGTATGAAAGGTGGACTGTGGGCCGAATTGTTTGCCAGTGAGTGTATTAAAGATGGTCCTATCCGCTTACAAAAAATAACAAAATTACATCAAAACAAATTATTATTTACATTTTTTTACAGAACAAGACGCCTTCCGACTGAAGAAACCCGCTAGAGTATATGAAAAAAAGAAGACATACGCTGCGAAAAAGCGAAAAATTGTATGTCAAAGGGACACTGAATCCAATAGTGAAACTAGTTCAAATATACATTTACTACAAGGTACAGTTGAAAAAGAAAATCATGGAGAAAACGACAATGTTTATAACATTGTCGCCAATGTTATGGTAACTGATTCTAAAAATAATAATAGTAAAAACATAAACAGACACGCAGACATTGAAATTAAAAAAGAAATCGAAGAAGAGCAAGAACTGGATGAAACTGCCAAACTTGATGCATCAACAGATTTGCAAATTAAAATAGAAACAAAGGCCGAGCCTGACATAAAAATAGAAAATGATCTGCAAACTAAGAATCTAAAAGTTGAATCAGACATTCCGTTCGCAAGCAATAAGAGTTGCTCAGAAGATTCAATTTGCAATGAATCGAATGATGTAGAAAAAATATATTTTGAAGAAATTGTCATTAAAGAAGAACATTCAATGGATGTAGAAGAGTCAGATGTGCTGCACAAACGTACAGACGCTATATCCGAAGACGTACTTGATATAAAAAAGGAATGGGCTAAGACCGACCCAGAAGTTAAGTGCGATGACCCTGGAGTTGAGTGCAGTTCAGCGTCGATTGAGTGCGATTCGGCAGTAAATGGGTGCTCAGATACATTTAATACTGAACCACGAGCAGTTCAATTTCTAAATGATGTTATTGATAATGATAACTTTAATAAAGGTTTTTGTTAAAAATTATATTTTTAATACAAGTCAGCAACGACTGCACTTTTTGCCCCACGTTACCAAAGTACTCGTCAAGAAATATCGAATGAATCAATGGTCGATGGAGTCGTGTAGTTTTATTACAGACTAGCTTTTGCTCGCGACTTCGTCCACGCAGTTTTTAAATGTGTGGTACAGACAGAATGATTATTTCCACTTTTGCACTCTGCAAATTCTCGACATACAAAATATGTAATAACATTTTTTATAAAATAACAAGAATTAATCATATCAGTGAATATCTGGCCCACTAGACACTATATTTTAATGTACAAAATTTATTTTTCACCTCACTAGCTCGGAAAGCCCTTTTTGTTTGTTTGACATCTATTGAGAAAATCGCTTTTTATCCACAAGTGAAGAAAGAGTTTTGACATTTGAAGGCAGCTTAAGTGATATTTGACAGCTAACAAAACGTAAAACGTTAAAAGTGCTGAATTTTTAACATCACAATTAATGAATTGCATCGAGTAAAAAACACTAAATACAGTCTTACAACTTTATTTTAATTCATAAATATCAGCATTCAACATTAACCTTCATTCTTGTTGTAAAAACGGATAAAATGTTCTGACAGTCCAAGTAAGTCGATGTGCGATCAAAACGCATCCGAAATTGTTTAACTCACATATTCCTACCTTCGATAGCTAGAGCCACTATACATAAATATGTGTCCAAGCATGTCAGACCCCAATAAAAGACAATGTTAGGTACCTTTAGAAGCGCGCGATGTCTTGTAGGTGGCCTGCAGCCGCCGCCGGGTTTGGCCGATTTCTATCTCTTGCTGTTGCTTGATATAAATGGGAATCCTGAAGTGTTCTTGAATTCACAGTCACAGTAAAAGTTTGGATTATAACTATTATAACTAATATCACGGAGCGCGATGCGCCCCGTGCCGAACCGCCGAGAAGAAGAAGAGCCTGTTCTTATTATTTCCACGGCGCCACTGTCGCGTCGTAAGCGCAGGAGGCAAGGCAATGTTGCCAACCTCAAGGCTGCCGTATTACCTCCTATTGTGGGAGTAACATGCTTGGACATACACTCCCCCCCTAACCAAGATGTAGCTTGGTTGACCTAATCATCAAGTGGAAGTTGGCTAAGTTTTGAAACTGGTCTGATTAAGGTACTCTTTTGAGTTCGCACCTTAACTACACGTACAATCCCGTCTTTACCAGGCAACAAACTTATTATTCTACCCCGTTTCCATTCCAAAAGCGGACTATTGTCTTCTTTAATCAATACTAAATCATTAACCTTTGGAGATGTAGTATGATCATTCCACTTGTGCCGTAATTGCAAGGTGTGTAAATATTCGTTTCGCCATCTTGACCAAAAATGTTGCGATAGCCGTTGAAGTAATTGGAATCTATTGAGTCTACTAATTTTAACACCATCATAGTTATACCTACTCGGGTAAGGAAACCAGTGGCTCAACAATCAAAATATCCGCGATATAATTGCTGCTAATGCATTTGCACCAACATGAACATAACAATAAGTTTTATAAAAATGCTCAACGAGTACAATCCAACCCTACCCTTCCCCGGGAGCAAAATTGGGTGTTTAGCATTGTAAGGTAAGTCAGAATACTTGATTCTACCACCGACTCTTATCAAATTGTTTGAATCGAGAAACAAGTTTACACACAACTTCACCGAAGGTGGCTCTGCCGAAGCCCAAAACCGTTCCACTGTTTCTATTAGTGAACTTCCCGAAAAAATTGTAACATCCGTAACCGTAAGCCTGTCATCCGAAATGCGAGATAAATCGGAAATATTTATAACCGAACTTCCATCTAATAAGTTTGAATCCGAAACTAATTTTTTGTCTAATACCGAAACCGAATTTTTATCAGATACCGAAACCGAATTTTTATCAGATACCGAAACCGAATGATTATCTGATACCGAAACCGAATTGTTATTAGATACTGAAACCGAAATTTTATCAGATACCGAAACCGAATTATTATCTGATACCGAAACCGAATTGTAATTAAACACCGAAACCGAATTGTTATTAGATACCGAAACCGAAATTTTATCAGATACCGAAAATCATCAACATCAACTAACAAAGAGGGCTGGCTATTCTCAGCTATATATCAAAATTCTATGATCCCATGGGCTTTGTTAGTCCAATTGTTATAATAGCTAAAAGCGTTATTCAAAAAATCTGGTCCCGCAATGTTGGTTGGGATGAACGCATACCGAATGACCTTGCTGATGAGTGGTTGGAATTTGCTAACAGTTTGGCTATTATGCACCCTATTACATTGACTTACAATAAAACAACTAGACTCCCAATCACGCTCAAAAATTGTCCGAAGCAAAAGTCTGCACATGCGTCTATTGGGCAGGCTTTTGATTCAGTTGTGTTTCGACCGCGCGTTGATTACAACGTCTCTTCTCGCCCCGTATTCGTATATGTCTCTTTCGCACCGTAATCAAACTCACGAGAAAAAAAGAGACAGACAGTCTAGCTTCCGCTTCGCATGACCACTCCACTGCATTCTTTACTCTTTAGGCGATTTCCAGCGCGTGACGTCATGTCACTACTTCGAACGATCGTATTCAATTGACATTAAACATTACTGCTACGAAATAAGGTGTTAATTTGAATGAATGCTGTTAATGTTATCTGTATAAATTTGATGTATACGTACACACAACGCCGCTCGGACGTTTTTTGAGGAACTTTTGTTAAGCGATTGGGAGTCTAGTTGTTTTATTGTACGTCAATGCCCTATTAGTATAAGGCGACACATTCCTACCAACAGTGCAGGAGCAGTACAGCTGATCGGATTTGCTGATGCATCCAGCACCACAGGATACGGGTGCTGCATATACCTACGCGTGGTCGACGAGGCAGGTAGGGCTGAATTACACCTACTCTGTTCTAAGTCGCGAGTTAACCCACGTGCGAAGCCATTAACAATACCGAGGTTAGAGCTAAATGCTGCCTTGCTTTTATCAATTTTAATGGAAAAGGTATATGACACATTATCCAAAAGTGTACACATTGATGATGTGTACTTATTCACTGACTCGAAAATAGCTTTAGCATGGATAAATTCTGAAACGACTAGGCTACAGGCATATGTATCTAACAGAGTTGGTGTAATTCAGCTAAAAACAAACAACTGGACCTGGCTGTATGTACCATCTGCAGACAACCCTGCTGACCTTATTAGCAGAGGAATTAGTCCACAGGAGCTTCCGAACAGCGCCCTCTGGTGGAAGGGGCCGAAGTTTCTGCAAGGTGATTATAAGTTTGACAAAGAAGTTTTAGACTTACCGTCTAACTTACCTGGGATGAAGGCTGAGCAAGCTAAACCGTCGCAAGACAGGCAATGACTTCTTTAAAGTACTAGATAGGTATTCCAATATCGAAAAAATGACGCGTGTAATAGCTTATATTCTTAGATTTTGTCATAACTTGAAAAATAAAAATAAATTAAAGGATGGAGGTACTGAGTCCTGATGAGCTACAACATGCATTGCATTTAATTATTAAAAATGAACAGGCTATTCATTTCAGTGGCGAGTTAGAGTCACTTCGAAAGGGCAATGTCATGCGAGGGTCCATGAAAACCCTTCATCCATTTGTAGATGTGAATGGATTGATAAGAGTCTGAGACGGCTAGATAACTCAGATATACATACCACTATCGCAAAAACATCCTATAATTCTTCCTAAAAATTCGCGAATAACTACTCTCATACTAGAGAACGAACATATTAGGCTATTACACGCTGGGCCAAAGTCACTCTTATCGAATTTAAACCAAAAATACTGGTTGACAAACGGTATGCGACAAGTAAAGAAAGTGACTCACAAATGCCAATGCTGATCAAGTGTTGCCATACATACTTCCGGTTTGTATACCTATCTAGGTTTTTGTTGCGAACTACATTTTCCGCTGGCGTTCGTGTCTTCACAATGTGTTGTTTTTTTTTTGTGTTTAGTTTTTAAATGGGTCCCACTGAAAAACAGCGTTGCGGCTTGCCGCAACATTATGCTGAGTGGGGCCCAATTTATACTATTCGATGATTTTTATTTGTATCTTTTCCTGTCAAATGTATTTCCTGTGTATCGAATATGTGTAAATAAACATCTCTCTCTCTCTCTCTCAAATGTTTAGTTTGTTTCAGACTCAAAGCTAGTGCAGCGAAACAGTTGATGGGATCCTTGCCTCGGCATCGCGTGACGTCAGCTAGACCTTTTCAAAAGATAGCCATAGACTTCGCTGGGCCAGTCCGTGTCAAAAACTCCCGAGTGAGAAAATCATTAGAAAGCAAAGGATACGTATGTGTATACGTTTGCTTTGTTACGAAGGCGGTTCATTTGGAGCTAACTTCAGACCTGACAACAGATGCGTTTCTTGCTTCTTTTAAACGATTTATAAGTAGACGTGGATTGCCCAGCGACGTATTTTGCGATAACGGCGGATGTTTCCGAGGGGCAAGGAATCAGCTTGTTGAGCTTTACGAGCTTAATAACTCTACTAGTCACCAGACGCTTGTGCAGGCATATGCTGCCAAAGAAGGCATTAAATTTCATTTCACGCCTAACTAGGCGCCTGTGTTTGCTGGTCTCGCAGAGGCGTCGGTAAAAACAATGAAGTACCATTTAAAAAGAATTGTTCTAGATACCATACTAACTTACGAGCAGCTTAGTACTACTCTCTGTCAAATAGAGGCCGTACTAAACTCTCGCCCAATTTTGCCTTTGTCTGAGGACATAAATGACTACTGCTACCTTACTCCAGGGCACTTTTTAATAGGCACATCCTTAACTATGTACCCTGACAGAGATATTTCCGACAGTAGAGTCAATCGATTAAATTATTGGCAACAATGTACTCAGTTACAACAACGATTTTGGAAGGCTTGGTATAAATACTATTTAAATACACTGCAAAATAGACCTAAATGGTGTAATTCAGTGCCTAATATTACTGTAGGTAAACTGGTTCTTATGAGGGAGCCTAATGCTCCACCTTTGGTGTGGCCCATGGCACGGGTTGTACAGGTATTTCCCGGCAAAGATAACAAGGTCAGAGCCTTTCAGCTGAAAACAGCTGATGGTAAATTGTATACTAGGTCATTGCAAAGTATAAGTGTACTACCTATTGAATAATAAATTCATTTCGTTTGTGCTATAACAGTATAAGATATATATAAGAGAATAACAATAATTGTTTTGTTTAATTAGTACAACCTAATTTGTAATTGCATATTATATGCTCATGTTATGTGTAATTGTATGTATAGTTTTCTAAAAATAGATAAACTATACAATAGACGTGGATTATTTCTTCCTATTTAGATTGCTATTTGGTTAAGTGCTTTGTGAGTTTAGATGATAAGTAGCTATGATTATATAAAATTTAAATGTTTAACTTACAAGGTTAATAAGAGGTTTAATTATACTATTATGTAAAATTGTGTTTGCTAGTGTCTGCATTCATTATTGTAATAAATCACATGTTGGTTTTTGATTTAAAAACAAAATGTTAGCACCTATATGTTCATAACAGATGATTAGGTAAAGTAATAAGTACAAGATTTGTTATTCCTATACGATTTATTATTTTTGGTATTCTTATGTGGCTTACTTATTTCTTTAATTGTTTAAAGTTCAGTTAGATATCTGTTCTTATATTATGCCTCTTTTGAACTTATGAGTTATGTCTATAATGTCCTGGCCCGCAGTATGTTGCTGGCAACACAAAGTTTAATTGTTTAATGTTGGCACAACTTTTTTCTCTCTTGCTTCCGCTACCTGTGATGGCCGCAAGCGGCTTGTGCTCGTGTCTAACAAATATTAACATATTTTCCTCCTTGCATAATTGTACAGTGTTTTTAGTTTGGTTATCGTAATAAACTCAGTGAACAACAATCTTTCTTCTCATTTGAGTCAGCCCAAGAAACAACCACGAAAATATACAGTCCACGCTCCAAACACTGACAACCTCACATGAACCATCCCACCAATCAACCATCGCCAGAGAGGGATAAGAGGTACAGTTACTGAGCTCTCGTTCGGCTTCAATTTTGCGACAGCAGTTCATTCCTGTTGTACGTAGTACTTATTACTTCCATGGAAATGATATGCCACCAACTTCGTTTTCCCAGTTTCGCAATACGAGATATTATAGGCACGAGATATTGTTTATTTTCGTACTTTCTAGAAGTAAAATTATGCAATTTACAAATAATAGGTTTTATATTATTAACAAGCCTGGTTATTTTAGTGCCCGCTTCCGAGTTAGTGAAAAACATTGTATATAAAGATATATACTGTAAAGGACCGTACAGCTCGCGCGATAAGAGTTTGGCTTTGACCGTTATTGCGCATTGGGTATCAACGGGGGTGCGGGGTATGCGCAGTAATCCCCTCCACCCGAAGGTCAAAGCCAAACTCTTATCGCGCGAGCTGTATCTACACTAAACTTCAGGAAGTTTAGTCGGGCTTGCTTGCACGCTTGCTTGCACGCTTTCTTGCACGCTTGCTTGCTTGCGCGCATGCATGCTTGCTTGCTTGCATCTTGCTTGCATGCTTGCTTGCATGCTTGCATGCTTGCTTGCTTGCCTGTATGCTTGCTTAATTGATATCTTGGTTCTTTGGAATACTCATGGTAAACGCGAGCGAAGCCGCGGGCAAAAGCTAGTGTTTTATAATTACAGACATAAAATAATCTGTCTTCCGCAAAACGTATAGGAATATTTTTTAGCTTTGCGAGTTAGTGACTACGAGTAAAGCTATCTGTTATGTTTTCGCCATAATAAATGAATGCAAAAGTGACAAATTTGTAACAAGTTTGTTATGAAGTATCTTTTTGTATTTTTATTTTTCAACTTCACTTTTTATTACTTTTACGGTCATCCCGTGAAAACCATATATTTCATACTAATACAATACAAACTGAAATATGGATGCACAGAAAAAAAAAAGACCAGCGCTGGGAATCGAACCCAGGTCCCAGGTATTCCCTGCGCTGCAGCTGGTCTTTTTTCTGAGTTTTTTCTGTGCATCCATATTGCAGTTTGTATTTTGTATGAAATATATGACAAATTTGTATACTAAATATTAATTTAGCATCCTTGATATTAGTTTCATCCAGTTTCATTTGAAGTTGTGCATGTGATATTCTAAGATGGTTTTGCTACGGCATCTAGCGGTGAGTAGTAGAAATATAATTTCTAAATTTGCTCTGGTCTTCAATAGATGTCGCTCAACTATTAGTACTGCTATGTGTCACTAGATGGCGATGTACAGTAAGTACAACTATTCTACCAATCTAGATAGAAATAAGATGCTGTTTTTAATACGGCATCTAGCGGTCAGTAGTAGAAATATAATTTCACAGTTTACTCTGGTCTTCAATAGATGTCATTCAACTTTTAGTACTGCTATTTGTCACTAGATGGCAATGTACAGTAAGTACAACTATTCAACACAAGATGGCTCTACTAATTATATTACTACTACTCATGAACAGTTCTGCTATTGAACACTAGATAAAGTCTTGCTGCTGTGCAGACGATCAGGCCCCTCCAATGAAGGAAAATTATAATAACTTCTTGCAATGAGAACTACAAAGACACAACACTAATTTGTTTTGAACATTCAATTATTTTGATTTATCTCATTCATATTCGCTATTGCGAAGTAAACAAGGAATGAAAAAAATGGGCCGTTACCAGCGCTTTCGGAAAAACCATAATTGCCAAGAAGAATGCACCGCAACACCGCAAGAAGCTGCTGCCCCCACCAGCTGATTCACGCGCGTAGTTTTTATCCCCGAACATTGTATACTTACTTCATAAACATAATTTATTTACTTGAGAAGCGGTTACAATGGTTGTTATTCTATAGAAAGATATCAAAGTAAGTGTTCAGCGCTCTCGCAGGCGACACCAGCATGTAAATAATTTTGCAAAGTATTAAAAAGATAAGAAATGCATACATTCATATTAAAAAAATCTTTGATGTTATAATATCTTTTTCACACCACCTGCTCGACAATGCCTTATTATATATCATGCAAACCTCTCTCAAAGTAAATCATTATAGCCCTTGGCTTTCGCCGGGGCGTAATGTTGTACTGAATTTCATTATAACCCGCCGGGCAGTAATGTGATTCTCACTTCTCGTAGTTCTTATTGGTATGCACTTAAAGTCTAATTTCAAAATCGCCCGGCGTGCAGGCCGGCGCGCAGCTCGTGCATGTGCTGGTGCTCAATGTGCTCAGCCCCGCGGTGCCCGCGGGGGCCGCGCCGCGCCTCATCTATTTGCAGTTCCGCGGCCGAACGAAAACAAACTCAAACACTTAAACAAAAGCCGCGAGTGTTTCAATACGCTGCAATTTTAACTATCAAAACTGCAATAGTACATTACTGCAGCGGCCGCGAAATAGGGGATTGCCGGCCGAGTAGTTATAGATGGCCGAGTGTTAACGAGGCCATCTAGAGATACGAGGCCGGCAATCCCTGTTCGTGGCCAAGGCTTGTATAGAGTTTTTCTCAAACATGCATCATCATCATCACCACCATCATCACCGCCATCATCATCACCATCACCATCACCATCACCATCACCATCACCAACAACATCATCAACATCCATCAACATCCATCAACATCCATCAACATCCGTCAACATCCATGAACAAGAACATCCATCAACATCCATCCATCAACATCCATCAACATCCATCAACATCCAACAACATCCATCAACATCCATCAACATACATCAACATCCATCAACCAACATCCATCAACATCCATCAACATCCATCAACAACCATCAACCAACATCCATCAACATCCATCAACATCCATCAACATCCATCAACATCCATTAACCAACATCCATCAACCAACATCCATCAACATCCATCAACCAACATCCATCAACATCCATCAACATCCATCAACCAACATCCATCAACATCCATCAACCAACATCCATCAACATCCATCAACATCCATCAACATCCATCCATCCATCCATCCATCAACATCCATCCATCCCTCCGTCCGTCCGTCCGTCTGTCCGTCCATCCGTCCGTCCATCCATCCATCCACGTCGACCACGTCGACCTATTAAACGTCATGGTGCTGTGTCACATAAAACAATAGACGATCACTTTGCTGGCCTTGGCCAGCAATGTTGTATGAAATTCCATTATTGACCTCTCGTCTAGCCGCACCTGCAACGTGACAGTTCGTGGCGTATTTTAAGGAACATAACGTCAATATTACATAGCATGTTTGAGAAAAAGAATATAAAACATTAAGAAAATATCGAGTGACGAAAGTGATTTGACTCCTGATTCCATTAAATTAGACGCCTTAGGACCACATGCACAGTTCAGGGTAAAAAAATTAAATCGGTAACCCTGGGTTAAGAATGACAGTTCCATACATTTTGACACTTGTTAACCCTGGGTTAGCAGTTAACTCGCTCGGAGTTAAATAGCTAACCCAGGTCTGCGCAAGCCGGCCTTAGAAATTGTTAATAATGTACTCCCAGAGAAGTCGAAGGAAAAATACTTAAAAGCTTACAAAGATTTCGACAAATGGAAAACTGCGAAAGGCGCAAAGTCAGTGTCAGAATCAGTGCTTCTGTCTATTTCGAGTATTTTTCTAGTAGCCTTGGTTTTTATTGTCTCGCAAAAGGTGAGAAAAGTAGAGTATACTCCTCGGGGATAAAACTGTTTTTGCCTTGGGCGCGCTTAAATCCTTCACTGCTCTCAGGACTCCATCTTAATTCCCTCGCTTCGCTCGGGAATCAACTGAAAACCCCCTCGCTACGCTCGGGAGTTAAATCTGGAGTCCCTCGATACGCTCAGGATTCAATATCGCGCCCGTGACATAATGCAGTGCTTTATCCCCTTGGTGTACAATCTACTATTTTTAACCTTTTCGACGCCAAGCAGAATGTCAAAACACTCATTCATACGCCAAACCGTTTTCTTGCAAGAAACCAAGTAAAAGGTTATAGACTACAGGCCCATGTCCAAAAACTGGATGGGTCATATGAACCACCAGGTGACGTATATAGGACGATATAAGAGCATAAAATAATAAGATTCAGCACTATGCCGTCACCTGTAAGCTGTCCAACTGAGTGCTGGTGAGAATTCAAAAGTTCAGGTAGAGTGAGTACATTTTGGTCATATATTTTTGTACGGCATTTTTACCATCGATAGATCCATGAAAAATAATAAGAAAGCGCGCAGTGCCGTAAAAAAATGGTGCGCCACAAAGTCGGTAATTTTTTTTGATTTTCTGACAATTTCCAGGGTAAATTTAGACGACCAGATGGCCTAGTGGTTAGGTTAGAGAACCTGACTACGAAGCTTGAGGTCCCGGGTTCGATTCCCGTGTCGGGGCAGATATTTGTATGAAAAATACGAATGTTTGTTCTCGGGTCTTGGGTGTATTTAAGTATGTATGTATCTATCTTTTCTTTCTTCCTTTTTATCTATCTATATAAGTATGTTTATCCGTTGCTTAGTACCCATAACACAAGCTTTGCTAAGCTAACTTTGGGACTAGGTCAATTGGTGTGAATTGTCCCGTGATATTTATTTATTATTTATTTATTTATTAATTTGGTAATTGGGTCAATCAACTTTTTTTTGTAAATTTCTATTTACTCCTTTACAATTAACTCTGTAATCGCTGGTTAGTGAAACCATGATTTTGCAGTAATTAGATAAACTGTGTATCATAGTGCGTATGTGAAAACCAAAAAAAATAAGTATTTCTATGAAAAAAACCGGTTACCCAGGGGAAATACGACTATTTTCATACAAATTTCGGGGACAACATTGTCCCCTGGGTCACCCACGAAATAGAAGCTAAACAAAATAAAATAAATATGGCAATTACACCATTATTGACTACAAAAATCTAGGGTTTTGAAAAGTATACTTTAAATAAGGAAAAATAATCAGTTTTTTAATTATTTCGGTTTTCATAGAAAATAGCAGAAAATCGTTTACAAAAAAAAGTTGATTGACCCAATTTCATTCTGTACGGCATCAGTTTCATACTGTTTCAATACAGTTTCTAATTCATTATTCCGCAACGCCGTACTTACAAAAATCATGCGACAGGGGACAAAATCGAGGGTTGCAACCCCCTCTTTCCGTGGTCCGGGGGGTGATTTGAAAAAGTACGGCTTCGGTTCCAAAACATTATCTAGCACTCAAAAGTACTATTAAAAATAATGCCGTCAAATAGTAGATTGTACACCAAGGGGATAAAGCACTGCATTATGTCACGGGCGCGATATTGAATCCTGAGCGTATCGAGGGACTCCAGATTTAACTCCCGAGCGTAGCGAGGGGGTTTTCAGTTGATTCCCGAGCGAAGCGAGGGAATTAAGATGGAGTCCTGAGAGCAGTGAAGGATTTAAGCGCGCCCAAGGCAAAATCAGTTTTATCCCCGAGGAGTATACTCTACTTTTCTCACCTTTTGCGAGACAATAAAAACCAAGGCTACTAGAAAAATACTCGACATAGACAGAAGCACTGATTCTGACACTAACTTTGCGCCTTTCGCAGTTTTCCATTTGTCGAAATCTTTGTAAGCTTTTAAGTATTTTTCCTTCGACTTCTCTGGGAGTACATTATTAACAATTTCTAAGGCCGGCTTGCGCAGACCTGGGTTAGCTACTTAACTCCGAGCGAGTTAACTGCTAACCCAGGGTTAACAAGTGTCAAAATGTATGGAACTGTCATTCTTAACCCAGGGTTACCGATTTAATTTTTTTACCCTGAACTGTGCATGTGGTCCTAAGGCGTCTAATTTAATGGAATCAGGAGTCAAATCACTTTCGTCACTCGATATTTTCTTAATGTTTTATCTTCTTTTGCAGTTTTGATAGTTAAAATTGCAGCGTATTGAAACACTCGCGGCTTTTGTTTAAGTATTTGACTTTGTTTTCGTTCGGCCGCGGAACTTCAAATAGATGAGGCGCGGCGCGGCCCCCGCGGGCACCGCGGGGCTGAGCACATTGAGCACCAGCACGTGCACGAGCTGCGCGCCGGCCTGCACGCCGGGCGATTTTGAAATTAGACTGTAGCATACAAGACATCCTTCGCCTTTTTTATACTCGAGTCCTGTATCGACAGTTCCTCTTAAGTATCTAAAGATTCTCTTTACTTGTTGAATATTAATTTTGGTAGGGTTGTCTAGGCTTCTCGACACTACCCCAACTGCATATGCTATATCTGGTCTCGTTCCAACCATAAGATAAGCTAGAGGCCCAACGGCTTGTCGGTATGGAAAATTTGGCTGTTGGTCAGGACATTCTTCTTTCTCCATTTCCTTTTCACATTTTATAATGGGTGTCCCAATAGCTTTGCAGTTACTCATCCCGAACTTGTCTAGCAATTTTTGAGTGTAAGCAGCTTGATGAACCTTAATACATTCATTGTGTTGTTCTATTTCGAGCCCAAGGAAGTAGGACAGAGCTTTTGTCGTTTTTTTTACCGACCTTTTAATTGATTTTGGATGAAATCTCTGCCTCTTTCTCGTCTCATGCAGCCAACAAACCGTCATCAACATAGAGCCCAATTAGTATCTTATTTTGTCCACGTTCTCGGACATGGACACAGAGATCAGCTTCACTCTGGACGAAACCAGATTCTAGAAGAAAATCATGAATGCACTTGTTAGATTTGTTCTATTCATATTAGATATTCTATATACCTAACGATAACCTCTTGCTTAGAAATGAAGTTGTACAGTCACATGTTTTATATTAAACAAAAGAAACCTTCTCATCTTGTAGTAAATTATCAAAGTCTAACTTATTCTGTTATTTATTGGGACCAGGAAGTTAACGGAGTATAAAATAATAAGTTTATGATGGGTTAAGATATTATATTTGGTAAGTAAAACAAACAGATCAAATCATATTTCGAGAAATCGCTTATATTGAAACAAATATTATCTTCCAATGAAATAACAGCTTTTAATGATCACAAATAACAACCACACAAGATTTTCGACATATATAAATATTATTCAGTTACCAACATAATTCAAGTATTCATTGATTTATAGCTGTACACGTTAATATATAAGCTATACGATAATTATTAATATATTTACATATGAAAGATATAGAAACAAATTATAGCCATTTATTAATTATACAAACAAGTAAGTACTTAACTGTCAAGTGACCACGGCGACGGCTCGTAACAAAAGTGCCCCCCACCTGGCCTAAGAAGGCCTTTTATAAGTTTGCCCTGCCGTCCGGGTGAGTCGCAAACAACTGACGTCACCAGAGTAAGACAATCGGAAAGTATCTTAATTATTCTATCGCTTGTCTTTAGAGCCAAGCATTACCCAAATTATCAATGCCGTAACCATATCTCATTTACTTACTTATTTTAACAATATATTTTATCACCTTACATATCTAATAATGTTATGACAGTTTCTATTACTTAGTATATCTAACACGGCCATACTGACATGTACTACGTTCTCGGAGTACATACATAGGTAAAATCATCGAGTCAGATATAAATGTATATATATATTTTTTTCTTCTATAAACGTATTATTATTATAGGTAAACTTTGTGATGGAAGGGTTAAATAGTCTTAAGTGGGCACAGTCACGTCAGATTCAGTCAGTCACAGATTTCTCATTGGCACCGGCTTAGTACAGCCACAGGATGACCACAGGCCCCAGCTAAGCACAGCCACAGAATTATCACAGGCCCCAGCTTAGCACAGCCACGGGTTTACCACAGGCACCGGCATAGCACAGCCACAGGATGACTACAGGCCCCAGCTAAGCACAGCCACAGAATTATCACAGGCCCCAGCTTAGCACAGCCACGGGTTTACCACAGGCACCGGCATAGCACAGCCACAGGATGACCACAGGCCCCAGCTAAGCACAGCCACAGAATTATCACAGGCCCCAGCTTAGCACAGCCACGGGTTTACCACAGGCACCGGCATAGCACAGCCACAGGATGACCACAGGCCCCAGCTAAGCACAGCCACAGAATTATCACAGGCCCCAGCTTAGCACAGCCACGGGTTTACCACAGGCACCGTCACAGTTTTCGTCAGCCAGTTTAACAGAGTTATTGTAATATGTCGTAATTATGGGTACGATGTTTAAATCTGCAGGTCACACATGACAATCGGATAAATAATTGCTCTATAATACGAGTACTCTCAATAATTTCTACCTTTACCGCACCCGGCTATTCGCCCGCTGCCAGTGAACCGTGTTCACCCGCCGTCAGCGAATGCCTAACACCAGTAAAGGGTTATTTAAAAGCGAAAAACCGCACTGCTAATAAAATAAATAATGCCAGTAAAGGGGTTGTCAATCATAATTATTCTAATAATCCCCAACTGTGGGCGGCCAATCACCCGCTCGGCTGTCAGTGAAGCATAAATCAACTCGCCGTCAGTGATTGCCGGCCACCAGTTAAGGAATTAAAACTGATAGTTATAACAATAATTCCATAATTATCATGAGTGACCTCACCTCAAAACACCCCTACTCAACCTGTCAAACTCAAACTGTCGTCATAATAGTAAAAGTCAACATTTGTAATCATAGTTACTTTCTCATGTTTATGTTATCCCAAATTATAATTCATCGTCACAGCCATATCAGTGTCATATCATCATCTCATATGATTACTCAAAATCACAATCACAGGATTGTAAATTCTGTAATGATCACCCTATGTAGTAAATATGACCAATCACAAAAAAACAATACTTTATAATAAATCACAGACCACACTCATGTGATCTATTACTTTCAAGACAACAAATTTTACAATAATAGCATCATATCTATATGCATTAACATACAAATATCAGAAAACATTTTTTTTCCATGTTTCGTGTAATTATTAATTTTACAATGGCATGACATCCTTTATCAGCACTATTTTATTTATTTTCCCAAACATTTTATTCTTTGTTTTTATTTTTCATTTTTATACTTATGTTAATATTATATCTCATGCGATGAACTCTAAAATTTAATAAAAAAATTAAAACTACCTTGTCTGAAATTTTACAAACAAATAGCTCGGCCAAACTGACACATCCATAAATAATAACAAAATAAATATTTAAAAACAACACATACACTGTTAACATCGAGATTTAAAACTGTACTGTCACTGAATTACTTTTGGTGTTCAATAAAGAACATTTTGTATTGTATTGTAAGAAGTGTAAAAACGTGAGTTTTTCATCTATTTATCTCTTTTTAGAATCAACGTCATTGTGTGTCAAAATAAGCTAACCGTTTAAATCATTTACATTACGTGTTGTATATCACCATTGTTCATAATTTTTAAAGAAAACTTAAGTATTTATTACATCACTACTAATTATTAATTTACTAACTTTAATGATACTTTGACATTGCAAAAAAATTTTTATTTAGGTGACATTTGTACTTACTATTTTTTGTTACTTAATTTAATGTAATGTAATTCAATTTAATGTAATGTAATTCAATTTAATGTAATTTAATTTCATTTAGTGTAATTTAATTTTACTGTATAACTAAATATACTTAATGAATTATTTTAAAGGTGAGATTCACCCAAGCAGAATAATACAATACTATCTACCCGTGTAGTCCACAGGAACGAAATTCCGCCATCGCTATCCTACCCTACGGAAACATTTATTATTTTGTGAGAGTAAAAAAAAACTGGACAAGGCCATTTTTTTTAAAGTAAACTTCTACCTGATTTGCATAATGCCTAATTCACTAAATTGACTAAACAAATTTTCACGGTCTCGTAATAAGTAAATATCGATTTGTCTCATTCCTAGAATAAATAAATGTCATAATAACTTTGGTCTAAAACCTTTCATATCCGATAATGTCCAAATATCAAAATGTTTATTTCTTTATAATACGGAATCACAGATAATATTATGATAATCCTTCAAAATAACTTGAACTGAAAACTCCAGAATGGCAAAATATCAGTTTTAAAATGCTCAAGTATTTTTTTCAAGCTTGCGGGTTGGGGCAATTATTATATTTGCCTGACATATCGTACCGTATCATATCGTATCGTACCGTAACGTGCTTGTCGTACTTAATTTTTTTTTTTTTATTACTTCAATGTAAGTGGCCAGGACTAAAGAAAATAGTAAAGCTAATTGTACCTACGTGAAGGTTAACTAGCTTTTAAAACAGTCTTCATTGAATATAAGATGTTCTGGAATAAGGGTGTTGTGGAGTTGTTTATTATAAGACTCGATACATTTTAAACTCCACCCATATTAAGAACATGGCGTAATGAAAAACAAATCAACTATTCTGGAATTTAGGCACTTTGACACTAAGTCCTTTTTAAGATCTAGAAGTATTGGCAAAAGGGTAAAAGTAAATTCCGGCATAATGTGCCCTAGTCTAATAAACAGGTAAATGAACAAACCTGTTGACGGCCAAGTAGAATACGAAACCACAGGTTGTCAGTATTTACCAGTTATCTTTAACTAATCATTTGATAGAAATTACGACACGTACGTACACTATTTTATTTTAAAACTGCTAATTACATTTAGCAACCTTTCGAAAACAGTGTTGTTTCGCTGAGACGCTAATAACTGTTACCATCTACCCCAATTTTTCTGACGGTAGATGAACAAAGAATACGAAAACTGTCGTACACAGACAAATAATTGAATCTAATAAATAAAAATAAATTCATGACGTTAAGGTTGTTATCAAATTTAAAATTATTACAGCTCTTTTTTCTGGTGAAAAAGGTAAAGGAAACATATCTGTACTGTTGTGGTACTGGTAAATTTAGATGTTTTTTTTTTTTTAGATTTGTTGTATTTTTTAAATCTGGTAAAATAAATTATAATAAGTATTTTTCAGTGTTCAGGAAGCGAAACTCTTTCGATTCCTGTAGTAATTATCAGGTGTCAAAAAAAAATGAAATCTCGTTAATTGTAAGTTATGGATTTACGTACAGTTTTTCCTCCCAAGGGAGTTCTAACTTTAGTTCAAAAAAATTTGCAAACAATATTAAGGTATGTCATTTCAGACTAAGGAGGCTCCAATTCAGCCAACGTTTTATTTATATCTTTAAAACTTAGCTATAACCGAATATTACAACACAAAACTGATCTGAAACTTTGTTATTTTTATATTTTAAATTGATATCAAATAGTTTCGCAATAATTTTAGTATGTATTTTTTTATCATGTTAGCAGGATCTGGCCGTAAGACCATTCGAATTCTAAGCTAAACACAGTTTACATTATCTATGGTAGATGACTCGAAAAAGTGATAATATATATTGGAAGGTAGCTGTTATTTCATTAAATTTAATTAAATTTAAGTGTTTAGACACAAAATTTTATTTTTTGTTTTTTTTTCGCAATGTAATGAAAATCATTGTGGGTACTATACTCGCAAATTTTTCTTTTGAGAAGCAAGGACATTACTTAATTCAAATCATAATTGCTTGGCTAACTAATTCAAAGTAAAATAAATAAAAAAAAAACAACTTTAACGCTGTAATATTTGCAACGAAGAAATAGATTGGCGAGCCTGTTGAAATTACTGTTAAAGGATGCCATTTAATTTTGAACATTTATACACGACAAATCCTAAAATTCTAATAATAATTTATAAGTTTAGTAGGTACAGTACTCATAGCAATGTTTTTTTTTAAATTAACGTTTCGATTACTTAAGCCGAAAGCTTTCCAGTATACATTTTTAGGGTTCTATTAGTTATTTAGCAAAAGTCACTATATTATAATAATATCAATTGGGATAAATAAGATATGATTTTCGTAAACTAATTTTGAGTAAGTAGGAATTGAACAATAATAAGATGATACCAATGGATCACCCGTATGTAACTAAATTGTGATTCTACCTTATTTTTTGTTCACTTTAATTTGAAAGTGACTTTCAGGCTTTTGCAATCGAAACAATAATTTTGCGGAAAGTAAGGATATCGCAAAATAAGTGACAATGGGTCTCTTAAATCATACTGGCCTTTGTGAAGTAGGTGGTTACTCTTTTATAGTGGCAGCTCTTCTTCATTCTTCATGGAAGCTTGTAAATACTGGAGCACCACATCACGATGCTGCCAATGTTGGTAGGGCGTCAGCGCGATCGCGATGTCAACAGGACGCTGCATTCTACGCCATACCAGTGTGCCGTTGATCATAATTCCGTTAAAGTGGTGTGACAATGACGTCCATGAAAAAAAATAGGTATACATTAATAACTGAGCTAGGTACTATCCCACTTCTGATGTTAGATTTGTTCTATTCATATTAGATATTCTATATACCTAACGATAACCTCTTGCTTAGAAATGAAGTTGTACAGTCACATGTTTTATATTAAACAAAAGAAACCTTCTCATCTTGTAGTAAATTATCAAAGTCTAACTTATTCTGTTATTTATTGGGACCAGGAAGTTAACGGAGTATAAAATAATAAGTTTATGATGGGTTAAGATATTATATTTGGTAAGTAAAACAAACAGATCAAATCATATTTCGAGAAATCGCTTATATTGAAACAAATATTATCTTCCAATGAAATAACAGCTTTTAATGATCACAAATAACAACCACACAAGATTTTCGACATATATAAATATTATTCAGTTACCAACATAATTCAAGTATTCATTGATTTATAGCTGTACACGTTAATATATAAGCTATACGATAATTATTAATATATTTACATATGAAAGATATAGAAACAAATTATAGCCATTTATTAATTATACAAACAAGTAAGTACTTAACTGTCAAGTGACCACGGCGACGGCTCGTAACAAAAGTGCCCCCCACCTGGCCTAAGAAGGCCTTTTATAAGTTTGCCCTGCCGTCCGGGTGAGTCGCAAACAACTGACGTCACCAGAGTAAGACAATCGGAAAGTATCTTAATTATTCTATCGCTTGTCTTTAGAGCCAAGCATTACCCAAATTATCAATGCCGTAACCATATCTCATTTACTTACTTATTTTAACAATATATTTTATCACCTTACATATCTAATAATGTTATGACAGTTTCTATTACTTAGTATATCTAACACACTCATGCCAGCATTTAGGTGCCTGTTTAAGTCCGTATAAGCTTCTTTTCAGCTTGCAAACTCGACCTGTTCTGTCATCAAAGCATCTGGTTGTCGCATATAAATTTCTTCTTTGACAGTACCGTATAGAAAAGCTGTAGAAACGTCAAACTGTCTAAGCGCTAATCCTTCATTTGCAGCAATGCTTAACAGAAGTCTTATTGTACTCATTTTTGCAACTGGACTAAATGTCGGGTCATAGTCAATACCTTTATTTTGATTGTAGCCAACAGCAACTAAACGTGCTTTGTATTTGTCGACTGAACCATCAGGATTTCTTTTAATTTTAAATATCCATTTGCAAGGTACTTAGTGCTTTCCGATTCTTAGGCAGATTAGCTAATTCCCACGTCTGATTTTCTTTCAAGGATTGTATTTCTTTGTCCATCGCTTCGATCCATTTATCTTTTTCAGGATTGTGTAAGACTTCTCGATATGAAGATGGTTCAGGAATGGATATAGCCTCGTTAATGAACTGCTCGAAACTAAATCTTGGTGGAGGTTTAATCCGGCTTCGATCACGTAGTTGACGCTCGCCATGCACTGGCAAGTCTACGTTTTGTCGTGTCATAACATTTGGATCTACATTATTTCCAACTGTTTCATCTTCTTCAAATGACTCATACTCTTCAACACTGTGGGTGATGTTCTTCATAAAAAGTTGGAGAACTTGTTGAAGGAACAGGTAGCTCGTAGATATTTGTATCAGGTTTAGGTATTTTTGAAGTTGTATCAGTCTTCTTTTTGTCTAGCAAAGATATCTCATCAACAACAATATCTCGTGATCTGATCAATTTGAGATCAAATACTCGATATCCTTCATCACCATCATATCCGATAAGTATCCCTCTTTCAGCCTTCCTGTCTAACTTACTTGATCTCTTTTCTTTTGGAACATGCACGTAGCAATGACAACTAATAATTTTCAAGTGATTTATTCTTGGCTTCTTACCGTACCAAAGTTCGTGCGGTAACTTTCCTTCTATTGAAGTAGGTCCCGTTCTATTCAGTATGTAGACTGAAGCTTTGGATATCTCAGCCCATAATCCTTTCGGTATCTCATCATGAGCATGCATTAGTGCTCTTGTCATTTCTACAACCGTACGATTTTCGTGTTCTGATGAACCGTTCTGTTGAGGTGTGTATGGCATAGTAAATCTTTGTCTTATGCCGAATAGTCTCAAAGTATTTCGTACTTGTTCGTTGTCGAATTCTCCTCCATTATCGGTGAGTAACTCCTGTACGACATGTCCGTAAGTTTTAGCTTCAGCAAGAAAGTCTTTCAAGCTTGCGTGAACTTCAGACTTGTGTCTCAGAAAGTAGATCCATCGATATTTTGAGTAGTTGTCCTTAAACAGAACGTAGTATCTACACTTTGAAATCGAGTATGGGAATGGTCCACATACGTCTGCACTAATTTGTTCTCCAGATTTTGTAGCTCTTGGTCTCTCTTCGAACTTTTGCCTATGTGTCTTGCCAAAGACGCAGCCTTCACAGATATCTGTGGAACTTGAGTCTAGACTAACTCCTAGTTCTCTTTGTATCAGTTTTGCTACATGTCTCTTATTCTGGTGTCCTAGGCGTTCATGGTAGAGTTGAAGATTTTGTGACGTCGTCAATTGGTTAATCTCAAGTTCTGGCATAAGTTTTTTGACATTAAGTTTGTACAAGCCGCCATACTTGTCACGATTTCCGATTAAAACAACTTTGCCATCAATACTTACATTGCATACTTGGAACGTACCATACGTCTATTAAGGTTATTAACTCCTTATGACCTTTTATGTCAGCTTCAATTTGAATAGAGCCTTTTCCTATGCATTCGATCACCTCTCCGTTCGCCGTCAACACATTACGCGATTCTCCGAAGTTTTCAAAAGATTGGAATATGTCTCTTCTGTTTGTAAAGTGACTGGTCGCACCGTTATCGACATACCAAGAGTCGTTATCAGTGGTTTGAGGGTCGCACGCTAGAGCCAGCCCTGTCAACATCGCAATATTCGCAGCTTGCTTGGGAGGCTTAGGAGGTCTGCCGTCCGCTATCCACTTCTTGCATGATGTGTCCTTATGGAATCCCTCTCCACAATAATTGCATATCCTTTTCTTGAATTTATCCTTACTTTTTCCATTTGATCTCAGTACTAGAGCCTCTTCGATATTGTCCTTACATCCACTCGTTAAAGCTCTTTCGTGAGCACACAACTGTGTCGTCAAATTTTCGCTATTTCGATCACTCTTATTCATTAACAACCAGCTTGACTTAAAGTTAAAATATTTTTCCGGAAGAGTATCCAAGATTTTTCAAATTAAAAGCATTTCCGGGAGATCATTTCCATCAATTTCCTTGTTTAAGTCGTACCATATGTTTTTAAGTGTCGAGATGTGACTTGCCATATCATTATCTTCAAGTTGAAAGCGGAAAAACCTCATGCAAAGTTCATAGCTTCGATCTTCTTTTGCCCCATCATAAAGACGATGTAGCTCTGTCCACATATCTTTCGACGTTCCACATCGAATTACCTTGTTTAAGGTTTCTTCGGTCATGTTGGTCGTAAGGATAAGCAATGCATGACTGTCGAGACTTTGGTACCTGTCCGAATCAGTCTTATATTTTAACAATTCCTCAGATGACGCCGTCGCCGCAGGTGGATCAGGCTTTGTCGCTATACCTTGGATTATATCTAGCGTACCTGGTATGCTCCGCATTAGCAGCGAAACTTTGTATTTCCAAGTTTGCCAGTTGGTACTACCTTCGAGTCGTCCAATCTCGAATTTAATGTTTGAACCCATTTTCGATCGATTTGATTGTTCCGCACTCTTTGAAAAATAGACCGTTATCCGGTTAAAGCTTTAAATTGTTATTTTGCGCTCAGCTACCATATTAAAGTAAATGCATTTGATAAGGAAAAACATATTGGAATAAAGTCAAATCAATAGTCAAAGAATAACAAGTCATAGTAACCGTCAAGTCACAGATATAAAACACCGACCTCTATGTATAAAGTCACTAGAAGACTCCTTTACTGGAAGTACTTTAACAAAGTACCGGGTGTGGCAATAGTTTTGAGATAGTTTTGAGCCAACAAGCTTAATTTAATTATTAATAATTTTAGGATAATAGTACATTACTGCAGCGGCCGCGAAATAGGGGATTGCCGGCCGAGTAGTTATAGATGGCCGAGTGTTAACGAGGCCATCTAGAGATACGAGGCCGGCAATCCCTGTTCGTGGCCAAGGCTTGTATAGAGTTTCTCTCAAACATGCATCATCATCATCATCATCATCGTCATCGTCGTCGTCGTCGTCGTCACCATCATCATCACCATCACCATCACCACCATCATCATCTTATCATCACCATCATCATCATCACCATCATCATCACCATCATCATCATCATCATCACCATCACCCATCATCACCATCATCTCATCATCACCATCATCATCATCATCATCATCATCACCCATCATCACCATCATCATCATCATCATCATCATCACCCATCATCACCATCATCATCATCATCATCATCATCATCTCATCATCACCATCATCATCATCTCGTTATCACCATCATCATCACCATCATCACCCATCATCACCATCATCAACACCATCACCATCATCATCACCGCCATCATCGACACCATCAACATCACCATCATCATCACCAACATCATCATCATCTTACCTTACCTTAAATAAACGTAGTGGCAGAATGTCTTAATGAACCAAAACGCAAAATACTGCTTATAGTTTTTTTTTAATGGCTAAATGCTATGATGCCCTAGACCTATAAACGTCATAGTATGAAACAATAGACGATCACTTTGCTGGTCAAGGCCAGCAATGTTGTATGAAATTCCATTATTGACCTCTCGTCTAGCCCGCACCTTCAACGTGACACTTCGTGGTAGTGTCCGACCGAAGTTTCGGTTTCGGTTTCGGTTTCGGCCAATTTCGGCCAAAAAAGTGATTTCGGCCGAGGTTTCGGTTTCGGCCAGAATCCGGCCGAAACCTTCGGCCGGGCCGAAATTACTTCGCGGCCTCTCGCGGCTCTCGCATCGGGAGCGCTCGGCTTAATTCGTCGGACACGCTCGGCCGGGTAGGTATAGGTAATGCATCGGCGGCCGGCCCAGCTGGGACCAGCGACAGTAGTATGTATGAGTGTTGTTTATTTATTAAATTATTATTTACTTTTTAGAATCTGTTTGGCGACCGCTTTAGCCTAGTTGGTAGTGACCCTGCCTACGAAGCAAGAGGTCCAGGGTTCGAATCCCGGTAAGGGCATTTATTTGTGTGATGAGCACGAATATTTGTTCCTGAGTTATGGATGTTTTCTATGTATTTAAGTATTTATTTATCTATATAAGTATGTTTATCGTCGTCTAGTACCCATAGTACAAGCTTTGCTTAGTTTGGGACTAGGTCGATTTGTGTAAGATTGTCCCCTAATATTTATTTATTTTATTCATTTTATTTGTTACTGCATTTTATGCTGTGATTAAGAGGGTACGATGGGCACCATTTCTCCATACAAACGTAATCCCCTGTTTCCTCCCTGAATAATGGCTTTAGAACCAATTTTTTTACTGTGTAATCTGTATCTACCACAGCTATGCCCCTATGTTTCGTTTTTTTCCATATTTCAATTAACATAAGAAATATGAGCTTTCAAAAACTGAAAAAATTGCCCAATTTCAACGTCATTTTCAGACACTCATCAGAAAAGAATCCCTGATATAAACAAGAAAAGGAAAACATAGGGGCATAGCTAAATCTGTCCTCTAATTATTTTTGAAAAAAATAATTTTATTGCTGCAGTTTTCGAGAAGAAAACAGGGGATTACGAAATGCTGTTTTGATCAATTTTACGCGCCTAATAACGGTCTGAGCTGCAGTTGTCCCGCTCTCGCTGTACTGACACGGAGGGGTTCGGGCGAGACAGCGACATTTCATTAAAATACCTATTTCTCAAAAGTCTCTCAGCCATCGTACCCTCTTAATGAACAATACGTTTGATATTAGGATTGTGAATTTAGTTTAGACGTGATAAGAATAGGTTGTTTGTTTTGAATAATATAATACCTATGCCAAGACATTTTTCATTAAAAATAAACGTTTTTTATTTTGTTTAACAAAAAAAGTAACCTTTTCCTTACGATCTGTACAGTAATTTTGAATATTTTGTTTGATATGATACGTCTTCAAAAATTTCGGTTTCGGTTTCGGTTTCGGCCGAAATTAGAAAAAAACCGAATATTCGGTTTCGGTTTCGGTCGGACACTACTTCGTGGCGTATTATAAGGAACATAACGTCATTATTTCATAGCATGTTTGAGAAAAAGTGTATATTGTATGTTATTTGGTGCTGTACTAACTTAGTTTTTAAGAGTTTTGATTTTTTACTAACCAATTTTGTTGTTTTGAGATTACTTGTGACTATGTTTGCATTTGTTGTCAGGTGGCAGGTTTGCTGCGGTACCCGTGCCGGCACGGGTGTGGGCGCGTCGTGCGGCACGCGAAGCGCGCGCGGCACGAGGCGTCGTGCTCGTCGCGCCTCTACCCGTACCCGCTGCCGGCCTGCGAGGCGCCGCCCAAGCAGCGTGCCGCGCTGCCGGCGCACTGCCAGGTACCAGCCAGTGCTGCCACCTTACTGGCTGCGCGAGGTACGGCGCGAGGCTTCGTGCTCGTCGCGCCTCTACCCGTACCCGCTGCCGGCCTGCGAGGCGCCGCCCAAGCAGCGTGCCGCGCTGCCGGCGCACTGCCAGGTACCAGCCAGTGCTGCCACCTTACTGGCTGCGCGAGGTACGGCGCGAGGCTTCGTGCTCGTCGCGCCTCTACCCGTACCCGCTGCCGGCCTGCGAGGCGCCGCCCAAGCAGCGTGCCGCGCTGCCGGCGCACTGCCAGGTACCAGCCAGTGCTGCCACCTTACTGGCTGCGCGAGGTACGGCGCGAGGCTTCGTGCTCGTCGCGCCTCTACCCGTACCCGCTGCCGGCCCGTCCCCTATGAGCCGCCGTTGCGTTCCAGACGCGGCACCCGCAGCAGTACCGGTCGGGCTGCGAGCGCGTGTCCGTGCGCGTGGACGGCCACCAGCACCAGCACTGGACGGTGGCGGCGCTGGAGCAGCTGTTCCTCTTGCTCGTTGAAACACGCCGAGAAATATACCTACGAGGTGAGACAACTTTTTCGTTTAGAAATAACCTTTATCATCATCCCAGCCTAAGTATATACATACGGCCCACTGCAGGGCACAGGCCTCCTCTCAGTATGAATGAGGGCGCTTGGGCCGTAGTTCCCACGCGGGCCCAATTGTGGATTCAGCTTCACACACACCATTGAATTTATTCTCAGGTGTATAAAGGCTTCCTCGCGATGTTTTCCTTCACCGTAATGCTCATGGTAAATTATAAATGTAATTTCGGACATAAATTCCGAAAAACTCAGAGGTGCGAGCCCGGATACGAACCCACGAGCCTCTGCTTGAGAGGCAGTAGGGTAGGCCAAGCCACAGCCGCCGCGGCTTAGTGGAATACTGACTGAGAGCGAAAGTGTCGTCGTGAGATGGGCATTTCTATTTTTCGTTGCAACTCTCTGGTTTGTTTTTTTTTCGGCCTCACTTTTTTTGCCGCAGTACTCAGTCCTTAGGTATTAAGTCCATGCAATACACACTGTCCCAAGACACTGTCCCGACCAAGTCCCGACTATTCATGACGTATACGTATTATTGCCATATGTAAGCTGTTTGTAGCGACACCATGGAAGTAATATTTAAGCACTACGTACAACGGGAATGAGCTGTTGTCGCAAAATTGAAGCCGAACGAGAGCTCAGTGTACCTGTTATCCCTCTCTGGCGATAGTTGATTGGTTGGAAGATTCATGTGGGGTTGTCAGGTCAGGTAACGTGTCCGTATTTCATACAAATAAAAGAAAACCTATACGCCAATCGCAAAATCCGCCTTTACGTAAAAATATGTCCCAACATAATATGTTCCGTACTTTCATACATTTTAAAAACTTTCTTTATTTCGAATTGTTTGGTACATACAATTTAATTTTGATCCTGAAAGTTATGTTTTTTGAACTCAAACTGGAATGATGCAAATTTGATTTCCGAACGAAGCAGCACCAGTGCTGCCCTCCTACGACGGTTTGTAAAAGTTGGTACTTCGCAACTTCGATGGCGGCACGCACGCATCTAGAAAAATCGTTCTTTTCTGATTCTTTACAAATTCACTTGAAAACCCTGAAGAAAGTTTAATTAGCACCGCAGTATTTAAATCTCTGACCAGTTCAGCCAGTGACCTATGGATATATGAACGGGGGCCCCCAGGAAACCCATCAGCTTGTCTAATCTGGTGAGTCAAATTTTGTATGATTCCAGGCTCCTACGTCCTTACAATTTCTTTCTTACATAATATTGAAACTAAATTGAGAATTTTATTATTAAATCGACAGATAGAACTTGAAGCATGTCCATAGGGGTGTCGTGACCACATCACGTCCTGCACAGCGCTGCAAGCCTGTTAGTTAGTATTTTTGGTGCATGTCGGCTACAGTAGGAACAGTGGCAACACGGGGGAGTCGGGCCGCCAGCTGTGTGTATCGACGTACCCGTGTTGTGACTGTACAGTCAAGTGTATAAATACGGGTGCACACAACCAGCAACTCGCTCTTTCGCTAACCGAGGCCGCGCAAAATCCTTAAAATTAGGATTAAGGACTCGTTTTGCATGTTTTATAAAATGTTCTTTGCTTGAAATAAACAGCTTAAATTTTTTTTTTTAACTTGCTCATAAATATGTCCCACAGCTCTTATGTCGTCGAATTAAGGTATAGGTATGTAACGATGGGAGGATTAAATCGATACTTATTTTTGCACTAGACTGTGCCTACAATTAGTATATCATTCCTTTTATCCTACTATTGTTTTGTTTTAATTTTAGTTTTTTTTATTTTTAAACTTGCTTTCAACATTTATCACCCGTCGATTGACAACAGGGATGTATTAAGGGGGTGTACTGAAAATCAGCGCTGTGCCAGTCAGGGCCTCCTGTGGATACCTGACTCACAGCATACGCTGAGTGCATCCCCTTTGCCACAACTAATGGAACAGTGTTAATTTTAGTTTAGTTTTTTTTTTTAAATATTAATTATGTAATAAGTTTTCTGTATTTTACTTTATGTTGTGGCAATAAATGAAATTCTATTTTATTCTATTCTATTCTATTCTAAAATTTTTGCGTTAATAAGGCTTTACACGTAGCAACAAATAATATTGCTTTAACATGTACATACATACATACAATCACGCCTTCATCCCAGCAAGGGGATAGGCAGAGACTATTTGTTTCCACCTGCTGCGATCCTGACATACATCTTTCGCTTCCACAACACTCATTAGTCTTTTCATACATGCTCGCCGGTTTTGGGTACACTTGACCTGACCCTTCTTCAAGACATCCCCAATCTGATCATGAAATGTCCTTCTTGGTCTCTCTCTTCCAATATTTCCATCTACACTCGCATTATATATCTCTCTCGTAATTCTTCCTTCGTCCTTCCTCTCCAAACCAACTTAACATCCCTTTCTCTATACGAGTCACAACATCATCTTGCATGCCACAACGTTCCCTTATTGTAGACTATTCCTCATTCGGTCACTCAAGTTCACACTAATCACACTCCTTAATGCTCTCATTTCCACAGCATTTATCCTACTTTCATGTTTTTTCTGCCAAACCCAGCTGTAATAAATTATTATTTATATTTAGAAACATTTTAGAAGTACCTAAATGTTTTACTTCATAAGGTACATTACATCAATCGCATATTTTTCACAGAAATATACTTTTCTACAAAAAACGAAAGAATTGAAATCAACTTAACTCTGGCAACTCTAAGTCACTGTTAGAACGGGACACAGCGTTCAGTGATTGCTTTCTCACTCGGCTTCATTTTTATTTTGCGCGCAACAAGACTCTTACGCCCTTAGCATAAGGTTTTATTTTCTTTATTTTAGCTGCTAGATGCACAGATAGAGCTCATTCCCGTTGTACTGTAGTACTGTAGTACTTATTACTTCCATGAGCGACACTATATGCCCTATACTACGAAGCGTGAAATTCGAACTTCGTTTCATGCCGTTCCGCTCACGCTAATGGTATTTATTACGAGAGTGAGAGGGACCGCACGATCCGAACTTCGAACTTCGAATTTCGTAGTAACCCCCCGGGCTAAATAGGAACTTGTAATACCTGGTTTACACTCACGTACGAGTGGCGAGACGAACTGCGGGACGAGCCACGAGACGAGAGTGTGAACAGAGGCCCTACCACGAAGTGCATAATTCGAACTTCGTTTCGTGCCGTCTCGCTCACGCTAATATGATTTGACACGAGAGTGAGAGGGATAATACGATACGAACTTCGATTTTCGAATTTCGTAGTAGCGCCTCAGGCGCGCCTCGCGCCTCGTCTCGTGATTTGCCTTGATTTAGAGGCTCGCGTCCGGAGCGAGACGACGAGGCTAGGCGCGAGGCGAGGTGACGAGGCGAGAGTGTAAATCAGGTATCAGACGAACTTATAGAATGAAATATCTGAACGAAGGGGCGGTACGATTTTAAAACATGAGACGATTCAAAATTGTGTAATTAAAAACACTAGCCCCTACTCATATCCACCGGACCTCCACAAGGGCAGCAGCCGCAGCAGAGGCGGCCGAAACCGCTAAAATTGGCAAATATAGTGGTCTCGGCGCCGAATATAATTTCATCTCTTTCGGTGTCGAGACCCTTGGTCCGTGGGGCCCAGGAGCACTAAGCCTCTTCAAAGAGATTTCAAAGAGGCTTATAGATGTGTAAGATACATTAATACTGGAAATTAAACATTTAAATTCGTGAATAAAATATAATTTTCTTACATGACATAAATCAAAATCGATTGTTTAAAAACTTGCGCCAAAAACAGAGGCCATGGCTTCTGGCCATTCTGCCCCTACATCAGCCCCCCTCGGAGACCGATGCTCCAGAGAGGAATCGCGACGGACGACGAATACAGCGTCCAGCGCGCGTAGTCTGCTCTGGAGCTGAAGGCGGAGGCAATACAGGTGCAGGATCGGCGGAAGGAGTAGTCAACATGGGAGGAAAAGCAACATCTAAAGGCTTTTCATCTGCCATAAAATAGGCCGGTTTAACCCTATCAATAGAAACAGTCACTTCCTTGCCGCCGATATCAAGTTTAATAGTTTTTGCGCCTCGTTCTATAATCTTGTATGGGCCAACATAAGGAGGCTGTAATGATCTACGAGACATTCCTTCTCGCAAAAATACGTGTGTGGCGGTCTCGAGTCTCTTGGGAACATAAAATGTTCTGCTTCCAGAATTCCACGTAGTAGGTTTCGGTAATAATCTGGCCATATGGTTACGCAGACGCGATGTAAAGTCTGTAATATCCACAAAAGAATCGTTACTTGGCACGAAAAATTCTCCTGGCAGACGTAACGGCTCGCCATAAACTAATTCTGCCACAGACGACTGGAGATTTTCTTTCCATGCTGAACGAATACCGAGCAAAACTAGAGGAAGTACCTCTGCCCAATCCGAATTTAGATGGCACATAATGGCGGATTTCAACTGGCGATGCAGACGCTCCACAATCCCATTCATTAGCTTCTGGATGATAAGCAGTAGTTGGAGAATGCCTGGCGCCAAGGATATTTGCTAGAGACTTGAACAACTGGCTTTCGAATTGACGTCCTCTATCTGTAGAAATTTGTACAGGGCAACCAAAACGAGACACCCACTCGGCAACAAAGGTTTTGGCAACTGTTTCTGCAGTAATGTCCTTAAGAGGATAAACTTCGGGCCATCTGGTAAATCTATCTATTACCGTGAGCCAATATTGAAAGCCGTTCGAAACCGGAAGAGGCCCGACTAGATCCATATGCACGTGTGCAAACCGTTGAGTAGGGGCAGTAAAAGCGGACAAGGGTGCCTTAACATGTCGAGTAATCTTACTGCGCTGGCAATGGAGACACTGTCTCGCCCATTTTCTGCAGTCTCGGCGCACGCCCGGCCACACAAAGCGCTGCGCCACTAGCAGTGCTGACGTTGAAACCCCGGGATGGCTTAGGTTATGTAAGGTGTCAAATACCATCTGCCGAAATTCAGGCGTAAGATATGGACGGGGCAATTGGGTTGAAGTATCACAGATTATTACGGAGCTAAACCCCGGTACGTTTATCTTCTGTAATTTCAATGCAGTGCCATTACGAAGAAGTTCTTGTAGCTCATGATCTTGATCCTGAGATTGTGCAAGAGCAGTGTAGTCTAGAGGCACAGCAGTTATGGCTTCAGTACGAGAAAGCGTATCAGCAACAACATTGTGCTTTCCAGATATATGCCTGATGTCTGTACTGAACTGGCCAATGAAATCTAAATGCCTAAACTGACGTGGCGAGCAGTTATCACGACGTGTGCTGAAGGCAGATGTAAGTGGCTTGTGATCGGTGTAGATAGTAAAAGCTCTGGCCTCTAACATAAATCTAAAATGTTTTATAGCATTATAAATAGCAAGAAGTTCCCGATCATAAGGACTATACTTTTGCTGTGCGGGATGTAACTTCTGAGAATAAAATCCCAACGGCTCCCAACGATTACTTCCACAGCTTCTTTGCTGTAATACTGCACCGACAGCTGTGTCTGAAGCATCCGTAAATAAAGCAATTTCAGCTGAGGAATCAGGATGTCCTAGTAAAGTAGCGTCAGCCAGGCTCTTTTTAGAGGTAACAAAAGCATCAAGTAGCTCTGCAGTCCAAGGTATTGGGGCTGATGGCTTGATTTTAGATCCCGAGAATAGCTGATGTAAAGGGGCTTGAACGTGCGCGGCGTGCCGTATAAAACGCCGATAAAAATTCAGCATCCCTAAGTAACGTCTGAGCTTTCGGTAAGTCCTGGGCTGAGGGAACTCTACAATAGCTTTGACTTTATCCGGAAGCGGTCTGCTACCATAGCGATCTATGTGATATCCTAGAAATTTAACGCTGGTCTGCGCAAGAACACACTTAGCTGGGTTAATCAAAACGCCATATTTCGTGAATCGCTCAAAAACTTGGCTCAGGTGACTTTCATGCTCCTCATCCGAGCGAGAGGCTATCAAAACGTCATCCAAGTATGGAAAAGCGAATTCCAGGCCCCTGAGTAGGTACCTCATCCATGAACCGCTGGAAAGTCTGTCCTGCGTTTCTTAAGCCAAAACCCATGAATGGGAACTCGAATAGCCCAAATGGAGTCGTAATGGCTGTCTTCCCAATATCCTCAGCATAAACAGGAATTTGATTGTATGCCTTTACCAAGTCCAGAGTTGTGAAAATTTTGAATCCAGATAGTTGATTGGCAAAATCTGCAATATGCCTTATAGGATAGCGATCCGGTATTGTGCGATCATTCAAAGCACGATAGTCTCCACACGGGCGCCAACCATCTGTCTTCTTAGGTACTAAATGAAGGGCTGAGCTCCAAGGACTATCTGACGGCCTCGCTATGCCATTGTCAATCATATCTTGAAATTCTGGCTTGGCTATCAAAAGACGATCAGGAGCCAGACGGCGAGGCTTACATGACACCGGAGGACCAGGAGAGGTTCGTATGTAATGAACCGTATTGTGTTTTACTCGTGCTTCATGGGGATTACATGCTGGACGTGTTATGTTCGGATATCGCTCCAATACATTATGAAAACGCGATGCTCCGAAAACGGCTCTAACTTGCGGATCAGAAGTATGCACAAGAGTTCCTTCAGTGCTGCGCGACGTTATACCATCAATAAGCCGGCGATTGCGGGTATCTACCAAAAGGTGGTAAAATGTTAGCAAATCCACGCCAATAATAGGCTTTGTGACGTTTGCCACTATAAATCGCCAGGTGATGTCACGTTTAAGTCCAAAATCCAAATGAAGCTGAATCCACCCGTAAGTTTCGATTATGGTTCCATTGGCAGCGTACAGTTCGTAATTTGTCCTTGCTCTGTGATCTGGTAATGCTTTTACAGGATAAACACATAAATCCGAGCCGGTATCAACAAGAAATTGTTGTTTACTTGACCGATCTGTCACAAAAAGACGAGTAGGGCGGCCAGAGTAAGATGGGCAGAAGCTATCCGCCCCTAACGCCTGCCCATCGCATTTCCCGCCGTCGAAACGTTTTTCCATGCACAAGGCGGAATGCATTTCGAAGCTCGGTCTTTGAAGCAGCGATGGTACCAGCACAGTTTGGTATCAGCACCACCAAAACGATGGTCGTTGCGGGTTTTCTTCGTGGCATCACGACGTTGCCGCAGCCCGTCCACTGATAGTTCTGCAACTTGCTGCGATAGATCTTCGAAACGTCGTACTAATTCTTCTAACGTATCAGATGACGCTAATGGATTATGCGCCGGCGGAACTGTGGCAGTTACTTGACTGGGCTGCGTCGGTACTTCATTTACCTTATCTGCCAGTTCAGCCAAAGTATCCAAATCCATATTAGAAGGTTGAGTTGCAATAAATGCCTGGACTGGCGCCGGCAGGCGTGAAGACCATAGGAACAATAACATTTCGTCTGTCATGGCTGATCTTCCGAGACTACGCATGTGGCACAAAAGCTGTGAAGGCTTGCGATCGCCCAACTCTTCATATTTGACGACTTGACGGAGACAATCCTTGTTAGATGGCGTTAATCTAGATATCAGTGTCTCTTTTATTTTCTCGTACTTTCCATCCGCAGGAGGCTTGTTTACTACATCGTCCACTTGAATCAAATACTTCTGTTCTAATTGTGAGATGACATGGTAGAACTTGGTGCTGTCCGCAGTAATTCCAGCAATATTGAATTGCGCCTCCAGTTGGACGAACCACAAGTCGGCTCGCTCCGGCCAGAACGGCGGTACGCGTACTGATACTCGGCATGCACTATTCGATGATTCACCGTCGTTGCCCATGTTCAAAGTTCATATAATTTAAACCAGCGAAACGATAATATAATAATTCTAATTCACATGGGGTCACCAGTGTAAGATATATTAATACTGGAAATTAAACATTTAAATTCGTGAATAAAATATAATTTTCTTACATGACATAAATCAAAATCGATTGTTTAAAAACTTGCGCCAAAAACAGAGGCCATGGCTTCTGGCCATTCTGCCCCTACAGATGCTACTGGTGACCGAAGAGCTGGCAGCTACCTCGCTCAAAGAATTAGCCTAGCGATTCAACGAGGAAATGCTGCCAGCGTCTTCGTCACAATGCCGCAGGGGCCATTTTTAGATCTAGTTTAGTTTTTAATTTAATTTAGTTTGTAATAGTTAGATATTTAGTTTATAGTTAAGTTTTATTCACTGTATTCTTAATTGTTTTATTTTTATCTGTATTTTCTGGTGTACATTAAAAAAATAATGATTTGTCAACGTCAAAAAGTGAAATGAAATGTCAAAACAAAACAACTTGAATCCGATCGATAATACGATTTTTCAGTTTATGTTTTTGGTTTTCAACGAAAAACGAGCTTAATTTCCATTTAAAAATCTGATTATTGCGCGTAGTATAACAAACAACGACCCTGTCAACATTAGCGCTAAATGTTCCGTTTTTAGCGTTTAAATCGACTACGACAATTTCTCGATGTTATCGGATCCTTCCACATTTTTCTGATTTCAATGGTCTACTTTCACTGAAGTACAACTCTGGGCAACCTTGAACTACGCAGTATAATGCGTACAGCCGGCCTTTAGACTTCCCTATTGTCCAGATTTTAGGTAAGACCTCAATATATCCGCTTAAGCTTGTCTGTTTATTATGACATTTAACTGCCTTTTATGGAGAAATCGTGTGTTTTTGATACCTATTTATTTTTGTAAATCAAGTCTGATTTGTTTATCTAACTGTCATAACACAGAAGTACCTGGGCGACCAGGCTGAAACTCGGCACCAAGCATTTTCCCAGAGATAAGACCAAGCTACATCAATTTTTCATCCCCGAAAACCCCCACATACCAAATTTCATCGAAATCGTTACTATAATGATTACTGATACTTCCAAGATCTTTATTCAATTTACGTTATAACAATCAGATATGTTACAATCGTCGAAGAATCCACGAAAACCCTGTTGAAAAGAATTCCGCAAGAAACTTACAATTTTTTTTTTAAATCAAAACAAATCTGCAATGTTATTTATTTAATTAAACCTCTAAAGGGCTTAACACAGTAGATATGCTACTTTGAAAGTAGGGATCGCCAATGTGGGTCGGAATATTACCAAAAATCCCTGTCCATGATATAATTATTAATTTTCTAATGTATTAGATATTTGTGTCTTCTTGACAATGGATTTGAATTTTGCATCTGCTTGAGCAATAATAGCTTTCTATTCTATTCAACTTATAATATTAATCTATATTTTCATTTGTTCAAGGTATGATTTGATTAATTTTAAAATATGCCCAGAAAACGCAAATCCGACTTGTCGAGATGCAACAGCGCATCTCGGGCTAGGAAAGCTGCTAGAAGGCAGGAGAGTTCTCTGCAACCTGAATTGAGGAAGTGTGAGCAGGCTCAGAGCCAAGCGGAGCTTAGGGCAGCTGAGACTCTGAAGCAGTCTCAACATCGGCAATATCAGAATAAGTATTCGGGGCCCCTGCGACATGTGTCAAAGGTAGGTGTAATGTTGGAAGCAGATGGGCGAAATGTAATTGACTATTGATTAACAGTTAAGATTAACCGATTCATTCGCGATTAACGTTTAAAAATGATGATTAATCAATCCTAGTTGCAAGACTTTAGATTGATTTAGTCATGATTCAATTAATCGTCAATCAATTACTTGCAACTAATTTTTAATCAATTAATTAATTAGATTCAACAAAACACAACACATCAATTGAATGAACTAAAACAATTACTTTGCTCACCCGCGACCTTACAATAGTTACGTTTATGCAATAAATGTGCGTTCATGCAGTTCCTCCACCTCCACACTGTACGAACACACACAAATCACATAAACCCAACCATCACCACCACCAAGCTACACTGACGCGTTTCGAACTCAACCAGAGCCCATCTTCAGAGTTACCACAACCGTATGCTATGCTACCAAACGTTAAACTAACAAACCAAAACAAATGTTTTAACTTGTCACTGTAACTTCTCAAGTACCCACTTTATTTTTCTTATTCTCAAACTACCCCACAAAAATTAACTTTTATTGACATATTTAAAACTACCTTGAATTTTTTGTTTATTTATTTATAAGGCATATTTAATTAATACTAACTGTTCAAATTCGACCCAAGCCGCAGTAAAGGAGAAGATACTAAATTTACCTGTTCATTAATAATAGACCCCATAGTGTTGTACCTAATTATTTCCATGCATTCCAGAGCATCCAGACGCAACCCCTTGCCGCAATAATGTAACACTTCATAAGAATCTGAATCTAACAATGAATGATTTGATTCCAACAAATGTTTTGCAAAATTCGATCTATCTGGATGCTCATTCCTATATGCCGAAACATGCTCTTTAAATCTAGTATTAAAACTTCGGCCTGTCTGTCCTGCGTATATCCCATTGCAGTCATTACAAGTAAGCTTGTATACCCCCGATCTAGTTCCCTTATCTACCTGTTCTTTGTGGTTACATAGCCTAGAGTACAAAGAGTTGTTAGTCTTGTTGGCCGAAGTTTTAATACTAGATTTAAAGAGCATGTTTCGGCATATAGGAATGAGCATCCAGATAGATCGAATTTTGCAAAACATTTGTTGGAATCAAATCATTCATTGTTAGATTCAGATTCTTATGAAGTGTTACATTATTGCGGCAAGGGGTTGCGTCTGGATGCTCTGGAATGCATGGAAATAATTAGGTACAACACTATGGGGTCTATTATTATTGAACAGGTAAATTTAGTATCTTCTCCTTTACTGCGGCTTGGGTCGAATTTGAACAGTTAGTATTAATTAAATATGCCTTATAAATAAATAAACAAAAAATTCAAGGTAGTTTTAAATATGTCAATAAAACTTAATTTTTGTGGGGTAGTTTGAGAATAAGAAAAATAAAGTGGGTACTTGAGAAGTTACAGTGACAAGTTAAAACATTTGTTTTGGTTTGTTAGTTTAACGTTTGGTAGCATAGCATACGGTTGTGGTAACTCTGAAGATGGGCTCTGGTTGAGTTCGAAACGCGTCAGTGTAGCTTGGTGGTGGTGATGGTTGGGTTTATGTGATTTGTGTGTGTTCGTACAGTGTGGAGGTGGAGGAACTGCATGAACGCACATTTCTTGCATAAACGTAACTATTGTAAGGTCGCGGGTGAGCAAAGTAATTGTTTTAGTTCATTAATATGGACCTCCGCAAAGTAACGCCTGATTCAATAAATCATCAATTGAAGTCTAAGTTCCGAGTAACATTGACAAATTGCTACATCTTAAGGTATGATGCTAACAAAGTACAACTTATATTACAAGCGGAATTCCCTTTCTAGTTAATATACCTGAAGCGTGTAGTGTTGTATTCCCAACCCTACACAAACAAATTGGATCGCTTTGACAGTTCCTTTAATAAATTTCTAACTTTAGGGTAGTTTCAGCCACACCTGTCACAGATTGTTAAAAAATTGAGGTAGGTGTTATTTTGAACTGGTTTATCAGAGGCTTAAGAGGCTCAATAGGCTTGATTCCATGGCCAAGAAACTTGTTAAGGCAATTAAAAAAACATTTTTCACTTCCCTTTCGTCATCCCATCCATCAAGATGGCTTGAAATTTAAAATTAATGTAATCTGAGAAAATCTCATTGTGCTCTTTGTTAAAATGTCATAAAAAGCCGTGTTTCAATTCACCAAATGGTGATTTACAATAAAATGTATTGATTTCGGAAAAAACGGTGAGTTTTTACCATTACTTGTTTTTTTCAACCTTTTGGTATTTCGATTTTTATTTGAGATTTAACTTGTGGCTTTCTTGTTCTAGCCGCGAGGCGTTTTTTTTTTTTATATAATATATAATAATTATTTGTATTCCTTCTTTGGGAATGACTATCGACCGTTTCGCATCGCATTTCGGCATGCTGGAACCAATGTAAAGGCACGCGGTGCCGGCCGCCATGTGGATCCCGCCATACATTTCGTTTGTGTTTTAAACTATTTTTCGTCCATAAACGGTCAGTGAAAAACTTTATTTTACCGCAAGATGCACCAACGTCGAATAATTTTGGGACTTTAGCTTTTTTTTGAATATGGAAGTGTAATTCCACACGCCCTTATGGCCCTATTAATTCAATTCTTTTTTTGAAAATAGAAGGCGCCGAATTATTGCATTTGTAGTTAAATTTTAAGAGTAAATTTGTACAACTAGCTCATAGTAATTAGTTAAGTTATTTTTGGCATAAGAGTCCGATAGCCAAGCTTACGACGCAATCAGACGAAACTGGGAACCTCTATCAGGTGAGACTTAGTTTTTATTGCCACGTCTGAGTCCCCGGCCTGGATTAAAAAAGTCCAAATTTTGTCCTACTGTCAGAGTTTTGGATGTTTTGTTTTCTTTAAAGATAGCCTGGCGTCCGAAATTTTATTTGTGATTACTAATTTGACTTACCATTTTATTAGTGTACTTTCACACCACAACCCAAACAAGTAAAAAAATATTACAAGCGAGAGTTCCGCTAGTTAGCTGTACTTTGTTATGCAATTGGGCCCTGATGGCCTAGTAGTTATAGAACCTGACTGCAAAGCTTGAGGTCCCGGGTTCGATTCCCATGTCGGGGCAGGCAGGGCAAAGGCCTCCCCTATTACAGGTCTTCTTTTATTATCTGAAACATGTCATGCTAAGTAACAATTAATCATCAACAGTTGATGACACACAATGGCCAACCCCACTTGATGTTTGATTTTTGTTATGAAAATTCCGCCCCTTGATAATTAGGGCTGAAATGATAATTATAAAGGATGATTTTGAATTTTATTGGGAGTTTAGATGTGTCCCTCCCAACTCAAGTATTGTTATACTTACCGGGAGGGGCTGGACGTAATTGTTGTTGTTAATTAGTGTGGAAACGAATAAATATTTTTGTATTTTGTATTTTTTTGTATTTTGTATGTTGCGCGAAGTGGGTCTTACGAGCTTCAGTTGAAACGGCTTCAAGTTCTGTTTATCTTTATTTTACAGTCTCCCAGCGAAATGGATGTAAATATGTGCCATTATATTGGTTGTGGTAATACATCCAAGGACACCGCGATGTTCAGGTACCCGGTAGACGACTGGAAGAGATTGAACCTGTGGCTGCTGTACTCGGGTAAGTTCGGTAGAAGTAAAAAATACTGTAATGGCGTTCAGGCACGAGATATCTGTTTTTTAAAACATGAAAATCCTAAAATATCCGTTTTCTACAATATTCAAATCCTGGAAGATCCATTTTCTACAATATCCAGATCCGAGAAGATACATTTCTAGTGTCCGACCGAAGTTTCGGTTTCGGTTTCGGTTTCGGCCAATTTCGGCCAAAAAAGTGATTTCGGCCGAGGTTTCGGTTTCGGCCAGAATCCGGCCGAAACCTTCGGCCGGGCCGAAATTACTTCGCGGCCTCTCGCGGCTCTCGCATCGGGAGCGCTCGGCTTAATTCGGACACGCTCGGCCGGGTAGGTATAGGTAATGCATCGGCGGCCGGCCCAGCTGGGACCAGCGACAGTAGTATGTATGTGTGTGGTTTATTTATTAAATTATTATTTACTTTTTAGAATCTGTTTGGTGACCGCTTTAGCCTAGTTGGTAGTGACCCTGCCTGCGAATCAAGAGGTCCAGGGTTCGAATCCCGGTAAGGGCATTTATTTGTGTGATGTGCACGAATATTTGTTCCTGAGTTATGGATGTTTTCTATGTATTTAACTATTTATTTATCTATATAAGTATGTTTATCGTCGTCTAGTACCCATAGTACAAGCTTTGCTTAGTTTGGGACTAGGTCGATTTGTGCAAGATTGTCCCCTAATATTTATTTATTTTATTTATTTTATTTGTTACTGCATTTTATGCTGTGATTAATGAACAATACGTTTGATATTAGGATTGTGAATTTAGTTTAGACGTGATAAGAATAGGTTGTTTGTTTTGAATAATATAATACCTATGCCAAGACATTTTTCATTAAAAATAAACGTTTTTTATTTTGTTTAACAAAAAAAGTAACTGTTCTCGTATTAGAAATCCTTGCAATAACCTTTCCTTACGATCTGTACAGTAATTTTGAATATTTTGTTTGATATGATACGTCTTCAAAAATTTCGGTTTCGGTTTCGGTTTCGGCCGAAATCAGAAAAAAACCGAATATTCGGTTTCGGTTTCGGTTTCGGCTAAAAATCGTGTTTCGGTCGGACACTATACATTTCCCATAGCATCCAAATTCTAGTAGACACATTCCCTCCCAGTAATCAAATCCCAGAAAGATCCGTTGCCTTTGGATATTCTGGGAAAATGATGTTTTTAAATGAACGGACGTTTCGGGAAGTTTATTTTATATGGTAACGGGCGTTTTGGAAAATGAACATTCCGAGAAAAACGTATTTAGCTAAATTGTCGATTTGGGAAATATATCTAATAGGGAAATGGATGTTTTGGTACATGGTGCATGGGTGTCTCACAAAAAAGATGTATTAAACACAACGGATAGTTTAGGAAACGGATATCTCGTGTCTAAACGCCTTATTGTCCACCAACAACGAAATGACCTAGTGGTTAGAGACCCTGACCGTTACTATGAATCTCAATCCCGGTTTTGATTCCTGCGTGGGGGCAGATATATGTATAAATAATAGTTTAAAAAAACTAAAAAACACGCTTTTTTTACAATAAAATATTTTAAACTATTATTATTTATTTTATCAATATTTAGAATTGTTTACAAATTTTGATCTGGATATAACAATATAATAATTGCTTATTAAGATTTTTTACTGCACTATAAGAATAGTGAATTGAAATTTATTAAAATTTATTTTTTATTTTTTAAAGCGTGTTTTTTAGTTTTTTAAACTATTATTTATTTTCTATTTTTTAGTTGCATTTTTTTTCTTTCTAACTTTACCCCCCTCACCTACAACCCCCAAACCCCCTAAACCCAACCCCCCAACATCCCCCACCCCATTTCCCCAAACCCCCCCCAAACCCCACACCCTTACCCCCAATCCCCTAAACCCCCTTACACCCCTCCTCATTTTACAAACCCCCGAACCACCTAAACCCAACCCCCCTAACACCGAACCCCCCAAACCCCCGGAAACCCCCATCCCCCCTCCCCCTCCCCTCAACCTGGTTACCATATGGGGTCAAAGTGCTCGTCAAGACGAATCAAACGAGCCCAAACTCGATGGGGTTGTGTCGTTTTATTGTGGAGTGCCTTTGGCCATCTTCCAGCTCCATCATCAGACCCTGGTTACCATCTGGGATCAAAGTGCTCGTCAAGACGAATCAAACGAGCCCAAACTCGACGGGATTGTGTTGTTTTATTACATAGTTCCTATGGCCACCATCCAGCTCCATCATCAGATCAGCTCCATGTTACAATAATATTCCATTGTCATCCAATTTACACATATGTGCAAAATTTCAGCTCAATCGGAAACCGGGAAGTGGGTCAAAATCGCGCCCTAAGGAGTCGGTTACAAACATACAAACATACAAACACACATACAAACATACAGGTGAAGCTAATATAAAGCGTGTAAAAATACAAATGTTTGCTCTCGAGTCTTGGGTGTTTAATAACTTTAATATGTATTTAAGTATGTATAGTATACATATAGGTTTACTAATGTTTCGGCGAAAAACTTTTCGCAAAATGATTAATTTGGCAAATGTTTCATTTCCCAAATGTTTATTTTTTCTGAAACTGTAAACTTTTCAGAATTGTTATAAAACAAACCTAACCTAACCTAACCTACAAGATAGTCCTAAAATATATCCTGAATAGTCAGTTTCCGAAACAAATAACATTTGGGAAATGAAACATTTGCCAAATTAATCAGTTTGCGAAAAATAATTCGCCGAAGGGGCAGTACACGATACATATATCAATATAAGTATGATTATCCGTTGCCTAGTACCCATAACACATGCTTTGCTTACTTTGGGACTAGCTCAGTAGGGGTGACGACTGGGTTATAAATATATGTCATTCTATTTAGTCCGTCAGTTAGATTATGGAAAAATATGGGACACGTATTTTTTGGTTTATCAAATTATTAAAAATCGACAAAGGCATAGATCATCAAACTTCCGGAGTGGGGGCTTGTGACGTCACTCTTAGGTAAAAATTGTACCATATAGTGACGTCACTCGAAACTTCTAAGCACTGTATCCTCGTCATTTTTTGTTTGCCAAACAAAAGAAAAAATACGTGTACAATATTTTTTAATAATGTAACTGACGGACTAAACAGTTTTTTTTAGTCGTCTAGCCTATTGGTGTGAATTGTCCCGTGATATTTGTTTATTTATTGTCTTGTTATTCCAGGCCACCTGTCTTTCACAACAGCCGAGGAGTTCCACAACAAGTACATCTGCTGCAAGCACTTCCACGCCTCCAAGCTGAGGTGGGCCAGCTATGGGGTGATTGGGCTGGCAGACGGAGCTGTGCCGTACCATTATTTGATGGATGGTGCTAACTCGGACGAAGGTTCACTTCTTTCCAAAATTTTAACTACTTCTTGTTCATTATTTGATGTATCTGAGTTGCACTTAACTACTGCCGAATCACACTCAATCGATTCTGAACTGCACTCAACTTCTGGGTCACTGCACTCAACTTCTCGGTCGCTGCACTCAACACATTATCTTTTTATATCAATTACGTCATAAATATGGCTTAGATTTGGCGACTTATTTCAGCTGCTGTCTGTATACCAAATTGCATCTGTTGTCTGTACACACAGTACTTTTCACCAGTTTCAAATGGTATTTCACTGATCTCATTTCAAAAATCTCCCCTGAACCTCCAGTGTATTAAATATGGTCCTATCCGCTTACAAAAATAACAAAATTACAACACAACAAATTATTATTATGATGGTTATTATTATTTACATTTTGTTACAGAACAAGACGCCTTCCAACTGAAGAAACCCGTCAGAGTATATGAAAAAAAGCCGACATACACTGCGAAAAAGGGTAATATAAGTCAAAGGGACACTGAATCCAATAGTGAAGCTAGTTCAAATATACACTTAGGACAAGTTACAGTTAAAAAAGAAAACCAAGGAGAAAATGACAATGTTTCTAACATTGACGCCAATGTTATGGTAACTGATACTAAAAATAATAAAGTCAATACTAAAAACATAAACAGACACGCAGACATTGAAATTAAAAAAGAAATCGAAGGAGAGCCAGAACTTAATGTTGATGAAATTGACATCAATGACCAAGAACTGGATGAAACGGCCAAACTTGATGCATCAACACTATCAACAGAATTGCAAATAAAAATAGAACCAATGGACGAACCTGACATAAAAATAGAAAATGATTTGCAAACTAATAATCTAAAAGTTGAATCAGACATTCCATTCGCAAGCAATAAGAGTTGCTCAGAAGATTCAATTTGTAATGAATCAAATGATGTAGAAAAAATACATTTTGAAGAATTTGTCATTAAAGAAGAACATTCAATGGATGTAGAAGAGTCAGATGTGCTGCACAAACGCACAAACGCTATATCAGAAGATGTACTTGATATAAAGAGGGAATGGGCTAAGACCGACCCAGAAGTTAAGTGCGATGACCCTGGAGTTGAGTGCAGTTCAGCATCGATTGAGTGTTATTCGGCAGTAGTTGGGTGCTCAGATACATTAAATACTGAACCACGAGCAGTGCAACTGCTAAATGATGTTATTGATAAGCAAAGTAAAAGTAAGTAAGCTTTTTTAAAGTAAGTTTGTTACGAAATAACTTAGAATTTGAGCAAAGCTTCTGCGTTAAGTTTTTGCTAAAAGTTGTATTTCTAATACAAGTCAGCAATGACTACTTTTTGCCTCAAGTAACCAAAGTACTCAAACGAACCCAAACTCGATGGAGTCATATTTATACTCATGCTCACTCATTTTCTTAGTCCCTTAATACTTTTTTCCCTTCATCAGGCAGAGAGATCGATTATGTCAATCGAAAGTTAATCTTACTTAATGTAATTAAAATTAATTTTGTAGTATGATGTGGGAAGTCTAGAATATACTACTCTAACGTCCGTTGATGTAGAACGATTTTACTCTAGAAAATATGGAAAAAGTCGCCATGATAATACCTACTCATTTTTTGAAATGGACTAGTCACACGTCATACTTTGTCAAAATTTTGATGCACCCATTGCTGTATCTATTTACATTATTATACATGACCTATGGACATTTATTATATTACAAACAAAGCTTTCTTAGTGTTCACTTTTTTTACTGTATGTCCAATATGGTATAAAAAGTGCGTCACAATCAGCCGTCGTCCAGCATGCAATATATTTATAAGCTGTTTTAAACTCACCTTACATGGCGCCTTTATTCTTCTTTGCAGCCACAGTTACTCCAAGTTATTATGAGCAGTGGTGCTGTGATGTTTGCAGTGCCAAGTACCGCAATAAATATGACTTGCAAAGCCACATGGTCGCCCGGCATGGAGGTATAGTCTGCTAACTTAAATTACTAGTTCATCATCCCTATACAGGGTTATTTTTAATTCACTGACATCCTCTTAACCCTGAATTCCTATCACTCAAACAAATGTTTTTTGTTTTACGACTTTTTAAAATGAAGCACTTTTTTTCCCATACAAATACACAGAGTATCGTTGGTGTAAGCGTGATGATATATAGCCTATAGGATAGCCTTCCTCGATAAATGGGCTATCTAACACTGAAAGAATTTTTCAAACCGGAGAAGTAGTTCCTGAGATTAGCGCGTTCAAACAAACAAACAAACTCTTCAGCTTTATATAGGCCCTGCCACGCCTGTGTGCATGTCCAACTTAAGATGAACCCTATTTAGTATAGTCTACTATATTGTTGACAGCTCATTTTATGTTGGATTTTTTTTCTATGTACTGTACTATCCATTTTCTTTTAAATTTATATTCGCAAAAGTTTTAAATCATCATTTAAGAGACTATAATTAACAATTAACAAAATTAACAAAACCTATATAATATATTAACCGAAGATTCCGCAAAATCAAAAACAATTCTTCTAAAAACAGTTCGATAAATTCTTAAAATAGACGTATCTTTCTTATTTGTGAACCGATTTAAATGAAACAAACACTAAATGTTAATCCAAGAAAATACCAACATATCAATGAAAACCGCATCCTTCTAGGTTAAGCCGTTTCTGAGATTAGCGCGCACAAACGCACAGACAAACAGACAATAATTCTAAAAATCATTGTTTTGGGTTCTATTGCGCTAATAAATAGCCCTAGTGACAGTTTTTCTCAAATATCTTCAATGTACAGACACCGACTTTTTACAGATTTATTATATGTATAGATGACAAAAGCCGTAAAACAAAAAACATTTGTTTAAGTGGTAGGAGTTTAGGGTTAAAAGGATGCTAGTGAATTACAAATAACCCTGTATACGTCCCACTGCTGGGCACAGGCCTCCTCGCAGAATATATAAATAAAAATAAAAATCACGGGACAATTCACACCAATTGACCTAGTCCCAAAGTAAGCTAAGCAAAGCTAGTGTTATGGGTACTAAGCAACAGATAAAAATACTTATTGTAGCATAATTATGTGGGTAAATATAACTTTTTGAGAATAAGCACGGCCTTACGTACGTGCAGTCTGTTAGCGACCAATCAACTGAAATACAGGACACTTATACAGGGTAATTTTTTTATTAAGTGCACAAATTTTAATATGTGATTCAGTGTCGTTAAAATAACAAATTTCAGTACTTTTCGTTATAATATTAATCACTTATTTTTTTTGTTTTTCATAGTAACTCGACCAATTATTGGCCGAATTACTATGAACAACCCAAATTTCAAAATTTAAAAAAAAATCTTGAACAGATAATCGTGATCTATCAACGATACTGAATCACTTATCAAAATTTGTGCACTGATTAAAAAAATTACCCTGTATAGATAGATACTACTGAAATATAGGTGAAAAACTTAAGAAGGTGACCTGTTGTATGTATGTAGTAGTGCACAAAATTGATATGGAGCTTAAGTCATTTTTAGGGTTCCGTACCTCAAAAGGAAAAAACGGAACCCTTATAGGATCACTTTGTTGTCCGTCCGTCCGTCGGTCTGTCTGTCAAGACCCTTTTTCTCAGGAACGCGTGGAGGTATCAAGCTGAAATTTATATCAAATACTCAGGTCTACTGTCCCTTGGAGCTGTGAAAAAATCAAACATCTAAGCCAACGCAATCAAAAGATACAGCCGTTTCTGACGCAAATTTCCGCATATTTTCGAAACTCGCAAGGGAATCAAAACCTACAGGGTACTTCCCGTGAACTCAGAATCTTGAAATTTGGTACAAAGCAAGGCCTTATAGCACAGATAAAGGAAAAATTGCGAAAAGCATATTTTTTTGTCTGTCTGCCTATATCAGTAACCAATCTACAATGATCCCACACTGCGCACATTTTGCTCAGGAGCAGGGGTCTGCTAAGACTGGATGTTCATAGATACATATAAATTTGTATGGAACCCTCGGTGCGCGAGTCCGACTCGCACTTGGCCGGTTTTCTAATTTGGAACGTCAATTTGTTTATACGGACACGTTACTACTACATACAACAGGTCATCATCTTAAGTTTTTCACCTATACATATTAAACAAGACCCGAGAACAAACATTCGTATTTTCATACGAATATCTGCCCCGACACGGGAATCGAACCCGGGACCTCAAGCTTCGTAGTCAGGTTCTCTAACCACTAGGCCATCTGGTCGTCAAGTGAATGAATGAGAGCGCTTGGGCCGTAGTTCCCACGCGGGCCCACTGCGGATTGGGAACTTCACACACACACCATTGCATTTCATCGCAGGTGTATCTTGACGATGTTTTCCTTCACCGTAAAGCTCATGGTAAATTTCAAATGTAATTTCGCACATAAATTTAAAATTTCAACCCACGACAACGTTTTTTACAAATACTATTTTATAGTGTGCAAGGAAATGATTTCTTGGACGAAGAAGTTATAAATGACATGGAATATCCAACACTGCATGTTCGTAATAATATTTTAAGGGGCAATGCCTGTAGAACAGCATTTACTGAAGAAAACTTTTAATAAATTATAATATATGTTCATTAATATAAACTGTTTTAATTACAATGAATAATAAAATAATCTAACTTATTTACACAACAATATAAAAACAAAAATCCATAATACCATCTATGTTCCCGCATCAGCTGTTGTTAGGGTTCTTTCTTCAATTCTAGAATTAATTTATCCAAATCCGGCTTGTTCGGGAGGTTGGAAGTCGTCTAAACTACGCGCGAGACGATTCGTGATGGATGATTCTCGAAAACAGCTTGTAAACATGGCTCAGAAGTGAAATGGGTCTATAATTCTTCAATAAGGTATTATTATCACCTTTTTTGAAGAACATCACACTTCTGTTCCATGCTTTCGATGTTTCTGAGTTTTCTGAAGGACTTTCAGAGGCTCGGCCGTTATTCCGTTATCACCAGGGGCTTTGCCGTTTCTGAGTTGCTTGAGAGCCATACTAATTTCGTACAGGCTGACGTCCGGGATATCTTTAGTATACCTACTGTCGGGTTAATCTAGCTCTCGGGTCTTCAGCTAGATCCATGACGGATTTTCTCGTTGATTTGTATAGCTGTCGTCCATAGAACTTTCCGACTTCTAACAAACAATAGCTTCGGTTTAGAGGTCACGATCCTACCTTCATCGGTCTGTAGCTTTGCCCAACAGACGGATTCCTTCCGCAAAATATACCTTCGATTGTATTTATTTATAAATAAAACCAACATATACATATTGGCTACGTGCACGACGGTGGCGCCGCGTAGCGTTGACAACATTTCCTCCGAATTTACTTCCAATTTTTGCCGTGTTGTGCGCCGCGATCGTTTTCTGTACTCCCACCACCCGCTTCGCACATAATAGCCAATACACAACTGTACCGCCTACTAAGAACTGAAACGACTAAAGTATAAACTCCCTTATAAAATCCTGCGGACTGTATACCTTGCTATGGCAGACTCTGTAATTGAGTATGGGCTGAGCAGTTATGGTAGGACATATAAAACATATATAGAACGAATATATAAACTTCAAATTTCATTACTTAAGACGATAGTACCTAACCATGTGAGAGTTCGCTGCGTAGATAACTACAGTGGCTTATTTAATCACTGCAGAATAATCAATGTGTTTAATAAGGCTAACATATCCCTACTCACAGAGGAATGCGCTGCTATACCCACATTCGAACAAAAGACCCGTTCGCAACAACTGCGCTGTCTGCATTACCTGCCGGCTTATAACTTGCCATGTAATAGTAATTCCTATGGAAGAAGAACCAACACTTATCTAATAACCGCGACATTGAACACCCTCCCAAAGGAATTGCTAAACAAAGTTGTAAACGCTGCCACCAACCCCTTTGAATGTAAAAAAGTTCCCAAAAAATTCTACCTAGAGAGTGACAATAAAGTGCCTACCTAGTAGTACTTTAGTTTATTTAATTAAAACTTGTACTGAGCCGCTTTAACTCGCCTACTATTACATAAACCTCTAGTGGGTTTTCCAATAGTGGCATAATAATTTCAACCTTATGTATATGTGCTCTTGATTATATTGACAATGACGTCTGTCACTCACTACGTTTGACAGTGCAACGTGTGCTGATGGTTTTACGGTGAGAATTAATGGCTCAGCCCTGAAATGCCCGTTTTCCTAAAATGTATCTTTCCCAAAATGTCTGCTTTTCCATAATATGTCACGTCTTTTGTACAGTAAGACGTGACATATTATGGAAAAGCAGACGTTTTGGGAAAGATACATTATAGGAAAACGGACATTTCAGGCCTAAGCCGAATTAATACCAACCTCAATCGCACTAATAGCACTACTACAAAGATTCACTACTAAACAGTACCATGCTCAGACGCATGTTATATTTGTTTCCCTTATACTTGCGATTTGGATGCATTCACTGAAATAACGCTTTTTTTTTTTCGTGCTGGGTTGCCATTGTTGGTGCCTTAGTCTAGATTTAAGAAATGTATATGTAGTAATCTCGCGCTATTTCGAGTTTATTAATACCATTTTTAAAACTAAGATAATATTGTAATTATGCCACGAGTAACTAGTCTTACTTAGTGTTTGTTTGGATTAGGTTTGAATTAGATGATGATTTAATCTCTATTAATTTCTTCACTTTTTCTACTTTTTTTCAATTTAAGAAAAGCCGACAAGTTAAAGAAACGAATATCGTTTCATCGGACAAATGAAATCAAAGTAAATCAAAAAATGTCGAATGAATAAAAAATCGAAACGTTACATCGGATAACCGATATTACAGACGTACGATTTAGGGAAAAACATTATTTGACGAATGATCACAAAAACAAAACAACAAATGCCTATACCTTGACAAGCTCGTGCGCGGCGCTCGGCGGAACCCTGTCGCAGGGAGCCTCTGCTAATAATAAGTAGTAATTTTAATAAGGTAACTTCCCAATTTCCTTAAAAAAGAAACTCATGGACATGTGCGTACTACCAGTTCTCACCTACGGTGCTCAAACTTGGTCTTTGACGGAAGCTCTGAAGTCCAAAATCGGGGTTTGCCAGCGGGCCATGGAGCGCAGCATGCTAGGTATTAAATTAATGGATCGGATCCGGAACACCGACCTGCGCTCCATGACTCAGATCACTGATGCAGGTCGAACGGCGTCTAAGCTGAAGTGGGACTGGGCTGGCCATGTCTGCCGCATGCCAGACGAGTTGTGGGCCAAGATAACCACCGAGTGGAAACCCAAAAACGCGAAAAGGCGACCTGGCAGACCCAGACGGCGATGGCGAGATGAACTGGACTTCTTCACGGAGGATTGGTCCTCGTATGCAGCGGACAGAGAGCAGTGGAAATGTTGGGGGGAGGCCTTTGCTCGGCAGTGGGACAGAATAGGCTAGTAATAATAATAATTTTAATAAGTGCGGCAAACGCTGACTGCGACAGAGTTCCGCGGAGGGTCGCGCACGAGCTTGTCGGACGGTAATAGTTAAAATTCGAAATGAATTTTCGGACAAACGGAAAAAAAGTAAAACGTAATTTGTCGAATAGCTTTTGCCGAAACGAAAATCGGACTGTCGTTTTTAGTGTTTCAGATAGGTAACCTTTTTACAGCTCCCAAATATCCGAAGCGCACTTTCAAAGTGGACCCCGACGCGCCCGAAGAGTTGTTCTGCGTCGTCTGCAAGACCCAGCTCCATCATCATGACGACCTTCAGAGACACATGGAAAAGCATCACAAGAATCATCCCGCGCAAAAGAAGCAATTTCAGTGCGGTGTGTGCTTCGAGGAATATAAGTACGAGTTTTTGCTGATTGCGCATGAAAAGGAACACGGGTAAGATAAGGGAGAAAGAAATATTTTATTTGTGACTAAATATACAACGTGCCCACCAGGTTTCCGCGAGAGTCTGACCACGCATTCCTGAGGCCATACGGACTAATAAATGTTATGTGAACCTAGGTCGAATTAGGCTTTTTAACTTTTTATTTGTTCACACATAATAAATACGCAATCCCAGCACCTCCACCACTTTCATAGTAAAATTTAAACAAAATAAAACCGGCCAAGTGCGAGTCGGACTCGTGCACGAAGAGTTCCGTACAATTATCTATAAAAATCACGTTTGTTGTATGGGAGCCCCCTTAAATATTTTTTTTTATTTTAATTTAATGATTTATTTTTAAAGTCAATATATGTTTTCAACTTCATTTTTTTATTACTTTTACGGTCATCCCGTGAAATCATACATTTCGTACTAAATACAAACTGAAATATAGATGCACAGAAAAAACCCCAGAAAAAAGACCAATGCTGGGAATCGAACCCAGGTCCTCAGCATTCCGTGCCGCGTGCCATACCCCTACACCACCACTGGTCTAGAGATTAGACACGAATCTTTCCTATACATCATACATTTCAATCTGCTAAATCATCACCTTATGCAGTGACAAACGCACATCTATGTTACACCCTCATCGAGAGATTTTAACACTCCTTCGGAACTAACCGCTCACCTGGACAAGAGATGGCGCTACTGTGCAACTTTAAACAAGTTAGCTATGAAGTATCTTTTTTTTTTTTTTTGTACATATTTTTTCAACTTCATTTTTTTATTACTTTTACGGTCATCCCGTGAAATCATACATTTCGTACTAAATACAAACTGAAATATAGATGCACAGAAAAAACCCCAGAAAAAAGACCAATGCTGGGAATCGAACCCAGGTCCTCAGCATTCCGTGCCGCGTGCCATACCCCTACACCACCACTGGTCTAGAGATTAGACACGAATCTTTCCTATACATCATACATTTCAATCTGCTAAATCATCACCTTATGCAGTGACAAACGCACATCTATGTTACACCCTCATCGAGAGATTTTAACACTCCTTCGGAACTAACCGCTCACCTGGACAAGAGATGGCGCTACTGTGCAACTTTAAACAAGTTAGCTATGAAGTATCTTTTTTTTTGTACAAATTTTTTCAACTTCATTTTTTATTACTTTTACGGTCATCCCGTGAAATCATACATTTCGTACTAAATACAAACTGAAATATAGATGCACAGAAAAAACCCCAGAAAAAAGACCAATGCTGGGAATCGAACCCAGGTCCTCAGCATTCCGTGCCGCGTGCCATACCCCTACACCACCACTGGTCTAGAGATTAGACACGAATCTTTCCTATACATCATACATTTCAATCTGCTAAATCATCACCTTATGCAGTGACAAACGCACATCTATGTTACACCCTCATCGAGAGATTTTAACACTCCTTCGGAACTAACCGCTCACCTGGACAAGAGATGGCGCTACTGTGCAACTTTAAACAAGTTAGCTATGAAGTATCTTTTTTTTTGTACATATTTTTTCAACTTCATTTTTTTATTACTTTTACGGTCATCCCGTGAAATCATACATTTCGTACTAAATACAAACTGAAATATAGATGCACAGAAAAAACCCCAGAAAAAAGACCAATGCTGGGAATCGAACCCAGGTCCTCAGCATTCCGTGCCGCGTGCCATACCCCTACACCACCACTGGTCTAGAGATTAGACACGAATCTTTCCTATACATCATACATTTCAATCTGCTAAATCATCACCTTATGCAGTGACAAACGCACATCTATGTTACACCCTCATCGAGAGATTTTAACACTCCTTCGGAACTAACCGCTCACCTGGACAAGAGATGGCGCTACTGTGCAACTTTAAACAAGTTAGCTATGAAGTATCTTTTTTTTGTACATATTTTTTCAACTTCATTTTTTTATTACTTTTACGGTCATCCCGTGAAATCATACATTTCGTACTAAATACAAACTGAAATATAGATGCACAGAAAAAACCCCAGAAAAAAGACCAATGCTGGGAATCGAACCCAGGTCCTCAGCATTCCGTGCCGCGTGCCATACCCCTACACCACCACTGGTCTAGAGATTAGACACGAATCTTTCCTATACATCATACATTTCAATCTGCTAAATCATCACCTTATGCAGTGACAAACGCACATCTATGTTACACCCTCATCGAGAGATTTTAACACTCCTTCGGAACTAACCGCTCACCTGGACAAGAGATGGCGCTACTGTGCATCTATATTTCAGTTTGTATTTAGTACGAAATGTATGATTTCACGGGATGACCGTAAAAGTAATAAAAAAATGAAGTTGAAAAAATATGTACAAAAAAAAAAAAAAGATACTTCATAGCTAACTTGTTTAAAGTTGCACAGTAGCGCCATCTCTTGTCCAGGTGAGCGGTTAGTTCCGAAGGAGTGTTAAAATCTCTCGATGAGGGTGTAACATAGATGTGCGTTTGTCACTGCATAAGGTGATGATTTAGCAGATTGAAATGTATGATGTATAGGAAAGATTCGTGTCTAATCTCTAGACCAGTGGTGGTGTAGGGGTATGGCACGCGGCACGGAATGCTGAGGACCTGGGTTCGATTCCCAGCATTGGTCTTTTTTCTGGGGTTTTTTCTGTGCATCTATATTTCAGTTTGTATTTAGTACGAAATGTATGATTTCACGGGATGACCGTAAAAGTAATAAAAAAATGAAGTTGAAAAAATATGTACAAAAAAAAGATACTTCATAGCTAACTTGTTTAAAGTTGCACAGTAGCGCCATCTCTTGTCCAGGTGAGCGGTTAGTTCCGAAGGAGTGTTAAAATCTCTCGATGAGGGTGTAACATAGATGTGCGTTTGTCACTGCATAAGGTGATGATTTAGCAGATTGAAATGTATGATGTATAGGAAAGATTCGTGTCTAATCTCTAGACCAGTGGTGGTGTAGGGGTATGGCACGCGGCACGGAATGCTGAGGACCTGGGTTCGATTCCCAGCATTGGTCTTTTTTCTGGGGTTTTTTCTGTGCATCTATATTTCAGTTTGTATTTAGTACGAAATGTATGATTTCACGGGATGACCGTAAAAGTAATAAAAAAATGAAGTTGAAAAAATATGTACAAAAAAAAAAAAGATACTTCATAGCTAACTTGTTTAAAGTTGCACAGTAGCGCCATCTCTTGTCCAGGTGAGCGGTTAGTTCCGAAGGAGTGTTAAAATCTCTCGATGAGGGTGTAACATAGATGTGCGTTTGTCACTGCATAAGGTGATGATTTAGCAGATTGAAATGTATGATGTATAGGAAAGATTCGTGTCTAATCTCTAGACCAGTGGTGGTGTAGGGGTATGGCACGCGGCACGGAATGCTGAGGACCTGGGTTCGATTCCCAGCATTGGTCTTTTTTCTGGGGTTTTTTCTGTGCATCTATATTTCAGTTTGTATTTAGTACGAAATGTATGATTTCACGGGATGACCGTAAAAGTAATAAAAAAATGAAGTTGAAAAAATATGTACAAAAAAAAAGATACTTCATAGCTAACTTGTTTAAAGTTGCACAGTAGCGCCATCTCTTGTCCAGGTGAGCGGTTAGTTCCGAAGGAGTGTTAAAATCTCTCGATGAGGGTGTAACATAGATGTGCGTTTGTCACTGCATAAGGTGATGATTTAGCAGATTGAAATGTATGATGTATAGGAAAGATTCGTGTCTAATCTCTAGACCAGTGGTGGTGTAGGGGTATGGCACGCGGCACGGAATGCTGAGGACCTGGGTTCGATTCCCAGCATTGGTCTTTTTTCTGGGGTTTTTTCTGTGCATCTATATTTCAGTTTGTATTTAGTACGAAATGTATGATTTCACGGGATGACCGTAAAAGTAATAAAAAAATGAAGTTGAAAAAATATGTACAAAAAAAAAAAAGATACTTCATAGCTAACTTGTTTAAAGTTGCACAGTAGCGCCATCTCTTGTCCAGGTGAGCGGTTAGTTCCGAAGGAGTGTTAAAATCTCTCGATGAGGGTGTAACATAGATGTGCGTTTGTCACTGCATAAGGTGATGATTTAGCAGATTGAAATGTATGATGTATAGGAAAGATTCGTGTCTAATCTCTAGACCAGTGGTGGTGTAGGGGTATGGCACGCGGCACGGAATGCTGAGGACCTGGGTTCGATTCCCAGCATTGGTCTTTTTTCTGGGGTTTTTTCTGTGCATCTATATTTCAGTTTGTATTTAGTACGAAATGTATGATTTCACGGGATGACCGTAAAAGTAATAAAAAAATGAAGTTGAAAAAATATGTACAAAAAAAAAGATACTTCATAGCTAACTTGTTTAAAGTTGCACAGTAGCGCCATCTCTTGTCCAGGTGAGCGGTTAGTTCCGAAGGAGTGTTAAAATCTCTCGATGAGGGTGTAACATAGATGTGCGTTTGTCACTGCATAAGGTGATGATTTAGCAGATTGAAATGTATGATGTATAGGAAAGATTCGTGTCTAATCTCTAGACCAGTGGTGGTGTAGGGGTATGGCACGCGGCACGGAATGCTGAGGACCTGGGTTCGATTCCCAGCATTGGTCTTTTTTCTGGGGTTTTTTCTGTGCATCTATATTTCAGTTTGTATTTAGTACGAAATGTATGATTTCACGGGATGACCGTAAAAGTAATAAAAAAATGAAGTTGAAAAAATATGTACAAAAAAAAAAAGATACTTCATAGCTAACTTGTTTAAAGTTGCACAGTAGCGCCATCTCTTGTCCAGGTGAGCGGTTAGTTCCGAAGGAGTGTTAAAATCTCTCGATGAGGGTGTAACATAGATGTGCGTTTGTCACTGCATAAGGTGATGATTTAGCAGATTGAAATGTATGATGTATAGGAAAGATTCGTGTCTAATCTCTAGACCAGTGGTGGTGTAGGGGTATGGCACGCGGCACGGAATGCTGAGGACCTGGGTTCGATTCCCAGCATTGGTCTTTTTTCTGGGGTTTTTTCTGTGCATCTATATTTCAGTTTGTATTCAATATATGTATAATTAAATATTAATATTATTTTATTCTATTTTTAGGGTTCCGTAGTCAACTAGGAACCCTTATAGTTTCGCCATGTCTGTCCGTCTGTCTGTCTGTCTGTCTGTCTGTCTGTCCGCGGGTAAGCTCAGAGACTGTAAGTACTAGAAAGCTGTAATTTGGCATCAATATATATATCAGTCACGCCGACAAAGTGATTGAATAAAAAAAAGTAAAAAAAATTTTTTTGGGGTACTTCCCATAGACGTAAAGTGGGGGTGATTTTTTTTTCTCGGCTAATCCTCTAGTGTGGGGTATCGTGGGATAGGTCTTTTAAAATCATTGCGGGGTTGCTAACATGACTTTTCTATTCAGTGATCTATTCGCGAAATATTCAACTTGAAAGTGAAAATTTTCATTAAAATCGGCCGTCCCCCCCCCCACTAATATCTAGTGTTGGGTGGAAAAATTTGAAAAAATTCAGAAGGGTAGTAAATATATCAAATTTGCTAGGAAAATTATAGCGGCTAAGATTGCTTGGAAATTATTTGTAGTTTTACAGTAAATAGTAGCCTAAGGTATAAAACATACCTAAACTTAGATGATTCCGTACACATACGAAATCGTTAGAAAAATATTACTTGATTTTTTCGTAATGGTTACGGAACCCTACCTTGGGCGTGTCCGACACGCTCTTGGCCGGTTTTTTTACTATTTGTTGTTATAGCGGCAACCGAAATACATCATCTGTGAAAATTTCAACTGTCTAGCTATCACGGCTCCTGAGATACAGCCTGGTGCCAGACGGACAGACGGACAGACGGACAGCGGAGCCTCAGTAATAGGGTCCCGTTTTTACCCTTTGGGTACGGAACCCTAAAAATGGAAGTACCTCAAAAACTAAGCATACAGGGTAATTTTTTAATAGGTGCACAAATTTTAGGGAATAATTCTTCTCCTTAATACGAACAACTTTTACTATGGGGCCAACTTCGAAATCGATCCAATAATTTTGACCTCTCCATAAAAATTGACCAATCAGCTGATCACCTATTAAAAAATTACCCTGTATTTCGACTTAGGTTCAGATAACATTTATTACTCCATATGGCCTCAGGAATTCAAGGTTGGACTCTTGCGGAAATTAATGTATAAAGTCGATGTAACAATAATTAAGTACTTATACGTAAATAAAATAGAATGGCTGTTGGCCATTAGACAATAAACCGGTGAAATTTTTTTATATATTTTTTATTTTAATTTCCGCCATTTGCCGTGCGAAAAAGAGCATATGAAACGTTTCATAATGAAATGGCAAAGTTGCGATCACACAATGCACCTCATTGGACTACCGATAGCGATATCGTTAGTAGCACATTGTAGTACAGTAAAATTGCATAAAGTTTACCATTGACAGATGGTTTGCTTTCATTTCACATTCAGCTTTAACGAAATTTTAGAATACTGTTACCCACGTTTGCAGATTTTGTAATAGCTACTTTATTTGTATGATGTTAAAGTTGGAAATGAAATGATGGCAAGCCATCTGTCTACTAAAAGTAAACGTGAACTTATTGTACGCGAGTAGAAAAATAACTATTTTTCCAGCGGCACAGTCTTCAAATGCGACCTGTGTGCCCGAGTATGCAAAACGAAGCAAGGCCTCGCCAAGCACCTGAACTCTCATACAAAAGAGCGCGTATTTACGTGTCCCACGTGCGAACAGACGTTCACTGAACGCACGTATCTCCTGAACCATCTTATCAATCACACGCCCGACGAAACGTTCCCCTGCATCAGCTGCGAGAAAACTTTCCGTAGCGCGACGGAATTGAAGGCGCATACGAGCATGCATAGGACTTATTTCCCATGCAAGGTAAGGCTAATCAGTCAATCAATTAATCATGGTATTTTATTTATTTATTTATTTATTCATAAAGTAAGTAAATCTAGTTTAGTCTAAGCTAGGTTACAAGCTAGGTACTAGGTAGGTGCTAGGTAGTTAGGGTATGATTAATCAATCGGTCAATCAATCCAGGTGAAAATGCCTTTTGATACGTACCCGTTGATAACTCGTTAGGCATACGTTCTACGTTGATTACAGCTCGCGCGATAAGAGTTTGGCTTTGACCTTCGGGTGGAGGGGATTACTGCGCATGGGCTGCGCATACCCCGCACCCCCGTTGATACCCAATTTCTGATTTCTGCGCAATAACGGTCAAAGCCAAACTCTTATCGCGCGAGCTGTACTAATACTTAAGTAACTTTTTCTCAAAAATATCTGTAAAAGTTGACATTATTCTTTACATATCAGAACGCGAAATGCATACATAGTTTATGGTCAGTAAAAAAAAAGTTAAAAACATTGCAGGCTCGATAAACTCGACAACAATGTCGCATACAAATTCCATTATTGTCGTGTCGAGTCTCAAACTTTTTAAAAAGTTAAAACGGCCACGGTAATAAGTTGGACTAATCGTATACAGCCAACTCAAATGACCGGTATTTGTTGGAAGTCTGGACTTTTTTTATTGTATTTGAAACAGCTTGTGCTGTTTTCGCTAGAGTTAAATGACATTTAATTTTAAGTGATTTGCAATTCTTTGTACCTACCTATTTAAGGTAATAAAAGTTTATTCTATTTTTTTTTCCTTCGTCATTTTTGAGAAAAGCTTTATATTAGTCTCGGCTGGAATAGCAATTGCTGGCTTCGTATTAGTTAAACGGACTCGCAAGCTCGTCCGTTGAATCTCATACTCAGCCAGCAATTGCCTACTTCCAGGCCACGACAATAATGTACTATTGTTTTGCAGGTATGCCGAGCGAAGTTTCCCGAAGAATTGGAGCTGAGCAGGCATATGAGGGACCACACGAAGTTTTTCGTGTGCACGTTTTGTTTGATGCAGTTCAGAGATATCGGAGAATTGCAGACGCACACTGACACGCATCACGATATGCTGAAGAAGGTAACGTAACAGGTGTGTAGGTATCGCCACGAGAGTTGAGGTCATGCTCACAACATTTTGACATTTATTCGTACCGACAGCAGTTCAACAGACTCAACAGTGAATTACAAGATTGACTAAAAATTTCTTCAACCTATTTCGTTAAGAATTATTTAAGAATATACATCTAGTTCAAACAAAACAGAAAATAAAATATATTGATCTATTTTGTTTAAATCAGATAAGCATATTTTATATTTTTTTGTCGAGAATATTTCTTATCAGTTTCGAATTGTTTAATTTCAAAAATAGGTTATATGTAAAAAGAAAAATTGCAATATTGTTACGAGGCGTAGGGCTCGTTAGATAGATAATACGCCTTTACCGTAAAACTAATTTAATTGAACACTACTTATTCGCTCAAATCACTTAGTCATCCCTTTGATCTCTCTTTGATGTTTATCTCTCGGTATCGTATTCGAAACTGCCTTTGTCGCAACGTTGTCTGGCTTATATAGGCCCAGTGTATCGGTCCACAAAGTTCGAGAACAATCCAGCTAGAACTCTCTGGCACACACGTCTAGATCGAATATTCCGTAAACAGGATCATCTGTCTGTCTCTTTCATATGCATGCTATGCAATCTCTCTTGCACACTTTCTAGAATGTTCCGTGAACAAGATCGTCTGTCTCTCTCACACATATAGGCTATCAATGAACTAAAACAATTACTTTGCTCACCCGCGACCTTACAATAGTTACGTTTATGCAAGAAATGTGCGTTCATGCAGTTCCTCCACCTCCACACTGTACGAACACACACAAATCACATAAACCCAACCATCACCACCACCAAGCTACTGACGCGTTTCGAACTCAACCAGAGCTCATCTTCAGACAACTCTGAAGATGAGCTCTGGTTGAGTTCGAAACGCGTCAGTGTAGCTTGGTGGTGGTGATGGTTGGGTTTATGTGATTTGTGTGTGTTCGTACAGTGTGGAGGTGGAGGAACTGCATGAACGCACATTTCTTGCATAAACGTAACTATTGTAAGGTCGCGGGTGAGCAAAGTAATTGTTTTAGTTCATTAATATGGACCTCCGCAAAGTAACGCCTGATTCAATAAATTAAATATAGGCTATCCTTGTCACACACCTTCTAGAATGTTCCAGAGACAGGTGGACTGTAACTTGGCCTGGAACGGCCTGAAAACGGGTTTTCAGGAAATGGTGCCATGCGACATGTGGCCTGAAACCATTGTAGGCATTTCATCTATACATATAAAATCCTTTGTCCTGACTGACGGATCAACGCACAGCCTAAACCGCTGATCGTAGAGACCTGAAACTTGGAGGGTGTGTTCTTTGTATGACGTAGGCATCCGATAAGAAAGGATTTTTCGTAGTTCTACTCCTAAGGGGGTAAAAAAGGGGGGCAAAGTTTGTATGGGACAACGTGATTCCTTGGTCCAATCTACTTCAAATTTTGCATAAACATTCTATAACAGAATTGATGGAAGACGTGTTTCATATTTTATTGAAATTCATCCCTTAACGGGGTTAAAAAGGAGTAGAAAGTTACTTTGGGGGTGATTTGCTTCGAAGTTGATATCAATACTCCTTAGTGCTTTTGATTTAAATTACTTTTTATTTTGACACAATGTAAGCGAAACGAAACTTCAAAACTTCAAATTTTGCAAACCATTTGTCTACGTTTGTCAACCACTTCCTGATCTGATCTCTGATAATAACTAATTATAATAAGTATTTGCATTTCACCAAGCTTTTGCTTTTACAAGCGCAGCGTGGGACGTCCACCAACGAGATGGACGGACGTTTTGGTGAAGGCCGCAGGTTCAGGGTGGATGCAAGTCGCTTCCAACCGTAATGATTGGGCGGCAATGAGGGAGGCCTATGAGTGGACGTCCTACGGCTGAAATGATGATGATGATGATGAAGCTTGTATGTGAGTTCAACCTTTTTCGAATAAAATCGAATTGAGTATTCAAACATCATTGTTGAACTCGCATAAAAGCTTGGTGCAATGCAAATACATATAAAATGCTTTGTCCTGAAGTCCTAAATGACTGACTGGCGGGGCGGATTAACGCACAGCCTAAACCGCTGTATGTCGAGACCTGAAACTTGGAGGATGTGTTCTTTGTATGACGTAGGCATCCGATAAGAAAAAAATTTCCGGAATTCCCACGGGATAAGGAATATACGGGATGTATATATTTCATCAATCAAATCCCCATAACGAAGATTAATTACTAAACTATTCAAATTGGTCATGCAAGTAGAGTATTAGAATAGGTATAAAGCTAATTTCAATAATTTTGAAAATTCCCACGGGATAAGGATAAATCAGGATTTATATACTCAAATCAACTGGATCCTATCTCCGTAACTACAATTACTAAACTTTTCAAATTCAGTATAAACGTAATTGGTCATACTGAACAGCAAAAAAACTTATTGCAGGATTTTTGGAAATTCCTGTAGGACAGATAATCTCTGAAACTTCCGAGCCGATTTAAAAAAAAATCTTTTACCAGTAAAAAGTTACACTATCCTTTATTGACACAGGCTACTTTTTTCCGGGAAAATGCAAAATTCCCAAGGGATAGAAATAAAAATTCAACTTCGGAGCTCATTTTATATTATTTTATTTTATTAAGATTATTTTTTTAAAAATGTCTTTCACCAATAGAAAAGATACACTGTCCTTAATTAACATAGGATGCTATTTTCCGGATAAATGCAAAATTCCCGCGGTATACAAAATAGTAAATTTAACTTCGGGGCTGAGTTTAAAAAAATGACCAATAGAAAGCTACACTATCCTTTGTTGGTACCTACTATTTATTCGGTAAAATGCAAAATTCCCGTGGGATAGAAAGAAGTGAACATCACTTGAGGGCTGATTTGAAAATTTCTTTCACCAATAGGAAGTTACACCAACCATTATTTACATAAGACTACTTTTCTCCGTGAAAAAGCAAAATTCACACGGGAAAAAAATGAGTGAATTCAACTACGGGGCTGATTTTAAAACTCCTTTTACCGGTAGAAAGCTACACCTTTAAGGACATAGACTACTTTTTCTCGGGGAAAATGCAAATTCCCGTGGGATAAATATAAGCGAAAATTTGCATAGAATAAGGACAAATTTGTTGAAATTCCCACGGGATAGTGAATAAACGGGATTTATAATATTCACTAACTGATACTGATGATGATGAAATGATAATAATAATAGATGTTGCCGTTGCCGGTTTTTTTGTTTTATACAAGGAAAGAGATGAAAAAGCTTTACCACAAATTGGAGTTATACGCGGACGAAGTCGCGGGCAAAAGCTAGTCTATACATATAATAAATCTGTAACAAGTCGGTGTCTGTACATTGAAGATATTTGAGAAAAACTGTCACTAGGGCTATTTATTAGCGCAATAGAACCCAAAACAATGATTTTTAGAATTATTGTCTGTTTGTCTGTTTGTCTGTGCGTTTGTGCGCGCTAATCTCAGAAACGGCTTAACCTAGAAGGATGCGGTTTTCACTGATATGTTGGTATTTTCTTGGATTAACATTTAGTGTTTGTTTCATTTGAATCGGTTCACAAATAAGAAAGATACGTCTATTTTAAGAATTTATCGATCAGGTTTTAGAAGAATTGTTATTAATTTTGCGGAATCTTCGGTTAATATATTATAGGTTTTGTTAATTTTGTTAATTGTTAATTATAGTCTCTTAAATGATGATTTAAAACTTTTGCGAATATAAATTTAAAAGAAAATGGATAGTACAGTACATAGAAAAAAAATCCAACATAAAATGAGCTGACAACAATATAGTAGACTATACTAAATAGGGTTCATCTTAAGTTGGACATGCACACAGGCGTGGCAGGGCCTATATAAAGCTGAAGAGTTTGTTTGTTTGTTTGAACGCGCTAATCTCAGGAACTACTGCTCCGGTTTGAAAAATTCTTTCAGTGTTAGATAGCCCATTTATCGAGGAAGGCTATCCTATAAGCTATATATCATCACGCTTACATCAATAGGAGCGGAAGAATGTTTCAAAATCGGGGGTTGGGAGTACGGAGGTGAATGTGAACGCGGGTGTGCGGGGGGTTCGGTGGGGGAAGGGGTTGGGAGGGGGTGCGGAGAGGGGGGGGTTGCGGAGGGTGCGGGGGCGGGTAATTTTTTTTATATCGAGGAACTAAGGAGAGCCATAATTGATGAAAAAGCAAATTGGATAAAAAAAAATAAGCTGCCCAAATTACTAATTCCACGCGGACGGAGTCGCGGGCAAAAGCTAGTAAGATCATATAACTCATATTTTCATTCACTTACTCATTTCATTCAATCACTAGGTACTTTTTTGCAATCAGTAGTTTATGTATTTGTGGTGTGTGTAATCATTCGCCTCAACTCTCGTGTCGTTACCTATACCTTATCCGGTTCATTATTGTAGCCAGGACAGTTTTACCCCTATTTTCACTACCACTACTTTCACTGGCCCTAAAACCTATAAGTTTTTGTTAAAACTTCTATTTTTAGGGTTCCGTAGTCAACTAGGAACCCTTATAGCTTCGCCATATCTGTCCGTCTGTCTGTCCGCGGCTAAGCTCAGAGACTGTTAGTACTAGAAAGCTGTAATTTGGCATGAATATATATATATCAGTCACGCCGACAAAGTGGTTAAATAAAAAACACTGACAAAAATTTTTTTAGGGTACCTCCCATAGACGTAAAGTGGGGGTGATTTTTTTTTTCTCCACTAACCCTATAGTGTGGGGTATCATTGGATAGGTATTTGAAAATAAATAGGGGTTTGCTAAAACCATTTTTTGATAAAAAGTAATATTTTCGGAGATATTCACTCCAAAAGTTCAAAGTAATGTGTCCCCCCCCTCTAACTTTTGAACCGCACGTCCAAAAAATATGAAAAAAACACGTAAGTTAAACTTAATAAAAACTTTCTAGGAAAATTATTTTCAACTTAATCAGTTGAGTAGTTTTTTCATTAATTTTTTTTCTTTAAGTACCTATAAGATCACGCTAACAGTATCTTCTTTCAAATAAAAAAAAATATTACATCTGAAAAACAATCAACATACAGTATACTAGTTCTAGTAGACTGCATATTAGTTACCCAATCCGCCGATAGATGGCGCTGTACCGCCGACGTTGGGACCAAAACAGCCACATTAATAAAGTATGCAAAGATTTTTTCGTACCTGCTACGGAACCCTATCTTGGGCGTGTCCGACACGCTCTTGGCCGGTTTTTAATACAAGCTTTTGCTGACTGTAACTCTTTGCCCTTGTTTACCAAAGTACTCGTCAAGACGAATCAAACAAGTCCAAACTCGATGCGGTCGTGTCGTTAAATTACAGAGTTCCTAAGGCTATAATAATATTATTATAGTAATCATAATAATATTGCATTGCATAAATGAACTGAAACAATTACTTTGCTCACCCGCGACCTTACGATAGTTACGTTTATGCAGTTCCTCCACCTCCACACTGTACGAACAGACACAAATCACACAAACCCAACTATCACCACCACCACCAAACTACACTGACGCGTTTCGAACTAAACCAGAGCTCGTTCGCAGAGTAGGTACCACAACCGTACGCTATGCTACCAAATGTTAGACTAACAAACCAAAACAAAATGTTTTAATTTGTCCCTGTAACATCTCAAATTGTTGAGAAAAATAAAGTGGTACTTTAGAAGTTACAGTGACAAATTAAAATTGATTTCATACAGGATTCGGTTTGTAGCATTCGAACATGGCGGATGTAGACAGTATATAATTTTGGTATTTCTTGTTTCTTTGGCTAGTTGAAGTATAATTTTGATAGTGTTTTATGCGGCGATTAACCTTAATTAATAGTGATCACAAAATTCTATATTGCTCCCGTATCTGACATTTTTTAATGCGCAAGTTGTCTCCACGTGGTTTCTGGAATTTTACTATCAAGTTGCAAAAACTACAATCACCGTACAACGTCGCTCCCAAAGAGAGCTTACTTTGACACTGGCGAAATTGTCGTGAAATAGGACAGAAGCCATTTTTTTAAATAAATAATAATAATGATTTCATACAGTGTGGAAGTGGAGGAACTGCATGATTGAACACTCATTTCGTACATAAACGTAGCTATCGTAAGGTCGCGGGTGAGCAAAGTACCTAATTGTTTCAATTCATTAATATGGACCTCCGCAAAGTAACGCCTGATTAATATTTCATTGTCATCGGATTTACACATGCATGCAAAACGTGCTTCTCCCAAAGGATACGGTTGTCTTGATATCCGTTTCCCAAAAAAAACACCCAGTCCCAAAAACGTCCGTTCCCATCACTACCTTTTCCTACGGATGCTATGAGAACCGGATGTTTCGACATACTGATGCGATGACAAACAGATCTTTTGGGCATACGGGTGCCATGAGTGTACCTAATTAGATTTAAAAAATTAATTGTTTTAGCTATACTATTTTGTAATTACTTCTTTATTTTAATTATTTATGCTAGCTCGCTTAGCCTGCGACACAGAGTTCTCTAGTAACCCTAGTGCAGGCACACGTGTTACATAGACTTCTGTAAAACATTGTAGTTCTTGTCATCTTGTACTGCAAAGCTATACATATAATAAATCTGTAACAAGTCGGTGTCTGTCCATTGAAGATATTTGAGAAAAACTGTCACTAGGGCTATTTATTAGCACAATAGAACCCAAAACAATGATTTTTAGAATTATTGTCTGTTTGTCTGTTTGTCTGTGCGTTTGTGCGCGCTAATCTCAGAAACGGCTTAACCTAGAAGGATGCGGTTTTCACTGATATGTTGGTATTTTCTTGGATTAACATTTAGTGTTTGTTTCATTTGAATCGGTTCACAAATAAGAAAGATACGTCTATTTTAAGAATTTATCGAACCGGTTTTTTGTTTGAACGCGCTAATCTCAGGAACTACTGCTCCGATTTGAATAATTCTTTCAGTGTTAGATAGCACATTTATCGAGGAAGGCTATAGGCTATATATCATCACGCTAACACCAATAGGAGCGGAGCGGAGCGGAAGAATGTTTCCAAATCGGGGGTTTTGGAAGTAAAACGTCTATATCTCGGGAACTACTGCTCCGATTTGGAAAATTCTTTCAGTGTTAGATAGCCCAGTTAGATAGGGCGGGTTGGGGGCGAGTTGGGAGCGGATTGGGGGCGGGTTAGGAGCGGGTTGGGGGCGGGTTGAGAGCTAGTTGGGGGCGGGTCGGGAGTGGGTTGGGGGAGGGTTAGGAGCGGGTTGGGGGTGGGTTGGGAGCGGGTTGGGAGCGGGTTGGGGCCGGGTTGAGAGCGGGTTGGGGGCGAGTTGAGAGCGGGTTGAGAGCGGGTTGGGGCGTATTGGGAGCGGGTTGGTTTATTATGAAGTTTCACTTCTTCCGGAAGGATCTAAGGAGAGCCATAATTGATGAAAAAGCAAATTGGATAAAAAAATAAGCTGCCCAAATTACTAATTCCACGCGGACGGAGTCGCGGGCAAAAGCTAGTTATTGAATAAATTATCTTATTTTATCTTGTCTTATGAGAGACGGATCTTTTGGCATACGGATGCTATGAGAACCAATTGTTGACATATTGACGCGATGAAAAACGGGTCATTTGCATGGCCTGCGGTCATTTAAAGTAACTGTTTTGGAACGGATGTTTTGGGAAACGGATAAAACAGTCCAAAAGGGGTGGATAGAGGATGGAAGAGGAAGATGGATGGGTTGATATGTAACATGTTCTTCAGGTGCAAGGGTCGTCCCACGTGTGCTCGCATTGCGGTAAACGCTTCCTCTACCGCAGTGTGCTGACCACTCACGAGAAGATTCACTCGAGCGAGCGACCGTTCTCTTGCGCGAAGTGTCCCAAGCGGTTCAAGACTACGAGCGCGAGTAACGAGCATGCGCGGGGACACGACATGCTGTACAAGTGAGTGTTGGGTAATAGGGGTTGTCTGATATTGGGAGTAGTTTGATAACGAGGGTAGTGTGATAGTAAGGGTGGTCTGATACTGGAGGTAGTGTGATAGTGAGGGTGGTGTGATATTGAGGTCTGATACAGCGATAGTCTGGTAAATGACAATAGAGTAGTCTGATACTGAGTGTGGTCTGATACTAAGTTAGTCTGATGAGGATTTTCTAATACCGGGGGTGGTGTCGTACGTGTGGTAACCCACGAGATGATTCACTCGAGCGAGCGACCGTTCATCTGCGCGAAGCGTCCCAAGCGGTTCAAAACTAGGAGCGCGTGTAACGAGCATGCGCGGGGACACGACATGCTGTACAAGCGAGTATCGGGTAATAGGGGTTGTCTGATATTGGGAGTAGTTTGATAATGAGGGTAGTGGGATACAGGGATGTCGCGGTTGCAGATCTTTTCACATCCGCGGATGCGGATGCGGATTTTAAGAGGCACACATCCGCGGAGGCGGATGCGGATGCGGATGCGGATCTGTACACAGACAGACAGAAATATTTACTTATCCTTTATTTATTTAATAATAAAGTAGTCAGTGAATTACTATTACTAATTAATCATTTTAGTAATTAAATTTGAATATTGGACATTATATTTAATGAAAAGTGGAATGGCCGCCTTTTCGGACTCCTGTCTGTTTCGCGGGTTCCGCCCCTTTCTTTCTTGTCGCGACCTGCTACGCATCCGCATCCGCATCAGCTCCGCATCGATTTATGCGGATGCGGATGCAGATGCGGATGTCTAAATCGATGCGGATGTTCCGCATATGCGGATGCGGATGCGAATATTCCCAACATCCCTGGTGTGACAGTAAGGGTGGTCTGATACTGGAGGTAGTGTGACAGTGAGGGTGATCTGATAGTGAGGGTGGTGTGATACAGAGGCTGGTCTGATACTGAAGGTGGTCTGATATTGCGATAGTCTGATACGCGAGGTAATCTGATAGTGAGGGTGGTTTGATACTGAAGGTGGTCTGATACAGCGATAGTCTGATAAATGATAATGAGAGTAGTTTGATACTGAGTGTGGTCTGATATATTTATTGTAAAATGTTACATGCCAAATACTGGCGAAATATGTGAGTGTATATGTTATGGACCAAGTGATTATTAATAATGTCTAGCTCTATCGGGCAAAGTGAAATAGAAATAGAAATAGAAATGAACTTTATTGTATAAACTGTGTACATAAAATGTTGATTCTTTTTCGGACGTACAATATAAAAACTTATTATCTAATATTTCCTAATTTCAGCTATTTATGCACATTCACATGTAATTAAATGATGTCATTGAACAAAAAATTCTTTTACATCATAAAAAGTTTTATTTATTAGCCAATTTAAAAGAACAGTTTTAAACTTGTTACCCTCTAAGTTTTTTAATTTCGACCGGTAGTTTATTAAATATACGCATAGCGGCAAAAAAAGCACTTTTATAAATAAGTTTGCTATGAGCTCTAGGAATAACATAATTATACTTATACTGAGTGCGCAAATTAATATTTCGAAGAGATGACTTTTTCGTAAAAAACTCGTGATTACACTTCACAAATAAACTAATTTCCAAAATATAGATCCCAGTTAATGTTAGCATCCGTTTCTCCTTGAAAACATTTCTAAGAGAATGTCTCTCATGGATACGGTAAATAGTACGCAAGCATTTCTTTTGTAATCTAAACGTGGAAATGACATCAACAGAATCTCCCCAAAAAATAATGCCGTATGTTAATAAGGAATATACATGTCCATAGTAGGCATTTCTAGTAGTTGTCTCAGAACATGTCACGGACAAAACGGAATATGATTAATTACTATTTAAACCTAAGCCAGCGAGCGAGCAAGACATATCGGAGCGGAAGCGATTCGGTATGGTTAGGTTCAAAGGCTAATGTGTTAGCCTTTGGTGTTAGTTTATTTTTATGACCACCCGGAAAATATAATTTGTATTACTCTGCCAAAAGGTGATGGCCATTGTGTATAATGCCCGGTCAATTTGATTATTTGAACAATTATTATCAAATTGCCCCCTCATATTGTCACTTGGTTCATAACAATAGGGATGTTTCCTAGGTAAAAAAATAATAATTCTTATTAGTCCGTATTTTACATTATCAAAAAATATTAGACACGTAATTTTTCTTTTGACAATTAAACAAAAAATGACGAAGATATGGCGCGTTGAAGTTCCGCGTGACGAGGCGTGACGTCACTTGTTCCTAAAACGCTCATACAAAGTGTAGGAACAAGTGACGTCACGCGAAACTTCAACGCGCCATATCTTCGTAATTTTTTGTTTAATTGACAAAATAAAAAATACGTGTCCAATATTTTTTGATAATCTAAAAGACTGACTAGTTAGGAAAGTAGCCTATTGTTAAGCCATTTTCTGTACCACATTTCAAGCGAAATAAAGTTATTTGTATTTTGTATTTGTTTGTATGATGATGATGGCTTTTGTGATGTTGATGTTGACTATTGTGATAATGACTGTTATCCACTTGAACGTCCGTCCTGTGCGTAGGCAAATTCCGGTCTTACGTCCAGCCGAGCGTGCGCGACGCGCGTCCCGTTTTATTCACAAAAATTCACAAAAACGTCTGCTGTACACACTGCCACCTATATGTTTATAGATGCAACACTTTCTTCGCTACAAGTCTGTATCAACAGTTTCGAAATAATGCCGATATAATTCACTAGATGTCGTTTTTTTCAACTATTGATGCGATTCGCCACTGGTTACCGAGGTGACCATGGATGTAAGACGCCCTTTTTTTGGGTAGGTACTATTGTAACCATGGACGTTCAAGTGGTTATGATGATGGTGACTATTGTGATGTTGAGTATCGTGACGACGTGCCCCCCCCCCCCCCCCCCCAGGTGCCAAGAGTGCGGCCAGAGCTTCGGGCGCGCGAGCACGCTGGGGCAGCACCGGCGGGTGCATACCGGCGAGAAGCCCTACTCCTGCCATCTCTGCCAAATGTATGTCTAATGTTTGAATAAGCCGGCCAAGTGCGAGTCGGACTCGCGCACGAAGGGTTCCGTACCATCTTTTTTTATTTTTTATTTATTTAATCAAACGGTACATGCTTTTACAACAAATTCTGTTATCGCCAAACTGTTACCAGTTTGTTGGCGATGAAGCACTCAATACTATAATTGAATCAAGCACCAGATACACAAAACAGTTAACAACTAAATAAACTAACATGCACAACTACCTACTTACACTTTTTACATATTTTTCTAAAAGGTGTTTTTTCAATCTCTTTTTAAGGACCGGTTTACTAAACTTAGGTTTTTCTCTTAACCACCCCATTTCGTTAAATAGCCTCGGCACTAAATATTTATTTAACCTTTTCCCGTAATAATTGACTGCTGGAGGCTGTATTAATTTACCTTCTCGTACCCGCCTCGTGTTGTATTTATTAGTTACGGGGCATTTATATTCATCTAAATAATAGTTTTCTAAAGCAATCAATCTATCAATAAAGCAATCTATCTTCTTCTATACTTAATATCTTCTTATTCTGAAATTAAGCTATATTTTTACACGTTTTGACATACATTATCGGTTTAATTCTCTTGATGACATAGCATCTCCATTTCTAATTGTAATTGTATTGACTCATTTTAATTGTAACAAAATTCTAATATTCTGACATTATATTACTTGCATGATTATTATTCTATAGGTAAATATTGTTATTTTTTATTGTAAATTATTATTAATTATTTTGTAATTTTATGTTTTGATTCCTTTTATTGTTAAATCTTCATTTCATTCTAGAATATCAATTTATTATATTAATCTCTCTCACTCAAAAATGCGGCGCCCTTCAGGGTTTCATATCATTGAGTTGTATCTTTTTACATGTGAATTGCATTTAATAAACAATACAATACAATACAATATTATAAAGAGAAAAGATTTGATTGTTTGTTTGTTTGTTTGTTTGCATTGAATAGGCTCCGAAACTACTGGACCGATTTCAAAAATTCTTTTGCCGTTAGGAAGCTACATTATCACTGAGTGACATGGGCTACTTTTTACCGCGGGAAAATACCTTTTCCTGCGGGAAAATTAATTTATCGCGGGCGAAGCTAGATACTTTGCTCGAAGTTGTTGACGACTATATCTATCTGGGGCATACAATCCAATTGGGTAGGTTCAGCTTCGAGAAAGAGGTCAATCGACGAATTAGACTCGGCTGGGTTGCGTTCGGGAAGCTCCGCAATATCTTGTCATCCAATATACCGCAGTGTCTCAAGTCTACAGTCTTTGACCAGTGTGTGTTGCCAGTGATGACTTATGGCACTGAGACGTGGCCGCTAACGATGGGCCTCATAAGAAAGCTCAAAGTCACTCAGAGGGCGATGGAGAGGGCTATGCTCGGAGTGTCTCTGCGGGATCGCATTAGAAATGATGAGATCCGCGCAAGAACTAAAGTCACGGACATAGCTCGAAGAATCGCTAGACTTAAGTGGCAGTGGGCAGGGCACATTGCCCGTAGAACTGACGGCCGATGGGGCCGAAAGGTTCTTGAGTGGCGTCCGCGGCCCGGAAGACGCAGTGTAGGTAGGCCTCCAACAAGATGGAGCGACGACCTGGTGAAGGTAGCGGGAACGCATTGGATGCGGATGGCGCAGGGCCGATCTGTTTGGCGAGCCTTGGGGGGAGGCCTATGTTCAGCAGTGGACGTCTTTCGGCTGAAATGATGATGATGATGGGCGAAGCTGCGGACGGAAGGCTAGTATGATATAAAAAAATGAATCGCTGAATGTGTTGCTAAGCGCATAACTTCCGATCGACTGCACCAAAATGGATAATTAAAAAATAAAAATAAATAAATATGAGGGGACAATCTTACACAAATCGACCTAGTCCCAAACTAAGCAAAGCTTGTACTATGGGTACTAGACGACGATAAACATACTTATATAGATAAATAAATACTTAAATACATAGAAAACATCCATAACTCAGGAACAAATATTCGTGCTCATCACACAAATAAATGCCCTTACCGGGATTCGAACCCAGGACCTCATGCTTCGTAGGCAGGGTCACTACCAACTAGGCTAAAGCGGTCGTTAATTCTTTTTTTGTTGCGTTTGTTATTATCAGGAGAAGGTTCCCATGGAAAAAAAAATTAAAAAAAAAACACTATGGGGGCGAAGCCGCGGGCATCAGCTAGTTATCTATAAAAACGGCAAAAAAACACGTTTGTAGTATGGGAGACCCCTTAAATATTTATTTTATTCTGTTTTTAGGGTTCCGTAGTCAACTAGGAACCCTTGTAGTTTAGCCATGTCTGTCCGTCCGTCCGCAAAAAAAAATAAAAAAAAAATTTTAGGGTACCTTCTGTCTGTCTGACTGTCTGTCTGTCAAGACCCTTTATCTCAGGAACGCGTGGAGGTATCAAGCTGAAATTCATATCATATACTCGGGTCTACTGTCCCTTGGAGCTGTGAAAAAATCATACTTCTAAGCCAACGCAATCAAAAGATACAGCCGTTTATGCCGCAAATTTTCGACACTTGCAAGGCAATCAAAACCTACAGGTACTTCCCGTGAACTCAGAATCTTGAAATTTGGTACGAAGCAAGGTCTTATAGCACAGATAAAGGAAAAATTGCGAAAATCATACATTTTTAGTTACATCATATATCCCGGCTAAGCAATCTAAAATGATCCCACATTGCGTTCATTTTACTTGGAAGCAGGGCTCTGCTAACACTGGATTATTATAGTTACAGCTGTTTACCTAAAAAAATTTGTACGATACCCTCAGTGCGCGAGCAAGACTCGCACTTGGCTGGTTTTTTGTTTGAAAAATTCCAATGAATATATAAATTAATAAATTATGTACGTAAATTTTAATTGTAAACTATGAAAGCTATTGTCAAGGTTATTTATACACGTAATATGATGTTGTGCCCTTGCAGGGCGTCACATGTATGCCTGTTGTCTGTTCCACCTCTATACCTAATATGTAATGTGATAATACAATAAATAATTTATTGAATCAGGCGTTACTTTGCGGAGGTCCATATTAATGAACTAAAACAATTACTTTGCTCACCCGCGACCTTACAATAGTTACGTTTATGCAAGAAATGTGCGTTCATGCAGTTCCTCCACCTCCACACTGTACGAACACACACAAATCACATAAACCCAACCATCACCACGTTCGTTCGTACAGTGTGTGTTCGTACAGTGTGGAGGTGGAGGAACTGCATGAACGCACATTTCTTGCATAAACGTAACTATTGTAAGGTCGCGGGTGAGCAAAGTAATTGTTTTAGTTCACAATAAATAATTTTGATTGATTGATTGACAAATATTTCCTTATCATTCCAGAGCGTTTACGCAACGAGTGTCAATGAATTCACATATGAAGAAATTCCACGCTGACCCCAAGCCTGGGAAAATGAGAAAACCTAGAAAACTAAAGACTAAAAAAAATAAAGCCGCCAAGACACAGTAGTAGGAAGATTGTTTTTTTGGACTCTTTTTGCATTTTTATTTTTCAACTCCAATTTTTTACTTTTCGATCGTCATGTGAAATCCATTATATCTAAATACAAACTAAAACATGGATACATTTGTATTTAGTATGATATAATATGGATTTCACGGGAAGACTGTAAAAGTAAAAAATTAAGAGTTGAAAAATAAAAATACAAAAAGACTCCAAATATCCAATCTTGATAGTATTGCTTAAGAGCGACTTCTCTTGGTCCGGGTGAGCGGGTAGTTCCGAAAGAGTGTTGACGTCTCTCGTTGAGGGTATTAACATAGATGTCGCTAGTATCGCTGCAATAAGTGATTAAGCAAGCTGAGATATGTGATGCATAGGGAAAAATTAGTGTCGAAGTCCCGACCAGTGGTAGTGTAGGGGTTTAGCACGCAGCACGGAATGCTGAGGGCCTGGCTTCGATTCCCAGAGCTGGTCTTTTTTCTGTGCATCCATGTTTCAGTTTGTATTTAGTATGATATATACAGTAGTAGGAGTCAATACGTATGAACGTATGACGTATGTGTTGATTTATGACTTTGTTACTTAAAAATAAAAGAAAGCACTCGTGAAAGCATTATTTATTTCAATGCCTTAACTTTTTCCCATCGGTTGTATATTTGTTTAAACAGTTTGAACAGTCATCATTATAATATATTAATTTGCACTTGATATTTCCTATGTGCGAAGCGGGTGGTGGGGTACAGAAAACGATCGCAGCGCACAACATGGCAAAAATTGGAAGTAAATTCGAAGGAAATGTTGTCAACGCTACGCGGCGCTACCGTCGTGCACGTAGCCAATACCTACGCACAGAATAACTAATAGTATTAACGTACAGAAGGATCACGCTCGAACAAAAGTCAACTTTAGGTATAAAAATTGGCCTACTCTTACAACCGTTAACTGCTTGCGCGCGAAATTGAAATTTATCGTGTGACACGAGCGTTCATATTCCGTTGGGCACCGCTGATCGGAAACCAAGAGCACAGGGTTCCCACTCGCCTATATTTACGTAAGTATTTAAATCAAGAAAGATAACAGCGTGTATTAATTCAGTAAATTACCTTTAGTAAGTAAATAAGTTAATTATAAGATTGTGTTATAATACTTAGTTAAAAATATTTACATGTCGCCGGCGAGAGCGCTGAACACTTGCTTATCTTTGTATAGAATAACAACCCTTGTAACCGGTTCTCAATAAATAAATTATGATTATGAAGTAAGTATACAATGTTCGGGGATAAAAACTACGCGCGTGAATCAGCTGGTTGGGGGGGGGGGGGTCCGCTGGCAGACGTTGCCAACAAGCACTAAGCCCGCCACTATTGCGTTATTGCAAGTACTGTCCTGTAGCTCGGTCTATATACGTTGTGCCAAGCTTCTTGCGGTGTTGCGGTGCATTCTTCTTGGCAATCATGGTTTTTCCGAAAGCGTTGGTAGCGGCCCACTTTTTAGGGTTCCGTAGTCAACTAGGAACCCTTATAGTTTCGCCATGTCTGTCCGTCTGTCTGTCTGTCCGCGGCTAAGCTCAGAGATCGTTAGTACTAGAAAGCTGTAATTTGGCATGAATATATATATATCAGTCACGCCGACAAAGTGGTCAAATAAAAAGAACTTTTTAGGGTACCTCCCATAGACGTAAAGTGGGGGTGATTTTTTTTATCTCGAATAACCCTATAGTGTGGGGTATCATTGGATAGTTATTTGAAAATAAATAGGGGTTTTTGAAAACCATTTTTTAATAAAAATAATATTTTCGGCGATATTCACTCCTAAAGTTAAAAATAATGTGTCCCCCCCCCCTCTAACTTTTGAACCGCACGTCTAAAAAATATGAAAAAAATCACGTAAGTTAAACTTAATAAAAACTTTTTAGGAAAATTATTTTCAACTTGATCAGTTGAGCAGTTTTTAAGTTTTTGTAAAAAAATATTTCTAAACTAAGATTGTAATTTAACCGCCATTGTAAGCATTTTTTTTCTTTAAGTACCTATAAGATCACGCTAACAGTATCTTCTTTCAAATAAAAAAAAATTATTACATCTGAAAAACAATCAACATACATAGTACATACTAGTTAGATTAGTTACCCAATTCGCCGATAGATGGCGCTGTACCGCCGACGTTGGGACCAAAACAACCACATTAAATAAAGTATGCAAAGATTTTTTCGTACCTGCTACGGAACCCTATCTTGGGCGTGTCCGACACGCTCTTGGCCGGTTTTTTTTCATTCCTTGTTTAGTTCGCAATAGCGAACATGAATGAGATAAATTAAAATAATCGAATGTTCAAAACAAATTAGTGTTGTACTAGGGGCGTTCAATAAAAAGTGAGAACGAGTATGTTATAAACAACTTTTACAAAATGTCATTTTATTTTTCGACATAGTCACCTTTTAGCATAATACACTTAGTATATCTTTTTTATAAACTTAAAATTCCATTTTTAAAAAAGTTCTCATCTTGAGTACTTAAAAAATCTTGTACTGCAGCGACTACCGCGTCGTCGTCTTCAAATTTCTGGCCTCTCAGGTATTGTTTCAATCTCGGAAATAGGTAGAAATCATTGGGAGCGAGATCTGGTGAATACGGAGGATGCTTAAGGATATCGAACCCAGCATCACGAATTGCAGCCATTGCAACGGCGGACTTGTGTGCCGGGGCATTGTCCTGGTGGAACAGCACAACTTTCGAGAGTTTACCTCGCCGTTTTTCGCGGATCTCATTGCGCAATGTTGCTATTTGTTTGGCGTATAAAGTGCCCGTAATAGTGGCTCCATGCTCGAGATACTCAATCATTAATACCCCTTTACCATCCCAAAAAACAGAGCCCATGACCTTACCGGCAGATGGGCTCACCTTGAATTTCTTCGGAGTTGGAGATGATGGCCTTTTCCATGTCATAGACTGCAGTTTCGTTTCAGGGTCGTAATGATGGAGCCATGTTTCGTCCATTGTTATAAATCGCGCCAAAAAAAGTTCCCGGTCTTGCTGCATCAGGTTCAAAGCTTCTTGACAAATCTCTAGTCTAGTTTGTTTTTGCGTGTCAGTAAGCATTCTTGGTACCCAACGCGCAGATAACTTTTTCATACCCAAGCGTTCATGTAAAATATTATGCACGCTCCCCGTTGAAATCTTTACATTTTCAGCAATAAAACGAACTGTGACACGACGATCCGCCAAAACTGAGTTTTCGACTTTTTTCACAATTTCTTCAGTTACTGCTGTAGTAGGGCGTCCGGAGCGGGGGTCGTCCATTGTCGTTGTTCTTCCACGTCTAAATTCGGCGCACCAACGTGCGACTGTCGAATACGGAGGAGCATTAGACCCTAAAGTGTCCCGCAAATCCAAATTGACTTGATCCGTAGAAAAATTTTTCAAATACAAGTATTTGATAACGGCGCGCAGTTCAATTTTCTCCATTTTCGCTAACGTACTCAATAGCATTGCAAAGAAATTACCGTATATTTTTTTAAACAAAAGACAGTTAGTTTTTTTTTCCATAGCAATCAGCTAGATAGATTAGCTTTACCGGCCAGTATTTAATTTCGTAATATTAAAAGAGTTTGCATCTCATTCTCACTTTATATTGAACGCCCCTCGTATCTTTGTAGTTCTCATTGCAAGAAGTTATTATAATTTTCCTTCCTTGGAGGGGCCTGATCGTCTGCACAGCAGCAAGACTTTATCTAGTGTTCAATAGCCGAACTGTTAAACAGTAGTAGTAAGGGCATAAGCACACGGCGTTTTTTTTAACGCGCCGTCGACGCGCGTTTTTTCATCATTCCATTAGGACAGCCTTAAAGGCCTATTCACATGGTACGAGTTTCTCGCCTCGACCATACGATTATCGTAGCACGAGAAAAAATATAGTATCATGTAAACTACACGTACGATATGGCACGAGAGGGGCGATAATCGCCTCGCCTGTAATGATTGAATGTCTCCGTGTAAACCAAATTTGAATACGAGAATCGTATTTCGAGTTCATGTGCTTTTCAGTCGCCGTCATGTCATGAGTGCATCGTATGACATCGCATGCGTATAAAAAAAACAAGCTCAATACTAAGTGCAAGGCTACTTTTTCTCCCGAAAAATGCAAAAATCCCGCGGGATAGAAATAAGTGAATTCAATTTCGGGCCTAATTTTAAAAATTATTTCACCAATAGATAGCAGCACTGTTTCTGATTAACTGCTGCTGCTGATCCGTGATTGACGTAGGCTGTTTTTTCCGTGGTAAAAATTCAAAATTCCTGCGGGATAGAATTAAGTGAAACCAACATCGGGACTGATTTAAAAAATTCTTCACTAATAGATAGCAACACTGTTTCTGATTAACTGCTGCTTTTATACCGAGAAAGTGTAAAGTTCCCACGGGATAGAAATATCCGTTTTGATCTATCTTAATATCTTCTTTGGTGGTGATGATGGTGATGATGGTGATGATGATGGTGGGTGATGGTGATGGTGATGATGATGCTGGTGATGATGATGATGATGATGGTGGTGATGATGGTGGGTGATGGTGATGATGATAATGATGTTGATAATGCTGATGATGATGTTGATGATGATGGTGATGATGATGATGGTGGTGGTGGTGGTGGTGGTGGTGATTATGGTGATGATGATGATGACGATGCATGTTTAAGAAAAGCTCTATACAAACCTCGGCCACGAACAGGGATTGCCGGCCTCGTATCTCTAGATCTACAATTCTACATATAACTACTCGGCCGGCAATCCCTATTTCGCGGCCGCTGCAGTAATGCACCTAGTCCTACTATTTGAAATCAGCTCTGATGTTGAATTCATTTATTTCTTATCCCACGGGAATTTGGCATTTTTCCGGAGAAATAGTAGCTTATCAATCAGGGATAATGTAGTTTCCTATTGGTGTTTTTTTTTTAAACCGACTCAGTAGTTTCAAAGATTTCCCCTACAAACAAAGAAAAAAAAAGATTAGATATTCTAGCCCTTGCGAATTTCAAAAAATCCGCCATAAATGCATTTCTATGATTCCTTAAGTAGGTAGGTTCCTTAAGTGTCTAAACTTTAGACAAGTCGAGAAATCGTAAGGAGATTATCGCCCGGCGATGTAGTTTACACGAGGACTTGCATTTTAGGGAGATTTTAGCTTACGATTTCTCGACTTGTCTAAACTCGTTCTCGTATGACATTTTTTCACGAACATGCGATTATCGCACGAATCGGTTCGAACCGATTTTCAATACGAGTTTTCAGACTACTTACGTAGTGTTTAGTGCTAGAGACTTGAATTTTGGCAAACGTGTAGTATCTACTTAAGGCATCATAGAAATGCATTTAGGGCGGATTTTTTGAAATTCCCAAGGGCTAGGAAAATATCTAATCTTTTTTTTTCTTTGTTTGTAGGGGAAATCTTTGAAACTACTGAGTCGGTTTAAAAAAAAATCACCAATAGGAAACTACATTAATCCCTGATTGATAAGCTACTATTTATCCGGAAAAATGCCAAATTCCCGTGGGATGAGAAATAAATGAATTCACCATCAGAGCTGATTTCAAATAGTAGGACTAGGTTGTACATACATTACTGCAGCGACCGCGAAATAGGGATTGCCGGCCGAGTGTTAACGAGGCCATCTAGAGATACGAGGCCGGCAATCCCTGTTCGTGGCCGAGGCTTGTATAGAGCTTTTCACAAACATGCATCGTCATCATCATCATCACCATCATCACCACCACCACCATCATCATCATCACCATCATCATCAGCATTATCATCATCATCACCATCATCATCATCAGCATCTCATCACCATCATCATCATCATCATCATCATCATCGTCGTCGTCGTCGTCCTCATCATCATCACCATCACCCACCATCATCATCACCACCAAAGAAGATATTAAGATAGATCAAAACGGATATTTTTATCCCGTACCTTACCTCCTCTGATGTTCAGGTGTCATGTTTAAAGGATGCAGAAACAGCTTGGAGGAGTTGTAATCCAGGTGAGTGTTTGCCGTCAGAGAAATCCAGCCAAGCCGCTTGGGATACGATTAATATTAAAATTAATCACAAGCGGCTACTGGAGGATTGCTCTGACCCGGGTGAACGAGCCAGAATATTGGCGGTATCCAAAAGGGAATCAGGTCACTGGCTGCACGCGCTCCGCTCCCGTACCCTGGGAACTGTTTTGGATCCCTCTTCACTGCGAATTGCAATCTGTCTTCGCTTGGGCATTAAAATCTGTGAAACACACCTTTGTTGCCGCTGCGGTCAGACAGTGGACACTTTGGGTCGGCATGGCCTTTTTTGTCACCAGAGTGTGGGTCGCTTTTTTAGGCACGCCACTCTTAATGATATCATCCGCCGGGCTCTCTCCACTGCCTCTGTGCCCGCGACATTGGAACCTTCGGGTCTCTCTGCCACCGACGGTAAGAGGCTCGATGGTTGCACTTTAGTACCTTGGTGTCTGGGCTGCCCCTTAGCGTGGGACGTCACCGTGTAGACACATTGGCTCCGTCCCACGTTAACGGTTCTGCACGGAAGCCTGGGTCCGCCGCAGAGCAGGCCCAAACTATTAAGTGCCGCAAATACGCATTTCTTTCGAACAACTACATATTTGCGGCACTTGCAATTGAAACTTTGGGCCCATGGTCGTCCGACACAAAAAATTTTGTAAAAGAAGTGTCGGACAAGCTCTTCGGCGTCTCAGGCGACCATAGGGCTGGTACCTTCTTTGCCCAGCGCCTAAGTTTGGCAGTGCAGAGGGGCAACGCGGCCTCCGTCCTGGGGACGATGACCCAAGTGGGCGATCTCCAGGGTATTTTTTATTTGTAATTTTTAGCTTTGTAAAATTTTGTTTTATTCTGTCAAGCTTTGATTTATAAATAAATTTAGTTCCCGTGGGAACTTTACACTTTCTCGGTATAAAAGCAGCAGTTAATCAGAAACAGTGTTGCTATCTATTAGTGAAGAATTTTTTAAATCAGTCCCGATGTTGGGTTCACTTAATTCTATCCCGCAGGAATTTTGAATTTTTACCAGGGAAAGAACAGCCTACGTCAATCACGGATAGTGTAGCTTTCTATTGGTGAAATAATTTTTAAAATTAGGCCCGAAATTGAATTCACTTATTTCTATCCCGCGGGATTTTTGCATTTTTCGGGAGAAAAAGTAGCCTTGCACTTAGTATTGAGCTTGTTTTTTTTATACGCATGCGATGTCATACGATGCACTCATGACATGACGGCGACTGAAAAGCACATGAACTCGAAATACGATTCTCGTATTCAAATTTGGTTTACACGGAGACATTCAATCATTACAGGCGAGGCGATTATCGCCCCTCTCGTGCGATATCGTACGTGTAGTTTACATGATACTATATTTTTTCTCGTGCTACGATAATCGTATGGTCGAGGCGAGAAACTCGTACCATGTAAATAGGCCTTTAAATAACCCGCGTGTTTAGGCCCTAATATAATGAGGGTTTTCTATGAGAGGCTATTTGGCCATAGTTATGCAGAAAGCGACCAACCCCATTTTTTCTAGAAATGAGTTAAATATGCCATTAAAAACTAGATTTTTTTCTGCATATTCTAATAAAACGCGGTAATTTTTAAGACTTAATTTCACTGAGAAATTTAATTAAGCTTAAAACGACTATCTGCAAAATTTTGCGTTTTTATTTGTCAAAAGCAGCCAAGTACTGTATTTGGTCTATTTCTACCGTAAAAAGACTACAGTTTTAATCTGCAGAAAACAGCCAATTTACCCTCGGCCCACCTGGTCGGATTTAACAAAAAACGAAGTATGAGTTAGTACATTTATTTGATCTGCTTAAAACGACCAGACATATGGTCGCTTTCAGCAATTTTGTTTTTACGGTGTATTCCAAGTGTGGTCGTTTTCTTACGCCAAAATACAGTACCTGAACTTACTGTGCCGTGGTCGTTTCTTATGAATAAGAATGTTTGACTGCGCAGGAAAGACTTTTAATGTTCAGGAAAGACTGTTATTTTGATTTTTATTAAATAAATAAATAAATAAATAAATATCACTTCTTAATTTCTAAAAACAAATCAAAAAAAATCTTAAAAATAAAAATTCATTGTAATTACACTAAGTACATACATACTAAGTATATACTAAACGTTTCAAGCAAATTTTTTTCATATAAAAATAAGGCAGATACTAGAAAGATACTAGAAAGATACTATTTTTATTTTATTTTATTTTTTCCTGAATAAAAGATTTTGTATAAGGCGACCAAGGTAATTTGCTGATTACGATCATCAAATTAGCTTTTTTCAAAAAAATTAAATAATATCGTATGGTAATTTGCATAAACCGACTAAATTATGGTCGCTTTCATTGATTTACGGTTGAAAACAGATTAACAAACATTTAATTCTGCAGAAAACGACCAACTTTTTTGATTTAAAAAAAAGCCAGAAAAATCCATTAAATTTACATAAAAGGTGCTTAATACAATGCATTGTACTATATTCTACTAAATTGGCTTACTTATTTTGAATAAAACATAATAGGGAGTGTAAAAAAAAATTTTACAACCTAAAAACGGCTATATCTCGAAACTGGATTTTTATTATTGGTCTCTTTCTGCATAACTATGGCCATTTGGCGCTAGTATCGTCAGGTCCGTTTGACAACTTTGACATTTGTTGTATGGGTGTAACGTCAAATAGACCTTACGATACTAACGCCATCTAGCGATGTTCCACCTGTCAGAAAACCCTCATTAGTAGAGCCAACTTGTGTTGAATAGTTGTACTTACTGTACATTGCCATCTAGTGACAAACAGCAGTACTTAAAGTTAAGCGACATCTATTGAAAACAAGAGTAAACTTTGAAATTATATTTCTACTACTCAACGCTAGATGCCGTAGCAAAACCAGCATCTTTCTTAAATCAAGGAGGATATTATATGTATATAAAAATCTCGTGTCACGGTGTTTGTTACCGAACTCGTCCGAAACGGCTTGGCCGATTTTTATGAAACTTTTTTCTCTACACTCGGTAGGTCTGAGGTTAGGTCGTAGGCTATTTTTTATCCCGCCCCCCCCCATTCTTCGCGGACGGAGTCGCGGGCAACAGCTAGTATGATATAATAATATGATATATCTATATCATCCTTGCTTAAAATTAAAATAGAACATGTAGCGCCATCTGTTAAAGAGTAGTAGCAACATAATTAGTAGAGCCATCTCGTGTTGAATAGATGTACTTCTTGTATATCGCCATCTAGTGACAAATAGTAGTACTAAAAGTTAAGCGACATCTATTGACGACCAGAGCACATTTAGAAATTATATTTCTACTACTCACCGCTAGATGCCGTAGCAAAACCAGCATCTTAGTTACGTGTAATGTGTACATGCACAACTTCAAATGAAACTTGATGAAACTAATATTTGGTATGCAAATTTGTCACTTTTGCACATGTCATTCATTTATTATGGCAAATACATAACAGATAGCTTTAGTCACTAACTCACAAAGCTACAAAACAATCCTATACGTTTTGCGGAAGACAGATCGCTAGCTGAAAACAAAATTGTCACTATACCAAAACTACTACTTTTCACTATGGCTATTTAAAGTTGACTATATACTTCTGTAATGCATAACTCATCAAAATTTTTAAACATCAAGTTTTTTACTATTTCGTGCAATAAAAAGACTATTTAAGCTTCTAGTTTGAAATATTTTTCAAAATAATAAACATGTTGAAGTCTAATTTATTTATTTATTTATTTAAGGAACAGTTACAACTTACAAACAGATAATTATTCTAATTGACATTACCTAGAACACAAAAATTCATGTTTGCAACTTAACTACAACTGTCCACAACAATCATAATGTGGCTAAAGGAGTATGCAAGATGGAGTAAGTTTACCTAATAAAAAGCTTTTTAAAAAAAAGTTCGGTATAGTGTCACTTTTGTTTTAATCATAGGAAAAAAAAATATCTTAGTAAATTGCACAGTACCCCCGGGATCGGGATAGTGATGAACGAATTCTTCGCAGACGAAGTCGCGGGCAACAGCTAGTTTTCCCATAAAAATCCTTAAATAAAATAAAATTCTAAAATTACAAGTTTCTATGGTGGGCTCGGAATCAAATTGGTTATGTGCAATGGAATTTAGTAATTCTTAACATGGAATTTAGTCCTTCCATTAACTCAGTGACCTAAGGATATTGTTTTAAAGGGTTCTACCTTTTTTGGCATAATCTCGTATCGCACAGTATCGTTTGACATAATTATCATATCGCCGAAACTCATATCGATCGCATAATCTTGTTTGACCTACTATGTCAGAAATAGATAGATATTTAGTCATTGTTTATAAAAAACCGGTTGTCTGTAAAGTCGGTTTACGGACGATAGTTTAAGGGTATGCGCGCACGAGCAACTTTGTCTCCGCGACTATTTTATCAAGTCTGTGTATTTGCTATCGATAGTATTGGCATTATCTTACCTTATCAGTAGTACTGCTTATGAATCAGTATCGATACCATCGACACGTGGCTATGCTATCGATAGTACTATCGATATTCTGTCTGAATAGTTTTCGAGGTAGGTAAACTATCGATAGTTCTGCAACACCTGGGGGGTTACTACGAAACTCGAAGTTCGAAGTTCGGATCGTGCGGTCCCTCTCACTCTCGTAATAAATACTATTAGCGTGAGCGGAACGGCATGAAACGAAGTTCGAATTTCGCGCTTCGTAGTATAGGGCCTGGTGTTGTCGTTCCAATTTACTTAAAGGTGTAAATTTATTAGTTTTTGCCAAAATTACTGTTACCAATCAGATTAATACATTAGAAAAACCAATTAATTATCCTAACAAACAAGTCAGAAGAATTAAATTAAAACGTTTGATTGGGACCCGTAGCCAGGGTTAATCAACTATCACGAAAAACGGAAACCTTTTTGTACAACGTTTGTCAAAACAATTCAAAATCCTGAATCGTTAAAAAAATATATAAAATAAAAACGAATAGATTCTAAAATACACGATTTCCTACTGATGATCTGTTTGAAGTTGGTGCTTCACTTGCTATAAATAAACATGACGAGGCGGTATGGTCCCGGACTATAGCCTGCTCGAACGTACGAATAACATAAAAAAAGGCTGTCACTGTCACTTGTCAGTGGTGTGGTGTCTTGCTGTCTGTCAGGCAGGCAGGCAGCGCAAGTGTCAGCCAGCCGTAGCGAAAATGGCCCAAGTTATGAATGTTTTGTTGCGAAAATCAGCAAATATAGGGCCAACTAAGGCCCTATTTAAGAACATACCGGCGGTTCTTAATGTTAAGTAAGTATCCATCACAAAACTATATCATTTATTGTCATTATTCCCCCTATTTTTGAGTGAGAAAATTATGTAACTTTAGGTTATCAAAATCAGTATTTTTACACGCAATTTTAATATGTTGTTAATTAAGGACATCGGCTGGTATCTTTTCGTTTCGAAACCATTTATTATGCGTATTTTTCAATTAGTTTACATAAATGGTATTCATTAGATAATTATCGATTTATGTTTGTTTTTTATGTTTTGAATTTGTTCGTATGAGAGGGCAGATTGGCAATGTTGAGGTTCCACTATATCTACAGAGTAACGTTCTTTTTGTTTTTTTTGTTGTTGATTTACGAGATATGTGTTTAAACTCGTGGCTGAATCTGTTGGGTGGGCCATTATTTTATTTTTGGGCCATTTATCTTTTGTGAAATATAAGGCATACCTGGTGATTTTTTCAAGTGTAAATAACTTATATAAAAACTAAAATAACTAAATTTAAACTTTTAAAGCAAAAACACTTTAAATTTAAAGAAATTCTGTGGAAAAAATTGGTAATTCAGCGGAGAATACACCAATTTCCATACAAATGGCGGGGACATGCATGTCTACTGCGTTACCTACTTTATAGATAATAATAATAATTACTTTTTATATGTAGTGATAATTTTAAATGTAAGCTTGATTATGTACCTATTTAAATGTTTAATAATAAAACCAAGCACTTTACCGGTTTTGTAAAAAAAATATTTGAAGAGCACATTACAAAAAATACTGGTCCAAAAATAAAAGAATGGCCCGGGTACATTCCTACAACCTCATATTAACATTTACTCCTGTGCAAAACCCACAATCAAACATTTACCATTTCATTCTGGTCAAATTCTTTGACAAAGGGTTCAGAAAACACTACCTCCTGTTATATCTGCTTTGCTGACATGTTAGTTTAGATACAAAGTGACTTCTCATAAACCAACTGATAACCAAATGGGCTAGTGGTTAGAAAACCTGACTATGAAGCACAAGGTCTCAGGTTTGATTCTCATGTTGGGGCAGATGAAAATGAAATGAAAGAAAAAATATTAAAAATAATTTATTGTCGTTGAGATTGCCAAATCCGTTATGTGTTCGATTTTAATCAAAACAATTAATACCTATTATGTTATGTAGCTAGGTACCTATTTGTCAATCAAAAATCGAACACATAGCGGATTTGGCAATCTCAACAACGTATATTTGGTATGGTATTTGTGTGAAAAATATGAAAGGAAGAAAGAAAAATATTTTATTTAAGGTTTCAAAAGTAACACCACCAAACAGTAGAAAACAACATTAATACACTTAATAAACAAGTTTGCTAGTGGTAGTGACACCAATTGTCACCGAAATAGGGTCTCCACTCAGCATGTGTTGCTACACAGTGAGTGTGGCAACGCTGGTTTTCTGTAGAGCCCAGATTTGAGCTGCACAACAGCTCCACCTGTTACAATAATACACACAAGCTAGGCCTAAGCATTTGTGAATACGAAGCGTTTAGGTTCATTTTGTCCACAATCCCACTTCGTCCACATTCCCATTTTGTCCTTTTCCCACTTGGTCCACATTCCCATTTTGTCCACATTGAAATTGAAACTTATTGTGTGATACAAGCGTTCATATTCCGTTGGGCACCTCTGAACCAAAACCAAGGGCACAGGGTTACCACTCGCCGATATTTAACTACCTTAATTTGCAACAGTATCTTTTATACGGATTATAAGATTGTTTAGTAGTCATTGTTTTTTGCAAAAATCCCAGAAATTTAATTACTTGCGACGCGGCTAGTGTGCGAACCGAATGCCGAGCGACAACCTACTGCCATGTATAGCACTGCCATACGCCTGCCCGGGAGGCGCGCCGGCCGAACATACCTAAACTGCGGAGTGAAACCCCCCCCCCCCGTGCCGCTGGGGGATGACGACAAAGGGGGTCGCGAGAGGTGCGGGCTGGGTTTCCGTAAGAATTTCGGGAAATGTTTTCTTAATGCTCCCCTACACTTCCCAAGGAACCCACTTGCCAAATTTCAGCTTTCTATGACCAGTAAAACGAAAAAGCCCGTTTTTCCCGTTCCCGTGGGAATTTTAGAAAGTCCACTCTCAATGCTCCTCGACACTCCCCAAACAACCTACATGCCAAATTTCAGCTTTATACAACCAGTAAAACGAAAAATCCTGTTTTTTCCCGTTCCCGTGGGAATTTTGGAAAGTCCTCTCTCAATCCAGCTCTACACTCCCCAAGAAACCCACTTGCCAAATTTCAGCTTTCTATGACCAGTAAAACGAAAAATCCTGTTTTTCCCGTTCCCTTAGGAATTTTGGAAAGTCCTCTCTCAATGCTCCTCTACACTCCCCAAACGACCTACATGCCGAATTTCAGCTTTCTACGACCAGTAAAACGAAAAATCCCGTTTTTTCCCGTTCCCGTGGGAATTTGGAAAAGTCCTCTCTCAATGCTCATCTACACTCCCCAAGCAACCTACATGCCGAATTTCAACTTTCTACGACCTGTAAAACGAAAAATCCTGTTTTTCCCGTTCCCGTAGGAATTTTGGAAAGTCCTCTCTCAATCCAGCTCAACACTCCCCAAACAACCTACATGCCGAATTTCAGCCTTCTACGACCAGTAAAACGAGAAATCCCTGTTTTTTCCTTAACCCATGGGAATTTATAATTACCTACATCTATGCCAAATTTATAATTACCTACATCTATGCCAAATTTATAATTACCTACATCTATGCCAAATTTATAATTACCTACATCTATGCCAAATTTATAATTACCTACATCTATGCCAAATTTATAATTACCTACATCTATGCCAAATTTATAATTACCTACATCTATGCCAAATTTGAAGAGTCTAGTAATTATAGTTCATCCATTAATTAATTTATCCATTCCCGTTGAACTGAATATATAAATCCCGAATTTTCCTTATCCCGTGGGAATTTTGAAAAATCCTGAAATTAATGTTTTAAATAATGTAATACCTACTTGTGTATCAAATTTGAAGAGTCTAGTTATTATAGTTACCGAGATAGGGTCACTCGGAATCGAATACATAAATCCCGTTTTTTCCCTTTCCCGTGGGAATAGGCCACTTTCCTAACTAGTCAGTCTTTTAGATTATCTAAAAATATTGCACACGTATTTTTTATTTTGTCAATTAAACAAAAAATTACGAAGATATGGCGCGTTGAAGTTTCGCGTGACGTCACTTGTTCCTACACTTTGTATGAGCGTTTTAGGAACAAGTGACGTCACGCCTCGTCACGCGGAAGTTCAACGCGCCATATCTTCGTCATTTTTTGTTTAATTGTCAAAAGAAAAATTACGTGTCTAATATTTTTTGATAATGTAAAATACGGATTAATAAGAATTATTATTTTTTTACCTAGGAAACATCCCTATTCCCAAAAATCCTTCCTTAGTGGATGCCTACATTATATAAGGTATCTATGTGCAAAATTTCAAGTCTCTAGGTCCAGTGGTTTGGGCTGTGTGTTGATATATCAACAGTCATTTAGTTTATTTAGATATTTCAACCCCATCGCACCCCATCCAGGGAGATGTTATTTTACGTCTGCCACGTCGGATTTTAAAACCGCTGTTGTTTTCATAACCAGCGACCCGATAAACCATAGAAACAACACCCATGTTGATTTTCAGACTTTGTTACCCCTTTCCCCCTTTTAGGGTTTGAATTCTCAAAAAACCTGAAACACGTGTTTACTCATTTATCATTAGGAGTACTTCTGTGAAGTTTCGAATAAAATAGTCGAACTAATCTTGTTTCCCCATACAAACTTTGGACCCCCGTTTCACCCCCTTAGGGAGTGAATTTTGAAAAATCCTTTCTTAGTGCACCCCTAGACCTTATAAGGAACCTACATGCCAAATTTGGAATCTCTAGGCCCAGTGGTTTGGGCTTCGCGTTGATATGTCAGTCAGTCAGTCAGACAGTTTCTTCTTTTATATATTAAGATGTCATGCTACCGCGACTTTGAAGAATAGGACAGCTGTGTGCCTTACTGGGAGCCAAAGGACAAAGTGTGTGTGAACTGAAACAATTACTATACTCACCCGCGACCTTACGATAGTTACGTTTATGTAAGAAATGCGTGTTCATGCAGTTCCTCCACAGTGTACGAACACACACAAATCACACAAACCCAACCATCACCACCAACAAAATACACTGACGAGTTTCAAACTCAACCAGAGGTCATCTTCAGAGTTGGTACCACAACCGTACGCTATGCTACCAAATGTTAGAAGACCAAAAGAAAAAAGAAAAAGAAAGAGAAAGAGTCTAAAGAGGGGGTTCATTATATGAACCCCCGGAAAGTAACGCCTGATTCAATAAATTAAAGTGTATGTGTGTGTGTGCTGCCTCTGCATTCAGAGTGTGTCTCTCAGTTGTTTAATGAGCATATTGACTGTGTTGCAGCCAAAACCGCGCGGCGCACCGATGGTTCCCGGATAAGGAGTATGTGCAGCAGTTCGAAGGGGCCGTCATGTACCCTGATGATGTCACGTCCCTCATCAAACACCCACCCTACTCAGGTAAATATAAGACTATGCTAAGCAACCCAGTGTTATATGAATTTTATGGAATTACTCTGTTTTGCATAAATTAATTTGTCATAATTATTGAAGTCATAGAACCAGCTTCCTAGGACGGCAATCCAGTTACAGGATACAGTTTGGAGATCTTTAAAAAACCGGCCAAGTGCGAGTCTGGGTTAAAAGTTTAAACCCACTTTTTATAGACGAAGTATATCTCAATTGATAAAGATAAAATTATGCAGAAATTTTACTTACGACAACATGAATTTGTCGACTTCGTAAAATTATAAGACAGATGTCTACTCCATTAATCCTGTTCCTTATATCATTTGCACTGGATCGTCCAATCCCTATTATGTTATGACATTTGATGTGACCATATTGCGTGTCAATTGACGAGATTTAATTTTTTTTACACCTGAAAATTACTACAGGAATCGAAAGAGTTTTGCCAAGACAAGACATTAAAAAAATATATTTATTCGAATTTACCAATACTACCACAGAATAGATATGTTCCCTTTGCCCTTTTCACCAGAAAAAAGAACTGTAATAAATTTAAATTTGATAACAACCTCAACGTCAGATTTACGTCATCACTTTTTTTTAATAGAGACTAGACGAAAGTAATGGATCTATAGTTTTAGAGTTATGCCTTTTTAGAATAAGCACATCTTAAAAAATGTGTTATAAATTAATTAATAATCTTAGTGAAAATTTAAAACTATCAGCGTCTTTCTCTTTCCAAACAGAGTACAGAGAACGAATCAAGTTATAGCCTTAGAAATATGAAATGTTGTCAATTGCAGGCATCGTCACACCCTCTGAGAAGCAGGTTCGCAACATGGTGCTGAACTTTGGCCCGCAGCATCCGGCGGCCCACGGGGTGCTCCGATTGGTGCTCGAGCTGGACGGAGAGGTCAGTCAGCCATCTCTATAATTTATTTGAATAATGATAAGTTGATGAATATGCTCGGAGTTTCTCTACGGGATCGAATCAGGAACGAGGAGATCCGTGGAAGAACCGGGGTCACCGACATAGCCAAACGGATTGGCTTGTTGAAATGGTAATGGGCAGCTAGGCCATATAGCACGCAGAACAGATGGCCATCAGGGGCGAAAAGTTCTGGAATGGAGACCACGGACTGGCAAGATTTGGTGAAGGCCGCAGGTCCAGGGTGGATGCAAGTCGCTTCCAGCCGTAATGATTGGGCATCATTGGGAGAGGCCTATGTCCAGCAGTGGACGTCCTATGGCTGAAATGATGATGATGAATGATAAGTTGATATTTTATGTACAGTCAGCTAAGAGACTCCATGGACGCGCGTGGCGTGGCGACACATTCATGCACAATTTTTGACGTGACAACGTCTAATAAATCGATGAACGCCGGCTGCATACACGAAAAAGGATGACGCAATGTAACGTACATGTACGGGACATGTCCCGTACATGCCTACCTACAGAGCAGCGAAGGCCAGTTGCAAGAGAGTTAGAGTTAGAGAGATAGAGAGAGGGCGTCTCAAAGGGGGATGAAGATTTCATTGATTTTGCCGTAGGATGCACCGTTTTCAAGATGTTTGACAAAACACCGGTTCTCGTCCGATCACCGAGGTTAAGCAACGCCGGGCGCGGTCAGTGCTTGGATGGGTGACCGCTTGGTTTAATTTTCTTGTTTCCAGACGGTGCGCGCGGCCGACCCGCACATAGGACTCCTGCACCGCGGCACGGAGAAGCTGATCGAGTACAAGACGTACACGCAGGCGCTGCCGTACTTCGACCGCCTCGACTACGTGTCCATGATGTGCAACGAGCAATGCTACTCGCTCGCCGTCGAGAAGCTGCTCGGCATTGACGTTCCACTACGCGCCAAGTACATCCGCAGTGAGTACCCGCCCCACACAGCCACAAATATACCGCCCCCAGGCACAGAATATAACATAATAGTACTAACGTCAGGGGGGGTTTCACTCCGCAGTTTAGGTATGCTCGGCCGGCGCTCCTCCCGGGAGGAGTGTGGCAGTAGGTTGTCGCGCGGCCTTCAGTTCGCGCGCTAGCCGCGTCGCGCGTAATTTAGCATCTTTTTTTTCTGTGATTTTTGCAACAAACAATGTCTTCTAAACGATATTATAAATAACTTACTTACATACTAAAAGTAGGTTACTGAATTAATACACACAATTATCTTTCTTGATTTATATACCTGCCAAATATCGGCGAGTGGGAACCCTGTGCCCTTGGTTTCGGATCAGCGGTGCCCAACGGAATATGAACGCTCGTATCACACGATAAGTTATAATTTCACGTGCAGGGGTGTACGGGGGCCCATTTTACATCCGTCGGGCTCCAAGCCAACCCCACCTGCTCGCGGTGCACCCTGCTAAACAACGAACGAGGCTCTGGCGAACCACCCACCAACCCGCACTGGACCAGCGTGGTGGGCTTATGGTCCAAACCCCCTCATTGCACATGAAATGTACAATTCCCCGTCTCGGCCCCGAGTGCCCGGCCGCTCCAGCGACCCCGGCTCTGACGGAAGCCGGACCAGTCCTGGAGTAAGGGGTGCTAAGAATCCCCGGGCGAATACGATCCCCCGTCAAACGACTACGCTTAGCAAAATGGACACCGACACTATCCACATCCTTACCTACAATGTTCGTACTTTGATGAAGGAGGAGCGTCTCGTAGAACTGGAACACGCTCTTAGTGAAATCAAGTGGGACATTGTGGGGCTATCAGAAGTGCGCAGAGAGGGCGAACAAACGACTGAGAGAGGCAATAATATAATCTAACATTATGGAACAATTGGTGGACTGTACGGCGTAGGTTTTCTCGTGAAGAGGAAATGGAAAAATAACATTCTAGAGTTCCTGGGATACTCTGATAGAGTAGCTGTGCTTAAGTTGTCTATTTCGGATAAGCATACCTTAACCCTTATCCAAACTTATGCCCCAACATCTACATACAGCGATGACGAGTTAGAGGAATATTATGATCTCCTCAACAAAGCATGCGAAAAAAACCGAGGAACATGGACTCTGGTACTCGGTGACTTCAACGCGAAAGTGGGCTCGAAAGTAGCATCGGATAATGATGATGTACTTGGACCACATGGCTTAGGTGCTAGAAACGAACGTGGTGGTCGCCTTCTTCAGTTTGCTTTCGGGCAGAGCATGAGTATCAGTAATACCTTCTTTCTCAAAAAATCTCAACGCCGATGGACTTGGATATCACCAGCGGGAAACGCAAAAAACGAAATAGATTACATTCTTTCCTCTAATCCACATATAATAAAAGATTTATCCACATTGAATAAATTTAAATTTTCTTCTGACCATAGACCACTACGAGCAAAAATTCAGTTTAACATAAAAATTCATCGCAAGAAATTATTTCAGAAACAAATTAAACACTTAAACCGAGATACACTAATATCAAATAGCTATCAAATAGCGACCAATTTAACCTGGCCTTGAAAAACAGTTTCAGCCTTCTTCATAGAGATGCCGATGACGTGCAGACCCAATATGGTGAGATGCCGATGACGTGCAGACCCAATATGGTGGCATTATCCATAGTATTAAGACTGCCAGCAGTACTATTAAGCAAACTAGAAAGAACAATAATAAACTAAGTAGCGAAACCATCGAATTAATAAAAGATAGAGAACGTAGCAAGAATGATTTGGGACACTACAGGATTTTAGATAAACAGGTAAAACGTAGAATCAGGCAAGATATTAGAAACTTTAACACTAAAATGGTCGAAATAGCATTAACAAAATTCTTCCATTTGACCGCATCCAACGTAGAGCTGCTCGATTTGTCGGTAATCAGGCACTCTCTGGCCTACTCGATCCTTTGGCTTTGCGGAGGGATGTGGCGTCTCTCTGTATATTATACCGTATCTATCATGGGGAGTGTTCTGACGAACTGTTCGAATTGCTGCCTGCGGCTAAATTCCACTACCGCACTTCGAGGAACCGTTTGTCTTTCCATCCTCACCATCTTGATGATTGGCATTCTAGTACCGTGCGTTTTAAGCGAAACTTCTTTCCTCGCACGACAAAGATCTGGAATCAGCTTTCTGCGGCAGCATTCCCGGAGCGTTACAACTTAGGGATCTTTAAAAAACGAGCCTACCAATTCCTAAAAGGGTCGGCAACGCACCTGTGATGCCCCCCGTGTTGCGGGTGTCCATGGGCGACGGTGATCGCTTTCCATCAGGTGACCCGTCTGCTCGTTTGCCACCTCTTATAAAAAAAAAAAAAAAAAACAACACGCCTCTCCCAGAACAGCTAAGGAGGGCATTCACAAGGGGAAAACGTGGATTACAAGCTTGCGTGACACGGACGGAAATAAATACAATAGCAGGGATAAAATTACCGAAATATGTACAAAATACTACAAAACTTTATATTCTTCAGATTCTCTCCATTCCACATCAACCCAAAATTATTCTTGCCCGGATACCATTCCTCCTATAACAGAGTACGAGGTCAGCTCCGCTTTAAAGACCATGAAATATCAAAAAACCGGCCAAGAGCGTGTCGGACACGCCCAAGGTAGGGTTCCGTAGCCATTACGAAAAAATCAAGTAATATTTTTTTATGGATTTCGTATGTGTACGGAATCATCCAAGTTTAGGTATGTTTTATACCTTAGGCTACTATTTACTCTTAAACTACAAATAATTTCCAAGCAATCTTAGCCGCTATAATTTTCCTAGTAAATTTGATATATTTACTACCATACTGATTTTTTTCAAATTTTTCCACCCAACAGTTTAGATTTTAGAGGGGGGGGGGGGACGGCCGATTTTAATGAAAAATTCACTTTAAAGTTGAATATTTCGCAAACAGATCACTGAATAGAAAAATCATGTTAGGAACCCCGCAATGGTTTTAAAAGACCTATCCAACGATACCCCACACTATAGGGTTAGCCGAGAAAAAAAAATCACCCCCACTTTACGTCTATGGGAGGTACCCTAAAAAAATTTTTTTTACTTGTTTTTATTCAATCACTTTGTCGGCGTGACTGATATATATATTCATGCCAAATTACAGCTTTCTAGTACTAACAGTATCTGAGCTTAGCCGCGGACAGACAGACAGACAGACGAACAGACATGGCGAAACTATAAGGGTTCCTAGTTGACTACGGAACCCTAAAAAGTCCTGGGGAGGATGGTATTACCACAGAAGCTCTTAAATCTCACAAGTTTGTTTAATAGGATGCTTTTCACCGGCCAAATTCCACAAAACCTTTGCCATTCCAGTATCGTTTTGTTGCACAAAAAGGGAGATAAAGCTGATATAAGCAATTACAGACCTATTAGTCTGACTTCCCATATTTACAAATTATTTATAAAAATTATTGAAAATAGAATTGCCCCACTGCTGGACCAACATCAACCCCCAGAACAGGCTGGTTTTCGTCCCAGTTTCTCGACCACCGATCATCTGCACACCCTAAACCAAATAATTGAGAAGTACAATGAGTTCAACAAGCCGCTATATCTGGCCTTCGTGGACTATCACAAGGCATTTGATAGTGTTCACCATCCAGCCATACTTTCAGCCTTACGTAGTCAAGGTATAAAACAGTACCTATGTTGAACTCATTGGTACTATATATAACATAAGTACAGCCAGTGTCAAGTTCCATGCTCCGGGCCCTATTTTTGACATTGATAAAGGCGTGAAACAGGGGGACCCGTTATCTCCGAAATTGTTCACCAGTTGCCTTGAGGAAATATTCAAAAAGCTGGCGGTCTCTTGGGAAAATACAATGGGCATCGATGTTGGAGATAAAAGATTATCAAATCTGCGCTTCGCCGATGACATCGTTTTATTTTCCCAAACACCACAACAACTACAGCAAATGCTCCAAGATCTGAGCACGGCGAGCCTTGAGGTTGGACTCACAATGAACAGAGCAAAGACACAGGTAATGACCAACAGCGTGAAACGTAGAGTTACGGTGGATGGGCAAGACATACAGTACGTCAACGAGTATATTTACTTGGGCCAGATAGCATCCTTCGAGAACAGGCAGTCAAGGGAAATCGATAGGCGTATCGATAATGCCTGGAAGAGCTTCTGGTCCATGAAGGCGCTAATGAAGGGCAACCTTCCTCTGTCACTTAAGCGCAAACTCGTCGACGTGTGTATTCTTCCCATCTTAACCTACGGCGCCCAGACTTGGTCATTAACTGAAGCTCAAAAGTCCAGGCTTATGGTTTGCCAGCGAGCAATGGAGTGCAGTATCCTGGGTGTTCGAAGATCTGATCGAATCAGAAACACTGCACTGCGCTCCAAAACTCGTATTACAGATGTGGGTGTCAAAACCGCCAAGCTGAAGTGGGACTGGGCCGGACATGTCTGCCGAATGCATCCGGACCGATGGGCGCGAATCGTTACCGAATGGGTTCCGAGGGATGGCCAAAGGAGCAGAGGCAGACCCAAGGGGAGATGGCGGGACGACCTGAGCGCTTTTCAGCTCGATTGGCAGCTGCATGCCCAGGATAGGGAAAAATGGCGGAGGAAAGGGGAGGCCTTTGCCCAGCAGTGGGACATATTATAGGCTATATAAAAAAAAAAAAAGAATACAACCCAAGAACTAGGATTCCAGAGCATATGCTCTAGAGATGTTTAGATCAGGCGAACGAGTGCCCGATGCTCATTCGTCGGGTGTCTGTGGACTGTGTGCACTATGTCGGATTCTGAGACTGATATTGTAATTGCAAGTGCTTCGTTTATCATTCAAACTCAATTACTCGAAAAGAAAAAAGGAAGATACGTTGGTGGGTGACGAATTTAATTAAAAGAAGGACTATTTCCTGCCCAGCATCTTATTTGTGAATCGTATTTTTATAGTTTTCATAAGTCGGATCCCACAGACACCTGGCATTTTGGTAGGCTTCTATAATTAAAAGACATTTTTCTTGAGACCCCATAATTATGATTACTACGATAGGTCGTGTCAAATTTCTCGAGCACTAGAACGCTTTGAAGAAACCGCTTCCTGTAGCGAGCACGTCCGAACACGAAAGAATGCTCTAATCTAAGCTACTGTTCGCACGCTCGTCCGTCGTTTACATCAAGCGAGCGGGCATTCTTAGAATATTCGCAAAATAAGGACGAACAACGAAAGAATGCTCTGTCTCTGTTTACACACAACAAATTTGACAGAGTGGGGATAGAATGAGCATTCGCTCGTTTGGTCTAAACCCGCCTTTACATTGCAACGTTGCTCGCGCTCAACGAACGGCGCGGCATCCACTTTCCGCAGCTATCTCTATCTATCTCTTTTTGCGATAGTCAGCCCTGTGCATCTTACGCACACATTGACGCGTGTACAGACGTCGTTGTGCTTATGTAGATTCAAGAACGCGTATTTTGTACGTCGTGGCCGCCGTGTGCCCCAGGCAAAGTTCTATTGAAGCATCGGATGTAATTGACATCGCGGTCAGTGTCTAAAAATGTCCACTGTCCAAAAGGGGATCCCCTTTTCTCCCATAATCTTTTTTATCCGAATTTTGAAAGTCAGAAATCGATGTCCATGATATTCTTGCTCATAAATATCGATGGTCATAATTTTTACACGCTTTATATTAGCTTCACCTGTATGTTTGTATGTGTGTTTGTATGTTTGTAACCGACTCCTTAGGGCGCGATTTTGACCCACTTCCCGGTTTCCGATTGAGCTGAAATTTTGCACATATGTGTAAATTGGATGACAATGCAATATTATTGTAACATGGAGCTGATCTGATGTTGGAGCTGGATGGTGGCCATAGGAACTATGTAATAAAACAACACAATCCCGTCGAGTTTGGGCTCGTTTGATTCGTCTTGACGAGCACTTTGATCTCAGATGGTAACCAGGGTCTGATGATGGAGCTGGAAGATGGCCAAAGGCACTCCACAATAAAACTACACAACCCCGTCGAGTTTGGGCTCGTTTGATTCGTCTTGACGAGCACTTTGATCCTAGATGGTAACCAGGGTCTGATGATGGAGCTGGAAGATGGCCAAAGGCACTCCACAATAAAACGAAACAACCCCATCGAGTTTGGGCTCGTTTGATTCGTTTTGACGAGTACTTTGGTCCTAGATGGTAACAAGGGTCTGATGATGGAGCTGGAAGGGGGGTAGGTGGCGGGGTGGGGGGTATGGGGTAAGGGGGTCGGGGGTTTAGAGGGTTTGGGGTTAGGGTGTGGCGGTTGGGGTTAGGAGATGGGGGGGGGGGGTTTACGGGGAATAGGGTGGGGGTGTTGGGGGGTTCGATGATGATCATCATCATCATGGGGGGTTCGGGGGTAAGTGATTTTGGGGGGTTGTGGGAAATGGGGAGGGGGTAAGAGGCCTAGATGGTAACAAGGGTTTGATGATGGAACTGGAAGGGGGGGGGCGGTAGGTGGCGGGGTGGGGGGTGGGGTTGGGGGGGCAGGTGGTGGGGTGGGGGAGGGGGGGGGTTCCGGGGATTTGGGGGGTTCGGTGTTAGGGGGGTTGGGTTTAGGTGGTTCGGGGGTTTGTAAAATGAGGAGGGGGGTAAGGGGGGTTTAGGGGATTGGGGGTAAGGGTGTGGGGTATGGGGGGGGTTTGGGGAAATGGGGTAGGGGATGTTGGGGGGTTGGGTTTAGGGGGTTTGGGGTTGTAGGTGAGGGGGGTAAAGTTAGAAAGAAAAAAAATGCAACTAAAAAATAGAAAATAAATAATAGTTTAAAAAAACTAAAAAACACGCTTTAAAAAATAAAAAATAAATTTTAATAAATTTCAATTCACTATTCTTATAGTGCAGTAAAAAATCTTAATAAGCAATTATTATATTGTTATATCCAGATCAAAATTTGTAAACAATTCTAAATATTGATAAAATAAATAATAATAGTTTAAAATATTTTATTGTAAAAAAAGCGTGGGGTGCTTTTTAAGATGTTATCAAAATGATAATCCTTGACAATTGACACCATGCACCCAAAAAAAATGTTTCTTAAAGAGTCCATATTTTGAAGATTATATATTATTCGTAAACATTTCTTTTGCAAAATAAATGTAGACTGAATATTTACTGAGTTACCCCAAAATATTATGCCATATGTAAGAAGAGGATAAACATTACCATAGTACGCCCTTTTTGCAATAAATTAAAAAAATATTACTTGCTTTTTTCGTAATGGCTACGGAACCCTACCTTGAGCGTGTCCGACACGCTCTTGGCCGGTTTTTCTGGTTTTTTTCTGTGCATCTATGTTTCAGTTTGTATTTAGTATGAAAAAAAAAAAGTTTTTTTTTTTTTACAGCTCTCTTCGCCGAGATCACGCGTATACTGAACCACATAATGGCGGTCGGTACGCACGCACTCGACGTGGGCGCACTCACCCCCTTCTTCTGGCTGTTCGAAGAGAGAGAGAAGATGATGGAGTTCTACGAGAGAGTGAGCGGTGCGCGTATGCACGCGGCCTACATACGCCCGGGGGGAGTTTCTCTCGTAAGTAAATAAATAAATAAAAAATCGTGCGTGCAGCTCCTCCGCGCGGAAGAAGTGAAACTTCGTAATGTGGAAATGAAAAAGGCACTAATACATCAATGTGAACCTTATTGCAATCACTTAAAGAACTAAATTTACTTGTGCATCTATGTGTTCAAATTACTCACTAGATGGCGCTTTTATCAAGTCGCTAGCGAAACAAGTTACATAACTCGTCGCTAGATGGCGTTGCTCCTCGTGCGCACGTTATTTTCAATAATTTTATTTATTATCAATTTCAATTTTATTTTATTTTCAATAAACGTACTTCTATAGATAAATACATACTTAAATACATTATTAAACATCCAAGACTCGAGCACAAACATTCGTATTTTTCACACAAATATCTGCCCCGACCGGGAATCGAACCCGGGACCTCAAGCTTCGTAGTCAGGATCTCTAACAACTAGGCTATCCGGCCGTCAAAAGTTTTTTAAGGTTCCGCACCCAAAGGGTAAAAACGGGACCCTATTACTGAGACTTCGCTGTCTGTCCGTCTGTCTGTCTGTCTGTCTGTTTGTCTGTCCGTCTGTCACCAGGCTGTATCTCATGAACCGTGATAGCTAGACAGTTGAAATTTTCACAGATGATGTATTTTGGTTGCCGCTATAACAACAAATACTAAAAAAAAAACAGCCAAGAGCGTGTCGGACACGCCCAAGGTAGGGTTCCGTAGCCATTACGAAAAAATCAAGTAATATTTTTCTAAGGATTTCGTATGTGTACGGAATCATCCAAGTTTAGGTATGTTTTATACCTTACCCCGGCGCCACACATATTACAAATGTTTGAACACAGTTATTTGATCACATGTGTAGCACTGGTATTTGCTTATTTGTTCAATAGAACATCCATACAATCAACCATAGATCAAATATGTGTTCAAATATGTGTTGAAACATTTGTCTATGTGTGGCGCCGGGGTTAGGCTACTATTTACTCTTAAACTACAAATAATTTCCAAGCAATCTTAGCCGCTATAATTTTCCTAGTAAATTTGATATATTTACTACCCTACTGAATTTTTTCAAATTTTTCCACCCAACAGTTTAGATTTTAGAGGAGGGGGACGGCCGATTTTAATGAAAATTTTCACTTTAAAGTTGAATATTTCGCAAACAAATCACTGAATAGAAAAATAATGTTAGCAACTCCGCAATGATTTTAAAAGACCTATCCAAGATACCCCACACTATAGGGTTAGCCGAGAAAAAAAAAATCACCCCCACTTTATGTCTATGGGAGGTACCCTAAAAAAAAGTTTTTTACTTTTTTTTATTCAATCACTTTGTCGGCGTGACTGATATATATATTCATGCCAAATTACAGCTTTCTAGTACTAACAGTCTCTGAGCTTAGCCGCGGACAGACAGACAGACAGACAGACAGACAGACGGACAGACATGGCGAAACTATAAGGGTTCCTAGTTGACTACGGAACCCTAAAAACAGAATAAAATAAATATTTAAGGGGGCTCCCATACAACAAATGTGATATTTTTTTGCTCGTTTTTGCTCGGAATTGATAACAGCAACATGTAGACGCTTGAAATATTCACAGAATATTTAATTATATATTGACTTTAAAAATAAATCATTAAATTAAAATAAAAAATATTTAAGGGGGGCTCCCATACAACCAACGTGATTTTTATAGATAATGGTGCGGAGGAACCCTTCGTGCGCGAGTCCGACTCGCACTTGGCCGGTTTTTTTTTTCATACAGTTTACATTGTTTGTCACAAAATTGTCACATGAAAATTGTTTGGAAATTTAGGTTTAGCTGCAGGGCAGCGTTGTGGAACCCCTTCGGGGAAACCTCTGTCCAGCAGACTCGCTGCTTTATCATTAAGGCTCGGAATTTTGCGTGCGGCTGACGACAGCTCGTAGGGCGAGAGCACCGCTTTTTATCGATGTTATCGACAAATCGACAGACTGTTAATGAAGTTGAAACTTTAATACATACTTATAATTGTAAATATATTTTTGCTTGGAATATTACTACAAAATAATTTATATTGGCTATGGTAAGAACTGTAGGAATACAAAATAATATTTTCTCTTTTATTTTATCAAAGGGTAGGCAAACAAGCTACCTAACGTTAAGTGGTCTCAGAGGGATCTTTTCTCAAGTTATAAAATATAAAAGTATTCGTAATTATAGTGATTTCAATGAAGCAATCTAAACGAATTAAATTTTCCGATATATCGAACTTTTTTCATCATTGACCGCTGAGAAAAGTACTCAGTTTATCATCGGAAAGTTAAAAGGTTTTATTTAATAAAAACATAAATCAAAAAAAACCTGTCGGTTTGTCGATAACATCGATAAAAAGCGGTGCTCTCTCCCTACGATCTGTCATCAGCCGCACGCAAAATACCGGGCCTTAGTTATCATTTGACGATGCTGTTCCCAGGACATGCCCCTGGGTTTGATGGACGACATCTACGAGTTCTCGAGCAAGTTCGCCGAGCGGCTCGACGAAGTGGAAGACGTGCTCACCACCAACAGGATATGGGTGCAGCGGACCAAGGACATTGGGTTCGTGAGCGCCCAGGACGCGCTCAACTATGGGTTCAGGTAAAAAGTGGCGGTTAATATACTACCTGTAGTTTTTTGACGTGACAACGTCTAATAAATCGATAAACGCCGGCTGCATACACGAAACAGGATGGCGCAATGTAACGTACACGTAACGTTACGTAACGTTACATGTACCTATACAGCAGTGATGGCCAGTTGCAATATTACATAATATAATCTTACCTTAATTAGTACTAGCGCTCGGGTAATTTTCAAGGCAGGGAGGGGGGGGTTTGAATGTTTTGTTATACAAAATACAACAAAAAATACAAAATTCTTTATTTTCAAAAATTTGAACGTACATTTATAGTTAGGGATGGAGCTGCCCGGTAAGCAAAAATGCCTGTATTGGGAAGCCCCGCTCTTCCATATATTATAATAAGTAGTACTATAATATCTAAAATAACATAAAAAATAATAAAGGAAATATAAACTAGAAACTAGAAAATGGGAGTAGGCATGCAAGAGCATGCGTGCGATGCGAGCGCAGCGCGCGCACGTGTGTATGAGTGTGTGTGTGTGTGTGTGTGTGTGTGTGTGTGTGTGTGTGTGTGTGTGTGTGTGTGTGTGTATGTGTATGTGTGAGTGTTTGAGTGTACATGTTACATGTTTACATTGTGTATACGAGACTTATAAACACAAATTACACCGCAAGACTCACTCATAGCGAAAAATACGGATACGTGTGGCTCCGGGGAGAAGGGCTACGGATTAGCCCGAAACATGTCAAGCTAAACTCGATCATAGATGTGATTTATCCATATATTCGGCTACACGAGACCTATGAGCAACATTTTATCAAACGTTCCGTGTCATCACAAGTTTTAGTTTTCAGCCAATTTGTAAGCAAGATTCCACACTCGTGATTAGGGAATGCAATCCCGATCTCGCGGGATCCCGATCTCGCGAGATCTCGTGTAATTTTTCGGGATCAATCCCGAAGCATAATATGACGAGATCCCGTTCGAGATTGCCGGGATTGGGCGGCAGCAACGCTACACACATCTACTCGGGGCGCGAGCGGTGCGCGATAAACGAGCTTAGATAAATTAGAGTCAGTCATAAAAAAAGAAATGAATTTATTTGAGTGTGGAGGAACAAGGGGGAGATTTTTGCAGTTTGAATATAATTGTTTAGTCACGCTGTTGCCAACCAGTGTTGAGTCGGAGAGGGCACTCTCAGCAGCTGGGTACATTGCAACGGACATTAGATGCCGTTTAGCAGTTAGCACTCTTAATACACTTCGATTTTTAAGAAGCTACTTTCAAAATCACCCGTAACTACTTTCTAATCTCCTTGAGTTACTACTTTTTGTTTTGATTATGCTAATTTCCAAAAAAAACTTCAATTATTTCGTTAGTAATATTGAAGAATAAAGGTTTTTGTTTTCTTTCAAATAATATTTTATTTTAAATAACCTCACTATCACAAACAAGCAGTTTTCATCGTTTTCAGTCATCCTAACTTTACATTTTTTTTAAACTAGACGAGATCCCGAAAATTCCGGGATCTCGCAGGATTGATATTTCTAGTCCCGCGGGATCTCGAATTTGCGATCTCGAGTCGGGATTGCATTCCCTACTCGTGATATAACTTAGGATAAATGTCTAGTTCCTTATTGATAGTGTTATAAAGATGCACAGATTTATTGCTGAACTGTGTCCTGGCAAATGCCGTATTAGTTTTTAATGATTTGGCCATGTTACCTATTTTCCTTTTGTTTTTGTAATTGTGTTTATATGGTAAGGTCTTGTGTACTTTTAAGATACTTTGCAGAATATATAATTGTCACGTTAAACTATCGTCCGTAAACCGACTTTACAGACAACCGGTTTTTTTATATATATAAGAGGGGGCAAACGAGCAGACGGGTCACCTGATGGGGAGCGATCACCGTTGCCCATGGACACCCGCAACACGAGGAGAATCACTGGTGCGTTGCCGACCCTTTTAGGAATTGGTGGTACGAGTCGCCACGGTGTCAGTGTGGCTGCCTGGAGCAAACAGTCCGACATATGGTCTTTGAGTGCCCAATCACCAAATTTCAGACTTTAAAACCCTGATTCACTAGCATACCTTAATTCTAGTGTATTAAATATTTAGTTTAAGTAGAGAACCAGAAGCCATACGATAAATAAATAATCGGTAGGCTCGTTTTTTAAAGATCCCTAATGTAACGCTCCGGGAATATTGCCGCAGTTGAAAAATGCACGACCTGACAATTCATATCCTTATGTAATTTTATTTTATTTATTTTTTAAATTTATTTTTATTTACTTATTTATTTCAAACATGTAGTTCAATATCAGGTTAGTAACAATTTCACTGGTATACTATGTTAGTAATTGTGTTTATTTATTTAATGTTTTGTTTTTATTAAGCCCTTAACTATGTAAAATTTTTGACGTGACAACGTCTAATAAATCGATGAAAGCCGGCTGCATACACGAAAAATGATGACAATGTACGTTACGTTACGTTAATCATCATCAAGCGCTGCGGGTGTCTATGGACAGTGGTGATCATTTAACATCAGGTGACCCACTAGTTCGTTTGTCAGGCCTTTCTAACATAAAAAAAAAAAACATAAAACATAATAGCGCGCGCCAGGATGTACAATCTTAGTACTAGCGCTCGGGTATTTTTAATGGGGGGGGGGGGGGGTTGAGGGGGGTGCGGAGGTATTAAAGGGGGGATGAAAATTTCATTGATTTTGCCGTAGGATGCACCGTTTTCAAGATATTTGACACTAGCCGAACGTTCGCAGCTTCGCCCGTGATAAATTAATTTTCCCGTAGGTAAAAAGTAGCCTATGTCACTCAGTGACAATGTAGCTTTCTAACGGCAAAAGAGTTTTTGAAATCGGTCCAGTAGTTTTTAAGTTTATTCGTTACATAAAAAAATACAATTCTTTCCTCTTTATAATATTAGGTAGAAAGACACCAGTTCTCGTCCGATCACCGAGGTTAAGCAACGTCGGGCGAGGTCAGTACTTGGATGGGTGACCGCCTGGATTCATTTTTGGTTTTTGAATGTTTTGCCATACCGCTGCTTAAAATACGGAAACGTTACGGAATCGAAGTGACGCACCGTAAACGTCAGAATTTACCGCATGCTCTAACGTCGCCGTTTTTTAAGCGGCGGTATGGTCGCACCTTTAAACTATCGTCCGTAAACCGACTTTACAGACGACCGGTTTTTTGAAAACGACTCAGATTTGTGAGGCAGTCTTCTTCGGGGCTTATGGCGCATCGAGCGACGAGTGATATTAAAGCTCTTGTTTTATACTTGCAGTGGCGTGATGCTTCGCGGGTCGGGCATCAAGTGGGACCTTCGCAAGTCTCAGCCGTACGACGCGTACCACCTGATGGACTTTGATGTACCCATCGGCACCAACGGAGACTGCTACGACCGGTGAGTAGACAGACAGACAGTAGCTACGGAACGTCCACGATATTAACGTTCACGCAATTATACTTCGTTTTTTAGGGTTCCGTACCTAAAGAAAGAAGAAAGAAAGAAGACATTTATTCACTTTTACAAGACACACATTATACAAGAAAGTACACACAATTACACACAAAAAAAAAACAAATGTAACAAACAATGAAGTAATAAACATGTATGTACATACACAGCTCTGCATGGGTGTCCCCGCAAAAGTGAAACGGTCGCTGACTCAGCATTATGCTGAGGCGTTAGACGCCTGCAGCGCTGATTTTCTGTCAGAACCGTCTGCGACTCACGGAACGATACACAAATATACTATAATAAACCACTTACCTATACACCGTGAAATTTTAGTGGTTGTTTTCCCGAAACGAGGTGATTTAGTATCGATTGTACAATCGATTTATAATTACTATTTTGACTAGAGTCAAAAATCCAATTTTGAAAAACGAAAGTCGAAAATGACCGCAAACCAATAGTAACGCTTCGTTGGTACAAGTAGCGTACGATCGTACGATAGGTTAGGTACCAACGAAGCGTTACTATTGGTTTGCGGTCATTTTCGACTTTCGTTTTTCACAATTGGATTTTTGACTCTAGTCAAAATAGTAATTATAAATCGATTGTACAATCGATACTAAATCACCTCGTTTCGGGAAAACAACCACTAAAATTTCACGGTGTATAGAAATAAATTAATAAAATGATAAAGAATTGATAAATAGTATAGATTTATTATAGAGTAGCATAATAAGTTAATAAGTAAATAAATAAATTAAAATAATGAAAAGGTAAATGGAGAAGATATGTTTAAAAACAACAGGTTAAAGGGTAAAAACGGGACCCTATTACTGAGACATCGCTGTCCGACTCGCACTTGGCCGGGTTTTATTTTAGGGCTATTGAAAGTAGTGGCAGTGAAAATAGGATTCAAAAAAATTCGTGCTACAATAGTTCTAAATTAAATTAATTTCAATTTTAATTCTTGTTTCAAACAATTTAATATATTGGCACTAAGGTTCTGTGTTCCCCAGTGTTCCACACTTAAATTCCAATAATCGACACCCTGCTTGTCGCCTTTATTGCTACGAATTAAGATTGAAAGCGGCGGTTATTGGGGCACCTTACTGCCATCCAAAATCTACGATCAATGCTAATGAAATGACTAACGGTTGCAGCTACCTGTGCCGCGTGGAAGAGATGCGTCAGTCGCTGCGCATCATAGAGCAGTGCCTCAACCAGATGCCGGCCGGAGAGGTCAAGACTGACGACGCCAAGCTGACGCCGCCCTCGCGCGAGGAGATGAAGGTAACCGCTGGCTGATGACTGCCCGGCACTGGTCAGTGCAACCAGACGGGGGGAGGTCGAGACTGACGACGCCGCCCTCGCGCGAGGAGATGAAGGTAACCGCTGGCTGATGACTGCCCGGCACTGGTCAGTGCAACCAGACGGGGGGAGGTCGAGACTGACGACGCCGCCCTCGCGCGAGGAGATGAAGGTAACCGCTGGCTGATGACTGCCCGGCACTGGTCAGTGCAACCAGACGGGGGGAGGTCGAGACTGACGACGCCGCCCTCGCGCGAGGAGATGAAGGTAACCGCTGGCTGATGACTGCCCGGCACTGGTCAGTGCAACCAGACGGGGGGAGGTCGAGACTGACGACGCCGCCCTCGCGCGAGGAGATGAAGGTAACCGCTCTCTGATGACTGCCCGGCACTGGTCAGTGCAACCAGACGGGGGGAGGTCGAGACTGACGACGCCGCCCTCGCGCGAGGAGATGAAGGTAACCGCTGGCTGATGACTGCCCGGCACTGGTCAATGCAACCAGACGGGGGGAGGTCGAGACTGACGACGCCGCCCTCGCGCGAGGAGATGAAGGTAACCGCTCTCTGATGACTGCCCGGCACTGGTCAGTGCAACCAGACGGGGGGAGGTCGAGACTGACGACGCCGCCCTCGCGCGAGGAGATGAAGGTAACCGCTGGCTGATGACTGCCCGGCACTGGTCAATGCAACCAGACGGGGGGAGGTCGAGACTGACGACGCCGCCCTCGCGCGAGGAGATGAAGGTAACCGCTCTCTGATGACTGCCCGGCACTGGTCAGTGCAACCAGACGGGGGGAGGTCGAGACTGACGACGCCGCCCTCGCGCGAGGAGATGAAGGTAACCGCTGGCTGATGACTGCCCGGCACTGGTCAGTGCAACCAGACGGGGGGAGGTCGAGACTGACGACGCCGCCCTCGCGCGAGGAGATGAAGGTAACCGCTGGCTGATGACTGCCCGGCACTGGTCAGTGCAACCAGACGGGGGGAGGTCGAGACTGACGACGCCGCCCTCGCGCGAGGAGATGAAGGTAACCGCTCTCTGATGACTGCCCGGCACTGGTCAGTGCAACCAGACGGGGGGAGGTCGAGACTGACGACGCCGCCCTCGCGCGAGGAGATGAAGGTAACCGCTGGCTGATGACTGCCCGGCACTGGTCAGTGCAACCAGACGGGGGGAGGTCGCGACTACAGTCTTTGCTGTCGATTTGTATGACTGTCATACAATAGTGCATAATTTGTGTAATCCTGTACTTAATATGCGAATAATTCTAGTATAAGCCACGTTGATCTCGAAATGTTTATTTCGACGAAAATTTAGAAATACGGGATAGCCCAGCAATTGATCTGTGACGAACACATTTCTATTAAAATAAATTAGTTTGCAATGTATGTGCAAAAAATGTGTTTATTTACGACATCACATTATAAACCTCCAAAATTATCAGTGTTTCTCTACTATATTATGCATGTATTATACATATAAACCTTCCTCTTGAATCACTCTATCTGTTAAAAAAACCCGCATCAAAATCCGTTGCGTAGTTTTAAAGATCTAAGCATACATAGGGACAGACAGACAGCGGGAAGCGACAATACAATACAATGACTCTTTATTGCACACCAGAAATAGTACCTAAGCGATACAGAAAACAGGTACACAGAGAGAAAGTTACAAGGTAAGCAATAGGCGGCCTTACCGCTTAAGAGCGATCTCTTCCAGGCAACCCTTTAACAGAAAGAAGGAAGGACTAGTTTACAGCAGGTGGTGGCGACTTTGTTTTATACTATGTAGTGATGCATCATGTTTAGCAGCGCCATCTTTTGCCGAGCACACGAACCAGTAATGCTAGCTGGTCGTCAACAGATGGCTCTGCTGTCGCCGCGGCGGTGACTGTAGCGGTGCGGTTGTGCGGTTTTGGTTGCAGACGTCTATGGAGGCGCTGATCCACCACTTCAAGCTGTTCACACAGGGCTACCAGGTGCCGCCGGGGGCCACCTACACCGCCATCGAGGCGCCCAAGGGCGAGTTCGGCGTCTACCTCGTCTCAGACGGAAGCTCCAAACCCTACAGGTAAGGTACTACGTCATAAGTTTACTACATTTTTGCTACTGAAAGCACCAGGCAACTAGGTATCCTATTATCTCGCCTCATTCGTTTTTCGTTTAATACTTAGTACCTGGGCGAGCTCGGGCTGAAACTCGCAATTGTCTGAAGATGCAAGATCAAACATTTGAATTCAGTGCCACAGAATGAGTAATACCAAGGATGATATAGACTGGATTGGCAGTCGCCATAGTACAGATCGGCCGCGGAAAAATAGTTCGATTTATTAAATCTAGATGGCGCTGACATATAGCCAGACGGTTTGAAAGCAAAACAATAAGACTACAGATATTTCATATCATTGCAAATGTATTATTATGCAATATTTTTGAAAAATAATACATTTGTAGTAATATGAAACATCTGTAGTCTTATTGTTTTGCTTTCAAAGCTTCTGGCTATAGGTATGTCAGCGCCATCTAGATTTAATAAATCGAACTATTTTTCCGCGACCGATCTGTACTATAGCGACTGCTAATCCAGTCTATATCATCCTTGTTAGAACTTACGATTATTTTCACAATAACATACTTTTCCATATTTTCTGCAGCAAACTTGCGACGTCTGTCAGTCACTTAATATTAATTTAAAGGCTGAAAATGACCGTTCGACGTCAACTGACGTTACCAGACAGAACTTGGACATGCAAATGCATATAATCCGATGTCTAGTCATAATCATAAGTCATACTACATTTTTGCTACTGAAAGCACCAGGCAACTAGGTATCCTATTATATCGCCTCATGGATCATTCTACTTTTCGTTGACCAGTAATTTTTTGGAATGTGCTCTTCAAATATTTTTTTTACAAAAACGGTAAAGTGCTCGGTTTTATCATTAAAGATTTAAATATAAATAGGCACACGATTAATCTAACATTTAAAATTATCACTACGTATAAAAAGTAATCATTGTTATCTATAAAGTGGGTAACGCAGTGGACATGCATGTCCCCCGCCATTTGTATGGAAATTGATGTATTTTCCGCTGTATTACCAATTTTTTTGAATTTAAAGTTTTTTTGCTTTAAAACATTAAATTTAGTTATTTCAGTTTTTATATTACACTCGAAAAAAATCACCAGGTATGCCTTATATTTCACAAAAGATTAATAGTTACTTAAAAGTAGAGTGGCCCTCATTCGTTTTTCGTTTAATTCTTATTTATTAATAAACAATAATAATAATAATAATAATAATCATTTAATCATATATAGTTGTATAAACAATGAAGGACAAACATATTTTTGTCAGCACGAAAAAGAAGATAAAAACAATTTGCACATTTAATTTGTTATAACTCTGGCCTCCAAACTAAGCAATAGCCTCATTTCGTCTCATTCTGTATTCGTCACTTCGTCTTGTTCGCTATCCGTCACTATCTTATGTGGTAAAATTCTGTAACTTGTCTCTCTCTTAATAAGACTTATTCGTTTTTCGTCACGATCTTCCTTGGACTCATTCGTCGTTCTTCACTTACGTTTTTTGTCTCATTTACTTACGAACATATCGAAATAATTTTGGCGAATAAGTAAATGAGACAAAAAACGTAAGTGAAGAACGACGAATGAGTCCAAGGAAGACCGTGACGAAAAACGAATAAGACGTATTAACCCTTCGGATGCCTTGTACCGGATCCGTACCCAATTTAAGGCTTTCTTTTTGTATTTTTTTTTAAATCTGTATCATAGGATATATATGAAACTGTTGAGACTAAAATGCACGACTTTTTTTTTTTTACTTTCGGCATACGTAAGATTAAGAGATAGACGAGATGCAGAATTTGACCAAAAAAGATAGTGACGGATAGCAAAAACGAATGAGGCGAGATAATAAGATACCGGCAACAATAAATTCAAGAAGTTTGTCTGAAGATGCAAGATCAAACATTTGAATTCAGTGCCACAGAATGAGTAATACCAAAGACGACAGATAAGACTCTCAATCTCCATGCTAAAAAACGTTCACCGGAACAAAACCAAAATCCAGGCTTATGACTAGATGGCGCTGAGATTTTTCTTACATTATTAACTAGCCGGCACTACTATCGCATAATCCATGGAAACGGCGCCGCTCGTTCCCTAAATATCAGAATTGCAAAATACTAGATTGCCGACTTACGTTATTTCTAAAATACCAAATTCCCAGAATACCAGACTTTCCTGTCACCGTGTTTTTTCTCTATATCGGATTGCCAAAAAAGCTTGTTTTCAATCAAGGATGATATACTGGATTGGCAGTCGCCATAGTTAGTACGGATCGGCCGCGGTTTTTGTAGTTCGATTATTAAATCTAGATGGCGCTGAAATATAGCCAGAGGCTTTGAAGGCAAAACAATAAGACTACAGATATTTCATATTACTTGCAAATGTATTGATTACCTGAAAAATAATACATTTGTAGTAATATGAAACATCTGTAGTCTTATTGTTTTGCCTTCAAAGCCTCTGGCTATATTTCAGCGTCATCTAGATTTAATAATCGAACTACAAAAACCGCGGCCGATCCGTACTATGGTGACTGCCAATCCAGTCTATGTATATCATCCTTGTTTTCAATACACCATGTACCATTCAAAACCGAATTCCCATAATACCAGATAACGAAATCACCGAAATTTCATAGGTGAGCTTTACGGTGAAAGAAATATCGTGAGGAAACCTGTGGAGAAATTCGATGGTATGCGCGAAGTTCCCAACCTGTACTGGGCTCGCGTGGGAAGTGTCTAAAAATGTTCACTTTCCAAAAGCTAATGCCGAGTCTTCCCTATTTCAGAAACATCTTAGTAACGCTATTCGCCGATAGATGGCGCTGTACTTGGAACTAAACAAGCCAACGTTTGGCCGACGTAGCTTTATACATAAATATATTGTACCTCTAATCGTCACAGAGGATAGTTAGTTGAGGACTACTATCTTTTACATTGAGCTAATGTAGTGTGATTTTTGGAAACCGTCTTATTTAGAAAGATGGTTGGTGTTTATGTACGCTCCTTCCTTTAAATACCAGAATTGCAAATTACTTGATTTGATTTTAGACTTACCCTATTTCTAAAATACCAATTTCCCAAGAACCAGACTTTCCTATCACTGTGTTTTTCTCTAAATCGGATTGCCAAAAAACCATGTTATCAATTCAATTAGTGTTGCCGGATAATCGATTGTTTTTCCCCTAAATAATCTAAATATCGATAATATCAATATAATCGATACTAAGACTCATACAATTATATCAATTATAATCGATGGAGTACAGTTAATATTTTACAATTTAATCGATTATATCTACATAATCGTTACTATCGAAGAATTGCTTAAGATAGTATAGCTAGGTGCCAGATTGTTTCATGTATGTATCCTTACAAATGATTAAGTCAACTCATCTTGCCAACCGTAAAGTACTTAAACAAGATTATGAAGATAGAAAATTTTACGTAAGTAGATGTCAAGAAGAAGCCTAAGCAATAAGTAACAATTGTATCTTAATCAATCGATTATGGTACAATGATCGATTGTATCGATTATCTATACTAATATTATAAAGAGGAAAGATTTGATTGTTTGTTTGTTTGTTTGCATTGAATAGGCTCCGACTCTAATGGATCGATTTCAAAAATTCTTTTGCCGTTAGAAAGATACATTGTCACTGAGTGACATAGGCTACTTTTTACCGCGGGAAAATACCTTTTCCTACGGAAAAATTAATTTATCACGGGCGAAGCTGAAGCTGCGGACGGAAGACTAGTGTAGATATAATCGATTAAATCGATTTAACTGTAATATATTAACAATCGATTTAATCGATTATGTCGTGTACTTGATCGATTATAATAGATTATAATTGATATAATTGTATGAGTCTTAGTATCGATTATATCGATATAATCGATTTAATAGATAGTATCGATCATTAATCGATTCACCGCCGATTGTTCCATTCAAAACCGAATTCCCATAATACCAGATAGTGAAATACAGGGTAATTTTTTAATCAGTGCACAAATTTTGATACGTGATTCAGTATCGTTGATAGATCACGATTATCTGTTCAAGATTATTTTTTTAAATTTGAAATTTGGGTTGTTCATAGTAATTCATGCAATAATTGACAACATTTCAAAAAAATAAACTTTTTTGTTTTTTCGCGTTTATAATAGCTGGTTAAAAATTAGACTACCCGTGTTTCTCGGTTTTCCTTTATTTTAGTTAAATTCGTCGTTAATAATTTATTAAAGAAATGGTCATTAAAAAGCCCGTATATACAAAGATAGGCATACTAATGACGCAGTCTTAGCCTAATATAAAATTTAAAAAGTAAACTTAAATGTCAAAACAGAACTGTCATGTCATGTCAACATGTCAATTCGCATCGTTATCAAAACAATCCGTTGCCAATTCACGAATTTGTTATTTTCCGCGTTACTGCTTAGAGTTTTGAGTTTTTTAAATCTTTCTTTATAATGACGACCGGAAGAAAGTACCATCAAGATCCCTTGATAATTTGTTTCGTCTCAAGTTGCAAAAATACGGCGTTAATGGAAAAAGATAAACACTTTTTTCATATTCCTCGTGCATGTAGACTGGAATGGTGTTCGGTCCTAAATAAAAAGGTTCCGAAAAGTGCAATCTATATATGTGAAGATCATTTAAATGTAAGTACCTACGTAAGACGTTCTTTACCATGTAAATTATGTAAGTAATAAACATTTTTAAATCTTTTAATTGTACATATATTTTAATGTATTTTTGTTCCTTTTTTTAGCTTGAAGACGATTTACAGAATTATTACACATGGAAATTTGAAAATGTCAGAGGGAGACTTAAGCCCAGAGTCTCTGATCATTTCAAAAATATGGTTTTGTTACATAATGAACAAACAACAGAAAGTGCAGTGCCTGTACCATCCAACTACGAAAATAATACAAAAATCATCATGTGCATACCGGAGACGCATGAAAAGTATGTCCAGGCTCAACCAACAACAGTAGACTGTTCAGTGTCGACAAAAAGATACAGTAAGCATGATAAAGATTCTCTTGTGATGCCATTGTCAGGATCAGAATATCCCTCTGTTGATGGTAGCACCACTGAGTTTATAGGGTCTGAAACTTCCAGCGAATCAGAGTTAGCCTCAAGACAAAAACCCAAGGTTCTTTTTGGCAGAAACTATTGGTTAAGTCTGATAGAGAAAAAACCTTTAAGCTATATAGGAGTCTGTAAGCAGTACTATTGGATGATTGACTATCTAGAAAAATATTGTAAAATCCCTTCTTTGCATATCATCATTACACTGTACAAAATCAAAAACAATGAGACATTTTCAAGGATTGCTGACATTTCTCAAGTTTCATTGTCTACTGTTTGGCGAATGTTTTATAAAACATTAGATTGTCTGAAAGCATTCTGCAGCAACCGGATATACCTCCCTGATTAAGACAAATTTGCCATTATCATTCCGAACAAATGGAGAAATTTCTAGTGTGCACACTATCATTGATTGTTTTGAAGTGGAAATTGAAAAAACTAGAAGTCCTGCACATCAAGCACTTACATGGTCACAATATAAGCACTGTAACACCATCAAATATTTAATTGGAGCAACCCCTGATGGTTTTATCAATTTTATTTCAAAAGGTTATGGTGGTTGCACATCTGATATGTGCATTTTAGAAAAAAGTGGTTTTTTGGACATTATACCAGAAAAGTGCACTATATTAGCAGACAGAGGTTTTAAACATTTAGAAGCACTACTAAGAAAAAGTAAAAAAAATGCTAATGTTTTGCGACCACCTAGTGCCTCGAAAGACAAGAAACAAACTAGATCTGAAGTGATCAGAACTAAAGTTGTAGCTAGCCTTAGAATTCACATTGAAAGGGTTATTAGAAGAGTGCGGTTGTTCAGAATGCTGAAACCACACTCTGTAGTTAATAATAAGCTTATTAGTTCATTAGATGGTGCTGTTGTTGTAGCATGTGGACTTATCAATTTACAGCCACCTATAATAAAGTGCCATTAGATTTAATAGTCCAAGATCCCAGTGCTGCCAGACGTTACTTATTTTTTTATGAGTAAAATATATGGAATAATAATAGTATTAGTATATATTTTAAGCGTAGACAGGCATACCTGGTACCTTGGGCCTACAGCCAATCTACAGGTACGATCAAGTGCAAAAATATAAGTATTGATTTAATCCTCCCATTGTTATATACCTATACCTTAATTCGACAATATATGAGCTATGGGACATATTTATGAGCAAGTTGTGTGCACCCATATTTTTACACTTGACTGTTCCAGGTGCTAGAGGTATGTGAAAACACTACTCACTTTTTTTAATTTCTCATAGCTGATTTTTATGTGTTTTGTAGAGAATATTGTTAGAAATTAGTATTCAATAGGTACTGCCAGACCTCTCCAAGCGGCATTAACTTTTGCCAGACGCTATAAAGCTCTTAGAAAAATTATGTAATAGTCTCAAGAAAGGCACCTGTTGTAGCTTCAGACATTCATAACTGCATTATAATTTGCCAAAATTTAAGAATGATGAACTTTAAACTGTAAAACCAAATAAAATATAAATATTTAATAGATGCATTTTTACTTTTGGCTCCCAAATAGTAAATAAAACATTAATCTTAATTTGTTTATCCTTCAGTCAATATAACATTATCATCATCCCAACCTATATACGTCCCACTTTAGGGCACAGGCCTAGTCTCAGAACGAGAAGGGTTGGGCCGTAGTTCCCACGCGGACCCAGTGCGGATTGGGAACTTCACATATACTATTGAATTTCTGGACAGGTGTATACAGATTACAGGTTTCCTCACAATATTTTCCTTATCCATGGCATAGCTCATGGCAAATTTGAAATTTAATTTCACACAAAAATTCCGAAAAACTGAGGTGTGAGCCTGGGTTTGAACCCACAACCACGAAGTTGACATATACAACTGACTAACCTAACCTAACTTTAACAGGTAACTGGGGAAAATACTCAACTAAACTGTACTGTTGTGAAATTTAATGTTATGAAATAATATGAATATAAGGTGCTAATAAATTAGGTACCAATTCCAGGGCGTAACTTACTCATCAAAACAAGTCACCTTCACTCGGACAACATATCAAAATTTTAAAAAACGGATTACTGCTTTAGTAATAGAAAATCAAGACTTTTTTATTCAAATTTTATAAGGTTGTTTGAATAAAAGTGACTTGTTTTGATGAGTAGATTAAGCCATAGATATATTGGTACTTACCCAATTTGTTAGCACCATCTATAAAGCAACCAGTCTTTGTGCAATACAGTATGGGTAAGTACAGGATAATTTTACCTAGTTATGATAATAAAATAAGTTATAAGGGTTTAGACCAAGGCGGAGATGGCGAGATGACCTAGACTCGTTCCTGGGAGACTGGCCGGACATAAGTGCAGACAGGGAGAGTTGGAAGTCCAGGGGAGAGGCCTTTGCCCAGCAGTGGGTTAACACAGGCTAATAATAAATAAAAATAAGGGTTTATGACTTGATGTAATTGTAATAAAAGAACTTGAATTTGTGGGTTAGTATTATAATATTAAACTGACACTTTTATAACATAGTAGAGTCACACATTTTTTTTAGTATATATTTTCTCCAAAAATCTTCTGCACCAGTTAACAAATCATTCACATATGATACATCGTATGTAAGCCAATAATGCTTGATTATTTTTGTTGACTCAAAACTGGGATCAGCCACACAAAATAATGCCATACTTTTTCCCGTAGCATGCATTTGTAGTTGAACTTGAGCTTTAAATTTTGGTTGTATAGTGTTATCTTTTATATAATTTTCAAGTGTTTTCTTGCTCATTGGGCACTTCACTTCTACACAGAAATCAGCACAAACACCATCTGGTGTGGCTCCGATAAAAGGCGATATTAGTTTAAAACCACACTCTCTTATTTTTACTTTTAGGTTGTCTCCAATTTTTTTTATCACTTCTTTTTCTAAACGTTTTCCTCGTCTAATAGCTTTAGTATCTGGTACTTTATAGCCTCCAAGTATTGTTTGGACTAAGACACCATCAACTGAACACCTTGTAGCTTCGTAAATTCTTGAGGCTGTTATTCTACCCTGTCGAAGGGTATGCCACAATATACTGTTAGCTTGCTGTCTGGTTTCTGCTTCAATGGCACTCTTGATATCATCTGATAATAAGCTATTGGCAAAATGTTTAAAATTGTCCCAATCAACATCATTGGTGCAGTTGTTTGATTTATATTTTAGTAAAATATCAAACACACTATATTGGTCCAGTGTTTGTTTTGGCTGATTATAATTTAAAAGTAATGAATTACTAATTTTTCTTTTTTTGCACTCCTCTAGAAATGAGTCCAAGTTTGGTGTAATAACAGCCGATCGTTTCACCTTTTTCCCAATATCTTCGGCTAAGATAATTTTATCTTTTGTCACAGCAATGGACAATTTTGGTTGTGCCCAATAGCAAGCTACCGAGGTTACAGGTGGTTCTTCTGTTCGCTTTTTAAGCCACATTATACAACAAATGGCATGTTTGCAGCCACCTTCGCTAGCTGTACAGTCCGCACATTTCACATTCTGTATAACATCTTGTTCCTCGTTGATAGTAGCGATCACAGTGTACATTTTGGTACGAACTCTATGTTCAGGCATGACTTTGCATTGAACAAAGCAATGCGAATTTTCTCGTCGCACTTCGACATATCCCACACATGTTTCAACGTATTCCTCTCTAGAGGACATGAGAATCTTTGCTCCTCGAATTTCTGCTACATTGAAACAATCATTTGCCCGCATGAACTGTAACAACATCCATTCGTCGACTTTGGGCAGGTTGCGGCTATCTGCTTTTACAAATCCGTCAGTCACTTTCATTGTAAATGTTTTCAAAGCGTAATACAAAACAAAACAATTATTACAGAGAATCGATAGCGTGTCGTTAGAATCAAGTAATCCGTCAGACAGATAAAAAATAGACTGACACTTGACAGTTTGTATTTTTTTTATTTTTCAAGTGTTATGGTATAAGATGGACCAAGGGGCACTAAGTGTATGCCTATCATTCGCAATTCAACTTTTTTTACTCTTTTTCCTAAATATAAAAAAAACTACCGCCCAAAAAAATCCGAAAATATTTTTACTGTAATCAGGAGTGAAAAATCTACAAATGGTTTTTTTATTTTACTAACTTAGTGCATTTGAATTGTTGTCAATTGGTCGAGTTACTATGAAATACAAAAAAAAAATGATTAATTTCATAACGAAAAATACTGAAATTAGTTATTTTAACGACACTGAATCATATATTAAAATTTGTGCACTTAATAAAAAAATACCCTGTTTAAAGAAGGATAAAGAAGAAGAGAATTGAATTTGTTTGACTCATGTCCATACCATACAATAAATTATTTGATATTTGAATTATTAATTTGTTTAATTTTTATACTTTCTATAAAATTATAGTTTTACAAGAAAAACTTGGAGCGGTCAGTATTATATGGGGAAAGCATCGATAGTCGAGTTTATCGATAAAGGAACTCCCTAGTGTTGAGTCCCTACCTGTCATTAAATTATGTCTGGTCATCACTAATGAACCTGTTAAATTTTAACTGCCATCCCTGAGCAAGCCGTTAAGTCGTGCCACATTCCCGTTTTGCTTCCAAAAGTACCAGGCAAGCATAAATCGTTGGCGTTCGTCCGCAGATGCAAGATTAAGGCGCCTGGCTTCGCGCACTTGGCTGCTCTCGAGAAAGTAGGCAAGAACTCGATGCTGGCTGACATCGTGGCCATCATCGGGACATTGGACGTCGTCTTCGGAGAGATCGACCGATAAATAGAGCACTAAGGAGTACGAGGGAACCAGTTAGAGACCTGCTGGCTTATTGTCTAACGCGCTGACATATAGACATACACCGTGAAATTTTAGTGGTTGTTTTCCCGAAACGAGGTGATTTAGTTTCGATAGTACAATCGATTTATAATTACTATTTTGACTAGAGTCAAAAAATCCAATTGTGAAAAACGAAAGTCGAAAATGACCGCAAACCAATAGTAACGCTTCGTCGGTACCTAACCTATCGTACGATCGTACGCTACTTGTACCAACGAAGCGTTACTATTGGTTTGCGGTCATTTTCGACTTTCGTTTTTCACAATTGGGAATGTCTAAAAACAATTACCAGTGGTTTTTATATTTTTTTTGTATAGAAAAGTCAATTATAAGAAACTAATTTCAATATTTTGTCACTTAGTTCACTACTTTTTTCAAAATTAATTATTGAAACTATTTTGGTTGATGACGTCAGATTGTAATTGAGGGCTCACACACTGCCAAATTTCTAAATCTATCTAAATGCGTACGATAAGGCAACCCCTTTAATTATTTTTTGCGTGGTGGTACACTGTAACAAGTGTCACTTTACTGGCGCTGTCAAAGTGCTAGATGTCAGGCAGTGGGTCCAAATCAAACTCTGTAGTTATAATCCACGCGTAAATTTGTGAAGAATTCTAACCACACAGAATAAAGTACGAATTGGACCGGTCACGCAATTTACACCAAAGTCAAATGAAGGTCATTGCTTATTTGTTATGTAATAAATTCATTATATAATATTAAAATTAAATAACTACAGAAAACGAGTTAAAAACCATTTATCTCGAAATGGTTTTCGATTTACTATACATTGCAAAAAATAGACATCCCCAATTGGATTTTTGACTCTAGTCAAAATAGTAATTATAAATCGATTGTACAATCGATACTAAATCACCTCGTTTCGGGAAAACAACCACTAAAATTTCACGGTGTATAGCACTTACTATTTCGCTATTTCTTTCTGTTGAACGGTATAGGATGGTGACAGTAAGAGACGGTGAATGCGACATCCGCGCGTTAGGCGATAAAGACATTGGTAAATGTTAACTTATTGACAACATTTTTTTTTACAATTTTTATAGTCTGCGAATTCTTAATTACCTTTTTTTACACAATGTCTTCGAAAAATTGGCTTGATTTGACCTGTTGTTCCCTTAAATTAAAATAAATCAAAAATAATACGTAGAACAACTAGATACTTTGAATTCGTTTGTTATTGAAGCTAATATTATTCTGAAACAATAAAAAACGTGTTGACATGGTTTAAACTACTTTAAACAGTGTATAAATTCGAGATATTTGTAACACAAAGATATGTACTATGACCTTATTGATTACATCACGGTATCAAAGCGTGTAGTACTATTTTTAAAAGCTTTTTATTAACTTCCAGTGAATGTAAGTATGTATGTACGGGTCAAATCTTGGATGTTGAATTTGACCCACTTCCAATGGTCTGATTCACGTGAAATTGGTATACTTATGTAGGTTGGATGACAATGCAAGTACAGTCAACAAAAAGTACAGTCAGCGAAAAAGCTTGCATCGAAAATGAAATTTTTAACAAAATCTTTTTTTCAACAGTTTCTACATCATACTATAAAGGATTTGCACAGTGAATGCGTTCTGCGGTCGCGGTCAGGTCAAACTGAACGCAGCCCGCATTATGTACGAACAACATTGTCGGTCTCTATATATTTTGTATAGATATGCGATCTGACCGCGCGGACCGCTCGACCAGATCGCACGCACGCACAATATACACCGTGAAATTTTAATGGTTGTTTTCCAGAAACGAGGTGATTTAGTCTCGATTGTACAATCGATTAATAATTACTATTTTGACTAGAGTCAAAAATCCAATTGTGAAAAACGAAAGTCGAAAATGACCGCAAACCAATAGTAACGCTTCATTGGTACAAGTAGCGTACGATCGTACGATAGGTTAGGTACCAACGAAGCGTTACCATTGGTTTGCGGTCATTTTCGACTTTCGTTTTTCACAATTGGATTTTTGACTCTAGTCAAAATAGTAATTATAAATCGATAGTACAATCGAAACGAAATCACCTCGTTTCGGGAAAACAACCACTAAAATTTCACGGTGTATAGAGACCGACAATTTTGTTCATACATGATGAGGGCTGCGTTCAGTTTGACCTGACCGCGACCGCAGAACGCATCCAGTGTGACAAATCCTTTAATCGATACCGGCAATATATTTGCCGTCAAACAGAAAACAAAGCCGAATCAAATTAGCAACATTTACGGTCCAAAATCGAATGTCTTGACAGGGCTGTCAAATGGTTTAAGGGTTAAAATGCTTTTTATTAAATTAGAAAAACAAATGTTGTCAATGGGTAAGGAAAAATAATGCTATAGATCTAAGCAAAATCGGTCAAATACGATACCATTTTAAAGTTGTAAGCTAATAAATTATTAGAAATATGTAGTTTTCTTTTATTGTAAATAAACGCAATGATAAAACAGTGTTTCTTTACAACCCCAACTTTTAAGTAGATTTAGTTATTATTACAGTGATGAAACCGCCGCTTTAGCCTAGTTGGTAGTGACCCTGCCTACGAAGCAAGAGGTCCTGGGTTCAAATCCCGGTAAGGGCATTTATTTGTGTGATGAGCACGAATATTTGTTCCTGAGTTATGGATGTTTTCTATGTATTTAAGTATTTATTTATCTATATAAGTATGTTTATCCGTTGCTTAGTACCCATAACACAAGCTTTGCTAAGCTTACTTTGGGACTAGGTCAATTGGTGTGAATTGTCCCATGATATTTATTATTATTATTATTAAACCGGCCAAGATGGCAAAACGTTTCTTGCCTTCTTTAATTTTAAATGTTATTTCATTTTTAGGGTTCCGTACCCAAAGGGTAAAAAACAAAACCATATTAAGAAGACTCCGCTGTCCGTCCGCTGTCTGTCTGTCCGTCTGTCACCAGGCTGTATCTCGTGAACCGTGACAGCTAGACAGCTGAAATTTTCACAGATAATGTATTTCGGTTGCCGCTATAACAACAAATACTAAAAAGCAGAATAAAATAAATAAATAACGTGATTTTTTTCCCATACAACAAACGTGATTTTTTTGCTCGATATTGATAACGGCAACAGGTAGACGCTTGAAATATTCACAGAATATTTAGTTATATGTATATTCACTTTAAATAGTTAAATTAAAATAAAACAAATATTTAAGGGGGGCTTCCATACAACAAACGTGATTTTTTGCCGTTTTTATACATAGATAATGGTACGGAACCCTTCATGCGCCCGGTTTTTAGTATTTGTTGTTATACCGTCCACAGTAATACATCATCATCACATAAGCCATCTTATTCTGAGAAGAGGCCTGTTCCCTGCAGTAGGACAGTAATACATAATTGCTGAAAATTTAAAGCTTGAGCCCTGTGACGGACGGACAGACAGAGGAGTTTCAGTAATAAGGTCGCGTTGGCACCTTTTAGGCACGGAACCCTAAAAACTTGGTGTATAAGGTGAGATAGTATTTCACGCCAGAGCAACTTCTTACTTTACAAAGCACATGTTAGATTATTGTTTCTTCGTGGATATGGGTAGGACAGATGCGGAAGATGGAAAGAAGAGCCGTCACGTGTATCTTCATCGGAATGTATTTAAAGAGTCATCATCATCATCATCATCAGCCTATGTTCGTCCACTGCTGGACATAGGCCTCTCCCATGGCACGCCACTGAGCACGATCCTCGGCCACTCTCATCCAGCGCTTGCCAGCCGCCTTGCGAAGATCATCGCTCCACCGAGTCTGAGGATGTCCCACGCTACGTTTGCCGATCCGTGGTCTCCACTCAAGAACTCATCTACCTCAACGGTTATCGGTTCTTCGGGTTCTATGGCCTGCCCATTGCCACTTCAGCGTGCTAATGCTTAAAGAGTAACAAATTAAATTTATATCAAATAAGGATTGTTTGATTACAGCGCCACCTGTTAGCATATCTAGGAACTAAATAGATTGCCTTCGATCTAACTGACAGGTGATCAATTAAGTCATCTAGTTCAAATGAAAGGACATAGATGGCGCTATTCTCAACAATTATCATCATCATTTCAGCCGAAAGACGTCCACTGCTGAACATAGAAGCCGCCTCCAAGGTTCACCAAACAGATCGGTCCTGGGCCATCCGCATCATTCCCCGCAACCCTAACCAGGTCGTCGCTCCATCCTGTTGGACGCTTGCTTACCCACACCGCGTCTTCCGGTCTGCGGACACCACTCGAGAACCTTTTTACCCCATCGGCCGTCAGTTCTACGAGAAAGCCCTGCCCACTGCCACTTGAGTCTGGCGATTCTTCGAGCTATGTCGGTGACTTTATACTTGGTTCTTGCGCGGATTTCATCATTCATTATCAGGTTATATCGTGTGTGGAATACTGCTGCCACCTTTGGGACGGTTCAGGTCAGTTCAGTTCTTTATTTGCAATAAATTGAGTGTAATACAAGGATGGTACAAAAAAAAAGTCTCAACACAATTTTGCCAATACGGCGTAGCAAATAATACAAAGCAGAAAATATGAATAATAGTATTTAAAGTACAATCTTAACATGCAACATTTTACCTTTTTTCTTTTTTTGGTGTGGAAAATGCACCTTATGCATCGTCTCCGTTCGGGGAAACAGAGGTACGTGGGGCTCTCCCCAAGGGGCCTACCCACTAAAAACCACACGGATTCCCTCGTTTGCCATTGTGAACTCCACGGGAGCAAAATGTGTCACCGCAACGCCCACCGGCCGCCCCGGGATGGGGCTCCTCTGTCGACACCGTGCAATGCGGGCTCGGCACTCCCCGGCCTCCCCCGCTGGTGAAGGATTGTTTAAAGAGGTTTACTCCTCGTGGCTTCCGCAGATGCCCACGTTCCCGGCAAGCCGGGGTTACGTGCCCTCACGTTAGCTACCGCGCCCTCATGTCCTGCTCTGAAAGCAGAGCGGTGCCGAGGGTACGGTCGCTTCCGCCCACCAGGCTCCCCCTCGCCTTTCCGTGTCCGCCGTGGCAGAGCACGTACTCAGATCGGGTTGGCCTCCGTCAAAGGCGTCTGCCCAAGGGCGAGACGCCGTCCTCACTTGGCTCGGATCCCCCGCAACTAGTTGCGGGTTCACCTCACCACCCCTACCCCCCCAGTATGTCAGTCAATTGCCACAGGTCATGGACCCATCCGCTACTCTTCTCCCCCTTAACCACCAGGGCTAACAGGGGAGAACCGTAACGGTCGTGCAGCCCATACGTTTATCACCGCCGGGCACATGTGGAAATTGCTGACCCCCTCCCCCCCAGTCGACCAGTCAACCCCCACAGGCCATGGGCCCAACCGATGCAACATTTTACCTATAATATTCATTTAGATCGTATGGACACAGATCAATAAGGTATTTCTTTAGGGAAGTCACGAATTTAGCATAAGGTAGGCACTTTAATTCACATGGCAAAGCGTTATAAACCTTAGCAGCGACATAACTAGGGCATCTACGGTACAACGCTGTTTTACCTAAAGGGGCTCTAACGTCATGCTCGAATAAAGTATTGAGTCTCTCACTATTGAAATTGGTTTTACGGGGGAACCTGTCTGGGAATCTCCTTACAAGTTTGCAAAGTTTTAGAATGTAGAGTGCTGGCAAAGTTAGCAACTCTAATTCCTTGAAGGACCTCCTGCATGACTCCCGGCTGGATATTAATCCATTTAGAATATGCAAACATTTCTTTTGAAGTCTAAACAATCGCTCCATATCTGCACAACTACCCCAAATTGCCAGACCAAAAATAACATGCGACTGAAAAAAAAGCGTAATAAGCTTGCCGTCACGGTCGCCAAATGTAAACGCCTGTAGTGCGTATACTTCAAATCTTGGTTGGATGTAGGAGACAAATTACACTCCAAGTACAAACATGCAGATATATAATCGAAATCTTGAGGTTTACAAATAAAATCAGTTGTATGTATGACGAGTTGTCGCTACGGTTGCTTTGAGCCGAATGGCTTGCGATCTCCACGCGCGCCCGCACGCCTCTGCCCAGGCGACGATGTCCGAAGATTGCCGAAGATGCCCGATTGTAAGCGTAAACACTTCCAAAGCCGCTTTTTTCGGTTCCGCCAAGTATCAGCTGGCGGTGTTGGATTCGGTGGAGCATCGAGCCCGAAGACTCATTGGTGATAGTCCGTTGATCGGGAGCAGGCTACAGAACCGCGAACGCCGTTCGCGGAGTTGAATGTTTATCTGTTTTCACCCGACTGTCGAAGGAGGGTTATGTTTTTCGAGCCTATGTTTGTATCATTCTTTGGCACGCCCTGCAGCCGAAACGGCTCAATGGATTTATTTGTGTGATGAGCACGAATATTTGTTCCTGAGTTATGGATGTTTTCTATGTATTTAAGTATTTATTTATCTATATAAGTATGTTTATCCGTTGCTTAGTACCCATAACACAAGCTTTGCTAAGCTTACTTTGGGACTAGGTCAATTGGTGTGAATTGTCCCATGATATTTATTTATTTATTTATTTATTTTAAGTGTGAGGTGGTGTCATTAGATTCGTCTCAGTTCCGAGAGTGACATAGGGTATGTATTTTCCAGGAATTCCCGTCGGAAGGGGAATTATACAGGCGGGTTTTTTGTCATCTAGTATAATAAATGTATGATAATCTGCCACTTTGCATGGTGGGGGTGGCCATACGGAAGGGCGCGCGTCAGGTTTTCATAGGGGATGTTAATTCCAGAGACTGACGATTTGGAAGTGAAATGTGCATTGTTCTGCTAATAATTAACCTTATCATAATCTGACGCACTCGAGTACCTATTTTAAAGAATCAATTTTTTTTACTAAGTATTTTGACGGGGTGCCCTAGGCAAACCCCCCCCCCCCCCCCCCACATGAAGTGCTCATCTTCAATGGGGGTACTCTAGAGGGTATAGTTATCCCCCCGTATATTAATCTGCCGCGCTCGAGTAACTTTTGCATGTTGTGATCGGAAAGTTGATAATTCTTTGACGTCCGCTGACGATGTAAATATGTAACAGTTAATACGACAAGGTTTCATAGTGGCCTAGGAATCAAATTGGTTGACTGTGTACAGTCAACGTTATAAATAAGTGATCACTTTTGTACCTACTCGGATCGCTTTCAGTCGTTACATAATTTCGTATGACTTTTCAAACATGACATTAAAGTGACAAGGTACAAAATTAAGTGATCACTGATCACATTTATTACGTTGACTTGACCCTACAATACCTAAGTCCATACGTAAACCTTCTAAAAGCCAATCACTGCCAATCGCTGCCATGGCTGCAGTATCTTTGGAACCTTGCTTAAAGGGACTCCCTTTAATAATATATTTTAGTTATTATTATTATATTTTTTAAGGTTTTTAGTTTTTAACATTTCAGTGAATAAATCCTTATCCTAAAAAGTGTGTGTGTGTTACAAAATTATATACACTGACGAGCAAAAATAAAGGGTCGGCTACAAAAATTACGATAACTACAAAACCCGCTGTGATAGCTTCTTCGAGAAAAATGAGTTTAGTAAAAAAGATTTATTCTCAATTAAACTTTTTCTTGTTAAGAATAAAACTCTTTACTAAACTCATTTTACTTGAAGAAGCTATCACAACGAATTTTGTAGTTATCGTCATTTTTGTAACCGACCCTTTATTTTTGCTCGTCAGTGTAGTTCCCGCGGGACAGCAATTCACAAATTCTTCGCAGACGGAATACATAGGTACATACCTACTTAACATATTTCCGCTTTGCACAATGAGGGTTTTCTATGAGAGGCTATTTGGCGCTAGTATCGTCAGGTCCGTTTGTCAACTTTGACATTTATGTTGTATGGGTGTAACGTCAAATAGACCTTACGATACTATAACGCCATCTAGCGATATTCCACCTGTCAGAAAACCCTCATTATTTGACGAAATAATTGTGCAACTTTGGTGATAGAATCCGTAAAGTATTAGGTTTCATACAAGTTTGCTAGTCACGGTGACTGTCTGACGCCTTCCAAAAAAATATAATATATTTTCTAGATTAAGAATGACGACGTACTTTTTATGTGTTGTCAACGCACGAAGGTATCTCCAGCAGATTTTGTACAGCAATAGCTAGTTCTGATATCACTTCTATAGTTTATTGAATCAGGCGTTACTTTGCAGAGGTCCATGGATATTAATGAACTGAAACAATTACTTTGCTCACTCGTTACGTTTATAAATGTAAGAAATGCATGTTCATGCAGTTTCTGTGGCTCACACTATGGGGTTAAATTAAATAAGGGTTCCTAGTTGACTACGGAACCCTAAAAACAGGCCAAGTGCGAGTCGCACTCGCGCACGACGGGTTCCGTACCATTATCTATAAAAACGGCAATAAATTCACGTTTGTTGTATGGGAGCCCTCCTTAAATATTTGTTTTATTTTAATTTAATCATTTATTTTTAACATTTATTTTAATTTAATCATTTTTTTTTACGTGCTATGGAAAGGGCTATGCTCGGAGTTTCTCTAAAAGATCGAATTCGTAACGAAGTGATCCGACAGAGAACCAAAGTTATCGACATGCCCACCGCATCAGCACGCTGAAGTGGCAATGGGCAGGCCATATAACCCGAAGAGCCGATAACCGTTGGGGTAGACGAGTTCTTGAGTGGAGACCACGGATCGCCAAACGTAGCGTGGGACGTCCTCAGACTCGGTGGAGCGATGATCTTCGCAAGGCGGCTGGCAACAGCTGGATGAGAGTGGCCGAGGATCGTGCTCAGTGGCGTGCCATGGGAGAAGCCTATGTCCAGCAGTGGACGAACATAGGCTGATGATGATGATGATTTATTTTTAAAGTGAATACATAACTAAATATTCTCTGAATATTTCAAGCGTCTACCCGTTGCCGTTATCAATATCGAGCAAAAACGAGCAAAAAAATCACGTTTGTTGTATGGGAGCCCCCTTAAATATTTATTTTATTCTGTTTTTTTAGTATTTGTTGTTATAGCGGCAACCGAAATAACATCATCTGTGAAAATTTCAACTGTCTAGCTATCACGGTTCATGAGATACGGCGTGGTGGCAGACGGACAGCGGAGCCTCAGTAATAGGGTCCCGTTTACTTTGGGCACGGAACCCTAAAAAAACACTAATGCTTATTATACCCTAAAAAACCCATTCTTTCAAGATTTTACTTTACCACTTTGATAGGTCGTGGACGGACAAAGCATACAGACAGACGGACATGGCGAAACTGGGTTCTTTGTAGGACTACCTACGGAACTTTAAAAAGTCTCCTCTACTGAAACGCCCATTCTGTCAAAATGTCCATGCAGTACATCTATATCTATACTCTATACTATAATATTATAAAAACTTTTTAACAAAAAATTAAACCGCCGAAAAAACTGAAAAGCAATAAATAATACCTTTTTTGTTTGACCTTAATCTAGGTACCAGTTTGAAGTCGGTGCCTCAGCACTTAGCCAGGAGGAGTGGACCTATAATCGTCTACCTGATTGGCTTCTATCACTCCTCCTGGCTCGTGCTGAGGCACCGACTTCAAACTGGTACCTAGATTAAGGTCAAACAAAAAAGGTATTATTTATTGCTTTTCAGTTTTTTCGGCGGCTTAATTTTTTGTTAAAAAGTTTTTATTTTATACTTTTTTTCCATCCTTGGGGTAATTTTTTCCAAAATTTATAATACCAACTTGAAGGTATACCCTATCTATCCAATAAAAAAGAATTATGAAAATCAGACTACTCTATAAAAAGTTAGTCAATCATCCCCTGTTTTCCTACCCTTAGGGTAGGAATATTATTTCCAAATTCAAATGGGACCACCCTTGGGGTATACGCTTTCCAATAAAAAAAGAATCATCAAAATCCGACTACTCTGTAATAAGTTATGCGTGGTCATATAGTACAATCAGTAACTGAACAATCAATCATCCCCTGTTTTTCTACCCTTAGGGTAGGAATATTGTTTCCAAATTTAAATGGGACCACCCTCGGGGTATACGCTTTCCAATAAAAAAAGAATCATCAAAATCGGACTACTCTGTTAAAAGTTATGCGTGATCATACATAAAAAAAAAAAAAAAATATACACGTCGAATTGAGAACCTCCTCCTTTTGTTTTCGTCGGTTGATAAAGAGGAAAGATTTGAGTGTTTGTTAGTTTGTTTGTTTGCATTAAATAGGCTCCGAAACTACTGGACCGATTTCAAAAATTCTTGTGCCGTTAGAAACCTACATTATCACTGAGTGATATAGGCTACTTTTTACCGCGAGAAAATACCTTTTCCTACGGGAAAATTAATTAATCGCGGGCGAAGCTGCGGACGGAAGGCTAGTTGGTCCATAAAAACTACGTAATTTGGTTTGTTTGACATCTTTCCCGTTTACATTTGTCAATAAATAAACTTTAAAATTAAATTACAATCAACTCCGCAAACTCGTAAAGTTTTTATTGAAGACTAATTGATGAAGGTGATATATCTCACTTTTTAGCTAGCCGATTTTGTGACATAACGTATATGTTATAAGTCAAGTTATTCAATAACACGTTTTGGTTTCACAACACTATAATTCGCTTGCGTTTCTAAGTTTAAAAAAAAGTTTTGAAATGGATACTTACATTTTAAAGTTGAAAACTGCCAGTTTATTTTTAAATTGTATTTTAATTGGGCCCAGTTTGGAAGATTTTCGTAAAAACATATTAGCGGCTGTAGACATTCTTGTTCTTGTTTCGGTTCGCGGCAAGCGGTTTTGTTCTAACTGGCTGATAGGATAGTAGACAAACAATACAGCAAGATAACTGGCGTTTTGACAATTTCTAGATAACAGATAATCACAGCGAATCATTGATAATAGTATATTACTGCAGAGGCCGGGACTTAAGGGGTTGCCGGGCAAGTATCTAAGTTGACGGCCGAGTGGTACACGAGGCCGGCATGATACGAGGCCGGCAACCCCTGTTCCGGCCGAGGCTTGTATAGTGCTTTTCTCAAACATGCACCATCACCATCATCATCATCATCATCATCATCATCATCATCATCATCATCATCATCATCATCATCATCATCATCGTCGTCGTCGTCATCATGATGGTGATGGTGATGATGATGATGATGATGACGATGATGATGGTGGTGATGATAATGATGGTGGTGATGGTGATGGTGATGATGGTGATGGTGATGATGATGATGATGGTGGTGATAATGATGATGATGATGATGATTATGATGATGATGATGATTATGATGATGATGATGATGATGATGGTGATGATGATGATGATGATGATGATGGTGATGATGATGATGATGATGATGATGATGATAATGGTGGTGGTGATGATGATGATGATGATGATGATGATGGTGATGATGGTGATGATGATGATGATTATGACGATAACGATGATGATGATGATGGTGATGATGATGATGATGATGACGATGATGATGATGATGATGACGTTGATGGTGAAATATTTATCTAGGCAGATCACCATTACCATCACCATCACCATCTTACCTTACCTTAAATAAGCGTAGTGGCACAATGTCATAATGAACCAAAACGCAAATATTGCTTATAGTTTTTTTTTAAATGGCTAAATGCTATGATGCCATAGACCTATTTTAAACATCATGGTGCTGTGTAATGTGACATGAAACAATCGACGATCGCATTGCAGGCCTAGGCCTGCAACGATGTATTTTGAAGCCTGTTTTAAGGAACACAACGTAAACATTACATAGCATGTTTGAGAAAAAACTTTTTTCTATACCCCCTCCTGTGTCGGGTTATTTTATTAGCCATCGGCCAATGAATATCTATAATTGGCCTGGAAATCACTGACTGATGCCCACGGTGCACAGGCTCAGGCACTACTCTTCCTGAATGAATTCAGAAGGGAACTCTTGGTAACACGAGTTTGCCAGACATGCATCCCCATGGCGTATTAAAGTTAAAAAAAAAAAAACAAAAATGTCACGTTGACACTAATGACAAGTGTCATGGTGTCTGTTGTCTAATAGGCCGTCTACGTCCCGCACGGCGTTTGTTGCGTTGTATTGAAAACATCATCAATTAACTGATAGATAACATAATTATTTTACTGTAAAATTGTTTATTTGCAATGTCAGTTGAATATATTTGATTAAATAGACGCATTAATGAGACGCGGCTCCACTTAATGGCACAAATGTTTCCGGGTAATTTCGACCTAGAAGGTGACGCCGAAGCGCAAGGTACCAATTTCCCTTATTTTTTGATACAAATATCTTAAATGGGTGATCCATAGGCAAGCCAGACGGTTTATAATACTCCTCTCTTAATATTTCACGCAAGCACGAAGAAATAACGACTCTAATAACGGCATTTTAAGAACATGGTGTATTGCCCATTGACTGAAATGATTATACCGCCTCGCCGGTATATTTCCATTCATTGATTAAGAAAACAAACTGGCAAGTTAATTATAAAGTAACATAAATTTCGCCTCATTTCCTTTTGTTTTGTATGGGCAATTTTTTTAAAATTATTTACCAATGCACACAGCAAAATGCCTTCACCCCTCGTATGCTTAAGACACGGATCCGTGCCCAATTTAAGACATTCTTTCTGATTTTTATTAAAAACTGTATCATTAGATTTGCTTGCTTGTTTGCCTCCCTCTCATAATAAAAAAAATTGGATTTATATGAAACAATTGAAACAGTTCAGACTAGAATGCATGTTTTTTTTCATTTCCCGCATAGGAGGGGTTAAAAATAAATTGCTAGATCGCTTCTTTAGAAATATTACTTTTGGGAGTTTCTGTGCAACAATTTCAAATGATAATGTTTATTCCATGTTGTGATCGGAAAATTGATAATCCTTTGACCCACACTGACATTGTAATTATTATTAATAATAATAATAAATATCATGGGACAATTCACACCAATTGACCTAGTCCCAAAGTAAGCTTAGCAAAGCTTGTGTTATGGGTACTAAGCAACGGATAAACATACTTATATAGATAAATAAATACTTAAATACATAGAAAACATCCATAACTCAGGAACAAATATTCGTGCTCATCACACAAATAAATGCCCTTACCGGGATTTGAACCCAGGACCTCTTGCTTCGTAGGCAGGGTCACTACCAACTAGGCTAAAGCGGTCGTTATTATAGCTTTATTTGTCCATACAGTACAACAAGTTTCTATAAATTATTATTAGCAGTAGTACCATTCTATGGCCCCTCAAACCCACTGTTCACAACACACACTGTCTGTAATAACAAAAAATAAAACCGCCGAAAAAACTGAAAAGCAAAAAATAATAACTTTTTTGTTTGACCTTAATCTAGGTACCAGTTTGAAGTCGGTGCCTCAGCACTTAGCCAGAAGGAGTGGACCTATAATCGTCTACCTGATTGGCTTCTATCATTCCTCCTGGCTCGTGCTGAGGCACCGACTTCAAACTGGTACCTAGATTAAGGTCAAACAAAAAAGGTATTATTTTTTGCTTTTCAGTTTTTTCGGCACTTTAATTTTTTGTTAAAAAGTTTTTTTCCTATACTTTTTTTCCATCCTTGGGGTAATTTTTTTCCAAATTTATAATACCAACTTCAAGGTATACCCTATATATCCAATAAAAAATCAGACTACTCTGTAAAAAGTTAGTCAATCATCCCCTGTTTTCCTACCCTTAGGGTAGGAATATTATTTCCAAATTTAAATGGGACCACCCTCGGGGTATACGCTTTCCAATAAAAAAAGAATCATCAAAATCCGACTACTCTGTAATAAGTTATGCGTGGTCATATAGTACAATCAGTAACTGAACAATCAATCATCCCCCGTTTTTCTACCCTTAGGGTAGAAATATTGTTTCCAAATTTAAATGGGACCACCCTCGGGGTATACGCTTTCCAATAAAAAAAGAATCATCAAAATCGGACTACTCTGTAAAAAGTTATGCGTGATCATACATAAAAAAAAAAAATATATATATATACACGTCGAATTGAGAACCTCCTCCTTTTGTTTTCGTCGGTTGAAAAGCCTCCTCCATTTCTATCCCCTCTTTTTGTTTTTCTTCAAAGTCAAAGTGATTAATTGCTCATGTGTTATATTACTGTATGCAATATTTACAGTCACTTTTACCTACATGAAACAATATTAGTAATTAATAAAAGCTGGCGTCCGCGGACTGGAAGACGCAGTGTAGGTAGGCCTCCAACAAGATGGAGCAGCAACCTGGTGAAGGCGGCGGGAGCGCATTGGATGCAGATGGCGCAGGGCCGATATGTTTGGTGAGCCTTGGGGGAGGCCTATGTTCAGCAGTGGACGTCTTTCGGCTGAAATGATGATGATGGTGATGAGGACAAGGGGGGAGGCCTTTGTCCAGCAGTGGGACACAATTATAGGCCAAATTTTACTCTTGAGCAGTGTGTGTACTAGGGGCGTTCAATAAAAAGTGAGAATAAGTATAAACAACTTTTACTAAATGTCATTTTATTTTTCGGCATAGTCACCTTTTAGCATAATACACTTAGTATATCTTTTTTCTAAACTTAAAATTCCATTTTTAAAAAAGGTCTCATCTTGAGTACTTAAAAAACCTTGTACTGCAGCGACTACCGCGTCGTCGTCTTCAAATTTCTGGCCTCTCAGGTATTGTTTCAATCTCGGAAATAGGTAGAAATCACTGGGAGCGAGATCTGGTGAATACGGAGGATGCTTAAGGATATCGAACCCAGCATCACGAATTGCAGCCATTGCAACGGCGGACTTGTGTGCCGGGGCATTGTCCTGGTGGAACAGCACAACTTTCGAGAGTTTACGTCGCCGTTTTTCGCGGATCTCATTGCGCAATGTTGCTATTTGTTTGGCGTATAAAGTGCCCGTAATAGTGGCTCCATGCTCGAGATACTCAATCTTTAATACCCCTTTACCATCCCAAAAAACAGAGCCCATGACCTTACCGGCAGATGGGCTCACCTTGAATTTCTTCGGAGTTGGAGATGATGGCCTTTTCCATGTCATAGACTGCAGTTTCGTTTCAGGGTCGTAATGATGGAGCCATGTTTTGTCCATTGTTATAAATCGCGCCTAAAAAAGTTCCCGGTCTTGCTGCATCAGGTTCAAAGCTTCTTGACAAATCTCTAGTCTAGTTTGTTTTTGCGTGTCATTAAGCATTCTTGGTACCCAACGCGCAGATACCTTTTTCATACCCAAGCGTTCATGTAAAATATTATGCACCCTCCCTGTTGAAATCTTTACATTTTCAGCAATAAAACGAACTGTGACACGACGATCCGCCAAAACTGAGTTTTCGACTTTTTTCACAATTTCTTCAGTTACTGCTGTAGTAGGGCGTCCGGAGCGGGGGTCGTCCATTGTCGTTGTTCTTCCACGTCTAAATTCGGCGCACCAACGTGCGACTGTCGAATACGGAGGAGCATTAGACTCTAAAGTGTCCCGCAAATCCAAATTGTCTTGGTCCGTAGAAAAAATTTTCAAATACAAGTATTTGATAACGGCGCGCAGTTCAATTTTCTCCATTTTCGCTAACGTACTCAATAGCATTGCAAAGAAATTACCGTATATTTTTTTAAACAAAAGACAGTTAGTTTTTTTTTTCATAGCAATCAGCTAGATAGATTAGCTTTACCGCCCAGTATTTAATTTCGTAATATTAAAAGAGTTTGCATCTCATTCTCACTTTATATTGAACGCCCCTCGTATGTTGTATTATTCAAAGAGTTTTTCGAGGCTTTACTGCACCTGTGTGACTATGCCAGCCTCATTGGGAGACTCAATGGCCAAATTCATCAAACACTACTCCTGCCACGTCCAGATTCTCTGGCTGCAAAAGAATGTTTGATGTACTTGTATATTTGTACTGCATCTTGCGACACCGGACAACTCAAAATAACATTCACTGCCCCATTGGAAAGGTCTACATCATTTAAATAAGTCTCACGGTTATCCTTGGTCCGTATACACTCCACCAAAAAATGTATCAAGTCCTCAATCCTGTTACAATCCATGCACATTGGGGATTGGACAACTTTCATCATATTTAAAAATTTATTTAATTGTACATGACCTGACCACACTCGAAACGCCCACACAAGTAAATCCCTGGAGAGGCTATAGTGGCATAGGAATCACATTGAGAGTTTATTGTTACAGATGAAGCGATGCCACAGAGCCCCAACAACGAGACGGAGGTCAAATTCCCGTGCCGAGCCATCATGATCGGCTCCTACTTCTTTAAGCCTCAAGGCATGGTGAGAGAACTTTAATACACTGTTTGTAGGGTTCCATACCCAAAGGGTAAAAATGGGAACCTATTACTAAGACTCCATTGTCCGTCCGTCCGTCTGTCACCAGGCTGTATCTTATGGACCGTGATAGCTAGACAGTTGAAATTTTCACAGATGATATGTTTCTGTTACCGCTATAACAACAAGGGGGCTCCCATACAACAAGCATGATTTTTTTGCTTGTTTTTGCTCGATATTGATAACGGCAACAGCTAGACGCTTGAAATATTCACAGAATATTTTGTTATATATTCACTTTAAAAATAAATAATTAAATTAAAATAAAAAAAATATTTAAGCAGGGCTCCCATACAACAAACGTGATTTTTTGCCGTTTTTAGGGTTCTGTACCTCAAAAGGAAAAAACGGAACCCTTATAGGATCACTTTGTTGTCCGTCTGTCCGTCCGTCTGTCAAGACCCTTTTTCTCAGGAACGCGTGGAGGTATCAAGCTGAAATTTATATCAAATACTCAGGTCTACTGTCCCTTGGAGCTGTGAAAAAATCAAACTTCTAAGCCAACGCAATCAAAAGATACAGCCGTTTATGACGCAAATTTCCGTAAATTGTCGACACTCGCAAGGGAATCAAATCCTACAGGGTACTTCCCGTGAACTCAGAATGTTGAAATTTGGTATGAAGCAACGTATTATAGCACAGATAAAGGAAAAATTGCGAAAAGCATAAATTTTTAACGCAATCAAAAGATAAAGCCTTAAGCCGCAAATTTCCGTAAATTGTTGACACTTGCAAGGGAATCAAAACCTACAGGTACTTCCCGTGAACTCAGAATCTTGAAATTTGGTACGAAGCAAGGTCTTATTATAGCACAGATAAAGGAAAAATTGCGAAAAGTATACATTTTTTGTCTGTCTGTCCACATCAGTAACCAATCTACAATGATCCCACACTGCGCACATTTTGCTTAGATACATATAAATTTGTACGGAACCCTCGGAGCGCGAGTCCGACTCGCACATGACCGGTTTTTGAAATGTCCGCTTCCTTCTCACCCCTACTCCGATCTTTCTTATTCATATTCTGGCTCGTCCCCAGGTCCGTATATCCTCGGACGGGATCTCGATCCCCGCGCCCCGCCTCTCTGACAACCGAGAGGTCTCAGTCCACATCCCGCTGAAGAGTGTGGTCCACGTTCTGACCAGTGCTGAGTCGGGGCGTGACGCCGCCCTGCTGATATACACGGAGGCTGCGGGGGAGCCGCCGAAGCTGCGCGCCGTCCTGCATATGCGGGGGGAAGCAGGTATAAATTGAGCCTGGTACCAGGTCGATGGTACCTGGTACCAGGACGATGACACCTGGTACCAGGTCGATGTGGTCTGGTACCAGGTGGGTGTTAACTGGTACCGGCATGAGGCTGCCCGGTATCAGCCCGATGAGACCTGGTACCAGATTGAAGCGTCCTGGTATCATGCGGCTTAAACCCGGTATTAGATTGAAGCGGCCTGATACCAAGCGCTCGAAACCCGGTACCAGGTTGAAACGTTCTGGTGAAGACATAGGGATTGACGTATTGTTGTGTAGATAGTGGTCTACATACATTCTAAACGCTTTCTAATGGACAACCGCGAGGTCTCAGTCCACATCCCGCTGAAGAGTGTGGTCCACGTGCTGACCAGCGCCGAGTCGGGACGTGACGCCGCCCTGCTGATATACACGGAGGCTGCGGGGAAGCCGCCGAAGCTACGCGCCGTCCTGCATATGCGGGGGGAGGCAGGTATGAACGGAGCCTGGTACCAGGTCGATGATGCCTGGTACCAGTTTGAAGCAGTGAGGTGTCAGGCGGATGAAACTCGACTAGCGTTTAACCTGTTATAAAGGAATGGTGCCAGGAATGCATGAAATGTGGAGGATAAAGGGTGTTTTTTATTTAAATTTGGTGAGCAAACTATATCCTTACGACGTTTGTTAGTAGTTTCAATATTATATGGCAGGGCAGCGTGCTGTTTTAGAACCGTGTTTATTTCATATAATTGTCTCACTGTTGTTGCAGGATTTATACAGAAGGTCCGTTGGATACAGACGAGGGCAATAAGTTGTCTTTGCTTTGGCTGACTGTTTTATTTTTAGAGACTTTTACTTATTCATTGTCGGTCCCTTACTAAATGCTCCTTTCATCCACTCAAAGGTTGACTGGTAGAGATCCCTTAAAGGGATAAGTTCGCCTTTGTACATGCACTTCAACGGTTGCCAATAATGTTTTTCTTTTTTTTTTCTCTTTATTTTTGTACAATAAAGAGTTTACATACATAAGTAGAGGACTTTAGGATTGCTCGCTGTGCTCTCTCAATGGTTAATAATGCGAATTTGTATGTGCCGTTTCATGATGTAACGCAGCAAGTTAATATAGATTGACACAAACCAAAGTAAACTTGAAAGCCTTTTAACACACAATACCACTACATGTGCAATTTTCACGCTCTCGGTAATTTATCTATCTACTAGCAGCCCGTCCCGGCTTCGCACGGGGTAGACAATTATTTATTTTTGGAAATTTGGATATAAAACACTTTTTTTCACAAATATTTTTATTTATTAAAAAAATATTATTTATTAATTATTACAGACGTGCACGCCCCACTCCTGTATTTCAGTGCCCCCTCCACCCCGCCCGCCGCGATGCCCGGCGCGCTTTTCAGACTGCATCGCAAACAACGGCCACGGCGCTATGGCGGTTTTGTTTACTGTTTCAATTTTTTAATTCGTAATATCTTTTGAATGGAAACTCCAATTTAAATAATTTAAAAACTATTTTATAGGTAGTTAAATGGTCTTTACTATAAAATAATTTATTTGGATAAGGATTAATATAAACACATAAATAGCATGGTTTGAATTTGGTTAGCATTTTCATTAATGTTTAAAATGAAAAAAGTTGTTGTAGTGACATAATTACAATAGTTGGACATATGCTACCGCGGAGTTTTTTGTAGACATTATGATGTTCTTCAGTATTGTTGTACATTATTTTGTTCTATCGCTAATAGTTTCGGCAGCGCATTCGACGAAAGACATTTTAAGACTCATTTTTCTACACCTTCGGTTACATTGTTCAAATTTTACCAAGGATCCCTAATTTTTTTCAAAATGAAATGTAGCCTATGTCAAATTGGAAGAATGTAGCATTCTATTGGTGAAAGAATTTTTTAAATCGGCCCAGTACTTTTTGAGCCTATTCATTACAAACATACAAACATAGGTACAAATTTATCTATCTATAGAGGCATTCTGTTGGTAACCAGTGTATTTGTGGTCCTTCCAGGCCCGTACTTCGACCCGACGTCCCCCGACGACGCCGTGAGCAGTATAGCGCTGCTGCCGGTGGCGCTGACGCGGCGGCACGCGGCCGCGCTCCGCACACTGTTCGGGATGGTGCTGGACGAGCCCGGTGCGGGCGACGCACGGCTGCGGGCGCTGCGGGCGCGCGTCTCACACGCCTGGTACTGTCACAGAATAACTAATAGTACCAGCGTACAGAAGATCGCTCTCGAACAAATGTCAACTTTAGGTATAAAAATTTTCCTACTCTTACGACCGTTAACTGCTTGCACACGATATAGAAACTTATCGTGTGATACGAGCGTTCATATTCCGTTGGGCACCGCTGATCCGAAACCAAGGGCACAGGGTTCCCACTCGCCGATATTTAGGTAGATATAAATCAAGAAAGATAACAGTGTGTATTAATTCAGTAGGCTACCTTTAAACGCAACAGTATCTTTTATACGGATTATGAGATCGTTTAGAAGTCATTGTTTGTTGCAATAATCACAGAAAAATAAATATAATACTATATAAACTGCGGAGTGAAACCTGGTTCTGTGTCGTTTAGACCTGGTGCAGTTATTAGTGCGACGGCTGCGAGCCAATTGCGGCGTCTCAGCTCAGATAGTCAGGAAAACTGAATTAAATACCGGAGTAGAACACTTTCACAATCAATTTCACGATATTTCTTTGGCAGATGTATGGAATGTCAACATGACATTCGTAATGAAAAGCTTCCACTCTGATACGCGATTCAGTTTCTTTGACTGTACATGGGTCAGGCGGCGGCTGCGAGTCCGGTGCGGCGCCTCAGCTGCCTGATACCGTGTCTCTTAAGCCTGATACGGTCGAGTGCTTTAATTTGGGACCCATTTCGAAAAAGATATCCTTTGAATTCCTATACAATAAATATGACAGAATTGACCCTACAGTTAACTACAACCGAGTTTGACATAGTCACTAATGCGACGGGGGGGGCGGAGGGGTATAGTGTGGCGCAGTGACCCGGTACTTGTCTAGGCCTGGCCTAGAATAAAGTTAAATATCACGGGACAATTCACACCAATTGACCTAGTCCCAAAGTAAGCTAAGCAAAGCTTGTGTATCATCAGCCCGGTACAGTTAATACGGCGTCTCAGCGGCCTAGGTACAGTTACTAATGCGGCGGCCGCGGAACCGGTACGAGATCTCAGCTGCCTGGTACTGTGTCGTTTAGGCCTGGTACAGTCACTAGTTTGGATATGGTAGAACTACTGTTCCATAATTACTATACTGAACGGGACTTATCACACAATTAATATTTATTTATTTACCTTGACGTTTCGACGTTTCGGTTAACTCGTGACCACGGCTGCTGCAATGTGGCCGAAACGTCGAGGTAAATAAATAAATATGGATTGCGTGATAAGTCCCGTTGAGTTTAGTAATTATGAGTGAAAATCACGAAAGTTTAAAACAGTATACTGTTCCATAGTAACTATTATCTAATTTGCGGTTGTTTGGCTGCCTTTCTGGCTTCATAACATGTTTGTCTGTTTGTCTGTTGCAGCGCGGCGAAGGCGGAACGCGAGCCGTCGCCGGAGCGCCACGGGAGCCCCCCTCAGAGCCCCAACAACGAAGTAACCCTAGGTAAACAATAGGCGTAGCCAAAATACTGGTGTCAAATAACTATAAATTAAAAAAAATTAAAAACCCCCAACGCAAAGATCTCCTCTGCAGCTAACAAAGGAGCTGATAACTTTGAAACGGCTGAACCAATTTTGATGAAACAAGTCTAAGAATCATCGCCAATAAACCTGCTTTCAAATAAAAAAACGGCATCCAAATCGGTCCACCCGTTTTAGAGTTATGATGCCACAGACAGACAGACACACACATGGCGGTCAAACTTATAACACCCCTCTTTTTGTGTCGGGGGTTAAAAATAATATTCCACAAAAGCCATTTAAATTCCCATTGCTACTATCTAACCTTTTGAACGCCAGCGTCGGCTATAAACGACAATACGGTAATACAAAAATTAACCTACCCGCATCCGCATAAGAATCAATTTGGTTCGTAACAAAAACGATGTGTGGCGTTCAAAAGGTACATATGGATAATCGCCCACTCTAAATTACACCGCTAATCAGTAAAATTACAATTTTAAATACTTTTACATCATCAAGGAAAGTGTTTGTAGGTACATCCACAATATTGTCGAAATGAAATCATGTCCAATGGTTTTAGACGACCAGATGGCCTAGTAGGTAGAGAACCTGACTACGAAGCTTGAGGTCCCGGGTTCGATTCCCGCGTCGGGGCAGATATTTGTATGAATAATACGAATATTTGTTCTCGGGTCTTGGGTGTTTAATGTGTATTTAAGTATGTATCTATCTATATAAGTATGTTTATCCGTTGCCTTGTACCCATAACACAAGCTATGCTTAGCTTACTTTGGGACTAGGTCAATTGGTGTGAATTGTCCCGTGATATTATTTTTTTATTTTTATTTATTTAATGGTAACATTGTCAAGATTGATTTAGTCTAAAAAAATGTTATAATTATCTTTCAGCGCAATTACATTTTGACAAAATTATTATTGAACGTTATTGTTTTTGGTCAAAATTCAAAATGGTCAATTTAAATGGACGATTTTCCATTTGTATTTTATGATAATGACAGTAATCATCAATTTATATCAATATTCTTCTATTCCAGGCGCGGAACACGAGTCCCACAAAGACTCGGCGTCGTCATCGTCATCAGTGATCTTCCCCCCCTCCCCCGCCCCTATTTCCCTCTCCTCCCACTCCTCGCACACCTCTCCCCACTCCGCCAAATCCTCCGCCCACAGGAAAAGGAAAGGCCGGGGCAAAAAGAGCAAAAACAAAAAGCCCAAATACGTCATATTTAAAAATCCAGAGCCCAATTCGGTCGACGCGTTTTTGGCAGGCGTCGCGCCGATACTAAAAAGCTTGAATCCGGTTCTTCTGAATTTGGCCAAGTCTGAAATTATTACGGCCGCTTTGAAGTATGAGAGGAACATGTTGACTGACAATTGTATGAACAACGGTCATTCGCCAACTCAGTTTCCCTGATCGGGGTTAAGTTTTAAGTATTGACGATTTTTTGACGTGACAACGTCTAATTCCAATAAATCGATGAACGCCGGCTGCATAGGTACACGAAAAAGGATGACGCAATGTAACGTTACGTGTCAAGTACATTTACGTACATGCACTTACAGAGCGGCGAAGGCCAATTGCAATATTACGTAATACAATCTTAGCGCTCGGGTATTTTTTATTGAATGTTTTGTTACGACGTTGTCACGTTAAACCGACTTTACAGACAACCGGTTTTTTATGATTGATTTGACTTTTTATGGGTAAAAATGGGTTTAAAATGAATAAGCAGTTGGACGTATCTGTTAACAGTTTGGCTGCGGCGCTGATTTTTACGTACATTCAGACCGTGCGTTACTTACTAACACGATTTTAGCGCCTGCACAGGCGGTAAGACGCTTACCGTGCGGAAAAGACATGGTTTCGCAGCCAACGTGTTAAATGAATGATCTGACTATTAGCTAAACTGACGACTCAAACTGCACCTGACCAAAAACGTAAGTGACGGATATCGTGATATCCCTTTTTATTATACAGGGTAATTTTTAGGGTTCCGTAGTCAACTAGGAACCCTTATAGTTTCGCCATGTCTGTCCGTCTGTCTGTCTGTCTGTCTGTCCGCGGCTAAGCTCAGAGATCGTTAGTACTACAAAGCTGTAATTTGGCATGAATATACATATCAGTCACGCCAACAAAGTGGTAAAATAAAAAATAAAAAAATATTTTTTTTTAGGGTACCTCCCATAGACGTAAAGGGGGGGTGATTTTTTTTTTCTCGACTAATCCTATAGTGTGGGGTATCGTTTGATAGGTCTTTTAAAACCATTGCGGGGTTGCTAACATGATTTTTCTATTCAGTGATCTGTTTGCGAAATATTCAACTTTAAAGTGAAAATTTTCATTAAAATCGAGCGTCCCCCCCTCCTCTAAAATCTAAACTGTTAGGTGGAAAAATTTGAAAAAATTCAGAATGGTTGTAAATATATCAAATTTACTAGGAAAATTATAGCGGCTAAGATTGCTTGGAAATTATTTGTAGTTTAAGAGTAAATAGTAGCCTAAGGTATAAAACATACCTAAACTTGGATGATTCCGTACACATACGAAATCCTAAGAAAAATATTACTTGATTTTTTTGTAATGGCTACGGAAGCCTACCTTGTGCGTGTCCGACACGCTCTTGGCCGGTTTTTTAATCAGTGCACAAATTTTGATACGTGATTCAGTATCGCTGATAGATCACGATTATCTGAGGCGCTACTACGAAATTCGAAAATCGAAGCTCGTATCGTATTATCCCTCTCACTCTCGTGTCAAATCATATTAGCGTGAGCGAGACGGCACGAAACGAAGTTCGAATTATGCACTTCGTGGTAGGGCCTCTGTTCAAGGTTATTTTTTTTACATTTTGAAATTTGGGTTGTTCATAGTAAGTAATTCATCCAATAAATTGGTCGAGTTACTATGAAAAATAAAAAAAAATAAGTGATAAATATTATAACGAAAAATACTGAAATTTGTTATTTTAACGACACTGGGGGGCTACTCTGAAATTCGAAAATCGAAGTTCGCATCGTACCGTCTCGCTCGCTCTCGTATTAAATGCTATTAGCGTGAGCGGAACGGCACGATACGAAGTTCGAATTTTGCACTTCGTAGTATAAGGCCTGTATCACATATTCAAATTTGTGCACTTATTAAAAAATTACCCTGTATTACTTAGTACAATTTTAATATCCATGGGTCATGGGTCATACACGGTGTCAGAAACAAAAGTTGTCAGTCCTGTGGAAATAAAATTAGCGGCATCCTATTATCTCGCCTCATTCGTATTTCGTTTAATTCTTATTTCGTCTCATTCTGTATTCGTCACTTCGTCTTGTTCGCTATCCGTCACTATCTTTTTTTGTCAAATTCTGCAACTTGTCTATCTCTTAATACGCCTTATTCGTTTTTCGTCACGGTCTTCCTTGGACTCATTCGTCGTTTGTCCCCTTTGATCAATTATAACTGAAGATACACATTGCCGAACAAAATCCCCTTCAAAGAATGTCCGAACTTTTTTATTTGTTCGCATAACAATTAAAATCATCACCTACACAGAAATTTGAACCTAGTCTTTACTTCATTACAGTCGAATTTCGGTTGACACTTGACAGCTAAACTTGACAATTTCACGCAACGTACTGAGAAAAAAGAAGGCCACTTTTATCAAAGTGGCGCTCATTTGGCTCGGACATTTTCGGGCGCGCGACTGTGGATCTACAGTTATAATTGATCAAAGTTTGTCCCATTCGTTTTTTGCCTCATTTAGTTATTCGCCAAAATTATTTCGATACGTTCGGTGCTATGTGACAAAAGACTGCGAATGATAGTAAAAACGAGGGAGACAAACAAAGAATAAGTCCAAGGAAGACCGCGACGAAAAACGAATAAGATTGCAAAATTTGACCAAAAAAGATAGTGACGGATAGCGAACAAGACGAAGACGAAGACAGAATGAGACGAAATAAGAATTAAACGAAAAACTAATGAGACGAGATAATAGGATACCGAATTAGCGACTCCGAGTCGGCAAACTTAAGATTTATTTAAATGGGACAAAAGTTGGCCAGGCGTCCCGCACGCCGACGTAGAGTTGACTGAAAAATATTTGCTTGACTCTTTAAGTTTTGTGTTGTGACACGTTCAATTCTAAGTGTAATAAAATTTTCGATTAATTAAGTAAGTACAGCACTTATTTTGGTAATGCCAGTCACTGTGTTTCCGATCGATGCCCATTCAAACATATTGTAGATCAAATAATTACAAAGGCCGCAACAAACAGGGAGCGCGGGGCGCAGACGGAGCGTGCCCAGCGCGTTCTATAACACTGAATCAAATACGGTGTGCCGCGCTGCCGGCGTGTCACCGTATATTTGATTCAGTGTTATAGAGCGCGCTGGGCACGCTCCGTCAGCGCCCCGCGCTCCCGTTGTGGTGACCTTTAGAAACACGAATGGAGAATAAATATTGTTTATATAACGTAATGTAAATATGGTTGATTGTGTTATTGAATATCAGCTAGGTGAGTTAGGTATTTAGATCAATCAGTATAGACAAGTCTGTAACTATAAGACATACAAAGATCGGTTCTAAGGAACCAAGTCATCGATTTTAGTGACAAGAAAAACTGCATACAAGGATTTAAAAAAAAAACAACTTGGTTCGGGAATCAAACCCGGTCATGTTGGAGAAAAATATTTACATTCCACTTCCGGTACCTGTCTGTTGGTAGCCAAATCATGAATGTTAAATTTGGACCATTTTTCATGGTCTGATTGACTTCAAATGTGTAGATAGCATATATCTAAACAAATGTAGTTAGCAAAAGTACAGTCAGCAAAAAACTTGTATCAAAAATGAAATTTACCAGAAAAACTTTTATATTTCGTACTAAATACACACTGAAATATAGATGAACAGAAAAAACCCCAGAAAAAAGACCAATGCTGGGAATCGAACCCAGGTCCTCAGCATTCCGTGCCGTGTGCCATACCCCTACACCACCACTGGTCTAGAGATTAGACACGAATTTTTCTTATATATCATACATTTCAGTCTGCTAAATCATCACCTTATGCAGTGACAAGCGCACATCTATGTTACACCCTCTATCGACAGATTTTAACACTCCTTCGGAACTAACCGCTCACCTGGACAAGAGATGGCGCTACTGTGCAACCTGTGTACTGTGTGTGTACTGTGCTGTGCTTGTCACTGCATAAGGTGATGATTTAGCAGACTGAAATGTATGATGTATAGGAAAAATTCGTGTCTAATCTCTAGACCAGTGGTGGTGTAGGGGTGTGGCACACGGCACGGAATGCTGAGGAGCTGGGTTCGATTCCCAGCGTTGGTCTTTTTTCTGGGGTTTTTTCTGTGCATCTATATTTCAGTTTGTATTTAGTACGAAATATATGATTTCACGGGATGACCGTAAAAGTAATAAAAAAATGAAGTTGAAAAAATAAATACAAAACAATTTTTCGGGTTTTTTTTTTAATTTATGCACGCAGTTTTTCTTGTCACCAAAATCGATGATAATTATGGTTCTTAAGAACAGATCATTAGTATGTCTTATAGGTACAGACTTGCTCATACTGACCAACTAAATGCCTGTATTGTATAGTGTACTAGCGACCCGCCCCGGCTTCGCACGGGTGTAACTTTGTAAAATAGGTGTGAAAAATAAAGAAAGTCTATAATTTAAGGTGGTAAGTTTATATATTTACCTCTTTTTCCCCAAACTACACCCACACGAAGTCGGGGCGCGTCGCTAGTTTTATGAATAAAATTTCGACCCGTACATTTAATTTAAACGATCGTATTCTGTTAATCACGCCAACTGTCAAACGACTGGCAGTTATGTCAAACGCCATAAGGTTACATTAGAAAAGTTATTATGGACGGTAATTTTTCTTATATTTTCTAATTTTCCGCGCATATTTCTTATTTTTTTTTCTTTCATAAGAACCTTCTCCTGACAATGACGAACACAACAAAAAAAGACTTAGTGAAATCGGTCCAGCCGTTCATGCGTGATGCCGTGACCAAGGGAAATAGGGATTCATTTTTATATATATAGATTAGTAAGGACGATATAGCTAAATAAACCTTCTGTAGCTAATTTTACTATTAGAGAGAGGTTTCTGTACCATTAATTTCGTCTGGCATCTTGACCTCTGGTTAGAATCTATGAACTCGATGAAGAATTTAAACAGAAATTAAGCAGAGGTCTAAGTAACATACAAAATGAATGGTAAAGAGACCTCTCCATAGCGGAACTGGCTATGGCAGGGTTAAGGCCACAACAAACAGGGAGCGCGGGGCGCGCCGACGGAGTGTGTCCAGCGCGGTCAATAACACTGAATCAAATACGGTGTGTCACCGTATATTTGATTCAATGGTATAGAACGCGCTGGGCACGCTCCGTCGGCGCGCCGCGCTCCCGGTTTGCGGTGGCCTTCATTATTGTAAAGAATAGGCAGTCCTTTGGTTTAATTGTCTTTGGTAGTAGTAGGTAAATACATTATGTATATAAAAATGAGTAGAAGGTAAAGCCTGACCAGTAATATATATAATAATATTTCATTGGAACTAATTTCTGGGTCTGAATTTGAAGCCACTTTGCCCTATGGAAACCGAATTTGGATCCTGTTTTTGATTACGGGGAATAAAAGTAGGTACTTACCTAAGTCTAAATAACTGGTTGCCAATCGACAACTGGTTGGTTGAGACTATACTGAAATGTTCACACAAATGAAAACAGTAGCGCCCTCTTGACAAAGATCATATATTTCTGGTCAGGCTTTACTCCTTTTATTCAGCATTACGAATTAGGTCAATAATCTTGACCTGTGGACCGATTTACGAATTTAATTTTCTTTTTCCGTTACTCAAACGAAAGCATCATTCGATGGAGCGAAAATTGTGCCGAATGTGAAATACGAGACAGTAGAAAATTACAGATCTAATTAATCTTGTACACAAATTTTTACCATTTTGAATGGTATTATTTCTTGACTGATGTGATATGAAAATCGAAGTCTTTTTACTGAAAAGTTACGAGTATTGCATTTGTAACTCGTAAAATCATAATATACATAATATAAATTGTTAATGTACTCTCAAAAACCTTTACGCGTGTGGCAGATACGCAAACCGCACAAGCCAAAAAAAAAATATTCTAATATTAACTGGATCGTGTAAAATACCCTATTTTCCTTATGACCTATATATGAGTCGTTGGCGTTGAACCTGCGGTGCTGATATGTGTCGTTGGCGTTGAAAAGGTTAATGAATGTCCCATTTGAATTTTAATATAAAAATCTGCTGCGCGTTTTAGAAAAGGGACTTTTCAGTAAAAAGACTTCGATTTTTATATCACATCAGTCAAAAATACCATTCGAAATGGTAAAAATTTGTGTACAAGATTAATTAGATCTGTATATACATATATTTTTTTTTTTAAATAGAAACACTGCTCAGAAATGTTTACCTTTTTCTAATGCGGGGTAAAACGCAATATTGTGTATATAGTCGTTGAAATACAATAAAACGTAGTTTTATACAAGCTTGGGAGTATTTTTTTATTCATTACAAAAGGCCGTGCCAGGATAAGCTGAGTGATTCTGCCCCCCTCGAGTTTGGGCTTGTAATTTTTATGGACGGTGTGGCTTTACATTAGTAATCTAAACATATTGTATGCCCGTAACGGGTAGCTGTTGATACTTTGTACTACATGTCGACTTTGTACACTCCTCACAGTTTATGCAATAAATATTTCTATTTCTATTTCTAATCAATATGCAAAATTTGAGCACCCTCAACTTTATAGTTTTTGTTTAAAAAATAAAAACGCAATATGACTTTTCTTCTTTTGAATAAATATGTCTATGTCTTCGATAATTTTTTTTCTAGCCAACCGATTTTAGTCTGCTTCACATATAATTATTATATATACACTTACTAAAGGTGATTATATGACATCTATACTCTATACTAATATTATAAACAACAAACAGTAAACAATAATTTATTTTTCAAAAAAACAGTGTTTACAGAGAAGGCAAAGTGTTGCGGCTGTGCTTTGGCAATCTCTTGGGTGGTTCGGCAGAGGCAACTTCAATGAAGGATTCTTATTTTTTCTTCAGCAAAAATATTTATTTGCTCAGATTTTCTACAGGATTTGTACAATTAAAGAATTAAAGAAAATTACGAAAAAATCGAGTAATATTTTTCTAAGGATTTCGTATGTGTACGGGATCATCCAAGTTTAGGTATGTTTTATACCTTAGGCTACTATTTACTCTTAAACTACAAATAATTTCCAAGCAATCTTAGCCGCTATAATTTTCCTAGTAAATTTGATATATTTACTACCCTTCTGAATTTTTTCAAATTTTTCCACCCAACAGTTTAGATTTTAGAGGGGGGGAGACGGCCGATTTTAATGAAAATTTTCACTTTAAAGTTGAATATTTCGCAAACAGATCACTGAATAGAAAAAATCATGTTAGGAACCCCGCAATGATTTTAAAATACCTATCCAACGATACCCCCCCTTTAAGTCTATGGGAGGTACCCTAAAAAAATTTTTTTTACTTTTTTTTATTCAATCACTTTGTCGGCGTGACTGATATATATATATATATATATATATTGATGCCAAATAACAGCTTTCTAGTACTAACAGTCTCTGAGCTTAGCCGCGGACAGACAGACAGACAGACGGACAGACATGGCGAAACTATAAGGGTTCCTAGTTGACTACGGAACCCTAAAAAACACTGAATCAAATACGCTGTGCCGTGCTGCCGGTGTGTGTGACCGTATATATTACAATTTAAACAATTCCAAGAACCCCTGTCAAAAAAATTTTTTGGTTATTAAAGATGTCCGGCCCCGCGCCCCACACCACACAATTTCCTAACAAATATATTTATAAACTGATCTCATACTGATCTATCTACTCTATTGCGGACCCCTGATACACATGCTAAGGGGTCCGTGGACTGGACCCCACTTTAAGAAACCCTGACCTGACCTAAATAAACCAACAACCATAAAGACCACCACGAACCGGGAGCACGGGACACCGACGGAGCGAGCTCAAAGCGGTCAATAACACAATCATATATACGGTGACACACTCTGGCAGCGCGGCATAGCTTATATGATTCATTGTTATTTAATTGACCGCGCTGGGCACGCTCCGTCGGCGCCCCGCGCTCCCGGCTTGTGGTTGCCTCATAGACATATATAACAATCATGGACTTAATACCTAACCAGGACCGAGTACTAACTTTTATTAGTCAATCAAAAGTGACCCATATTACCAAGCCATACAGTTTAATAATGGCAACTAGAGACAGCGGTCCGAGAGATTACATACAAACTAGAGAAACTAGTGGATTGTGTCCCACTCGCACCATTACTTGATCACCCTAATTAGAACGAGATGCAATCCACTAGTTATTTTTTTTTACGGCCTCACTTTTTTGTCGCAGTACTCAGTCACAGATTACTTAATAGTTACTTCGTAACAGATACTGCATCCCGTACAAAATCTTGGTACTTACCGCGATTGTAGCCACAGATTATACTACTCCGTCTCCCAAGCCGTCTCCTTAAGAATGTGTGCGTGCCGACAGTGACAAGGGCTGGCAGTTTGGATTAAATTTTTTTTCTCTACTTGTTGTTTTACCATTTTGTCGGGATAATTGCTATATATTATATCCATGCAAACTTTCTAGCACTAATATTCCCTAAGCTAAGCCACGGACGGACAAAGGGACACACAGGGGAAGGGGCGAAACTATAAAGGTTCTGTTTTTGCCATTTTAGCTCTGGAATCCTAACAAAAAAGGATATTTATTGTAATGCGCAGAACACATTGCCATGCTCACAGTACCCCAGGGGGGGCACACTTACATATATCACACTTTTCATGCGACTACAGCGATCTCTGGTTGTTTGGTAAAGAACTAAATTAGCGGCCATCTTGGTTGACTTGTCAAACTTGTCAGTTGTCATTCATCGGCCATGGCCATGGCGTACCAAATTGTACGGTCAAGGACTTTAATTGATAGGCCATTTGCCAATGTTCGTATTTTAGCCGTATAGTGCAAATCGGGTTTAGCCGCTTATACTTCGTATATGCTGATTTGAATTAGACGGCTAAAATACGAATAGTGGCAATTAGCCTATCAATTAAAATTACGCGTAATTATAGCTGTACATCACTACCAACATATACATATAGATAGGTATACATCTATAGATACGTCACATTAGTTCTTCACCAGGACGTAGGGCAGCAGCACCTTCCATACATGCAAATTTGACCATAGAGTTGCCACTCTTGTTCATATAATATTACAATACTCTTTGCAGTACCCTAACGTTATATTAGATACGACGGTCAACTTTTGAACTTCGCATCGTGCCATCCCGCTCACGCTTATAGCGTTTTATAGATGAGTAAGAGGGACAGCACGATACGAACTTCCAAATTGTTATATTAGCTATTAATTCTAGCATAGTCATATTAAAGTTTGCCCCTGTTTCACCATTTTCACAAGTCCAGGCGGCATATTTTTTCCGTGGAACACGAATGAACGTGCGTCGGCGCGCGCTTGTGACAACCTACTGAAATTTCGATCGTAGCAGATGGTCCCCGCGGTAGGTAAATATCGCGCGTAAGTACATGGCATGCATGAGGCCTGACTCAGTCCTGGTTAGGTATTAAGTCCATGATAACAATATAGAAAAATGCTTTATCTGTGGCACCCAGTGACAGAAATGGCTGACCGTAGTCTGACTGACGGGACGAGCTCTTTATTTGTTTTGTTTACACACTAAAAACATCAATTTCATCACATACACGAAGTGAAAACTATTTTACACATTCCATAAGTAACCATGTACCGTTAAAGCAACTGAAAACGATGAAACTAAGTTAAAACTTTGCTTCAATGTGGGATGGACGCAACAAACATGACAAGCGAGTGGGTCACTACCGTAACTATTGTAAAACAAGAACCTAGCGACGTCCCAGAGTGCGATTTGGTGGTAAAACAAGAGCCTGAGGACTATTCTGAGGTTCATTTGGCTAATCGGGACCATAAAGAGGGCGAGAGTTCCCAAAAAGAGCTTGATCATGTAGACACAAATTCGCGGAACGAAGTTAAAGTAGTGATAGAAGCGGTACCCGACTGTGATGCTGGTAAATTATTCAATAACTAGTTAGAAAAGGTTTATTTATTATTTAAAATAATACACTAACAGCTCATTAAGCTGATATTATAAAATCAAAATAACAATGGGATTCAAGAGTATCATTAGCACAACAATAGGTACTTATAAATGATTAAATATAATCATAAGTCAATCTATTATTATTATTATTTTCCTTTATTTATAAATTGTAAGTCAATCTTTGATATCTTTATAAGGGTAACCTATCGATGTTTAGAAACTCTTTTACTCGAATTTCATTTATCCGAAAACGGTTCACCGACTTTTTAAAATCCATATGTTTTGTTTTTCCACAACTTCACAATGCCACGGATTCATTTCATCACAGTTTTATTTAACAACCGCTTTAGCCGAGTTGGTAGTGACCCTGCCTACGAAGCAAGAGGTCCTGGGTTCAAATCCCGGTAAGGGCATTTATTTGTGTTTATTTGTGTGATGAGCACGAATATTTGTTCCTGAGTTATGGATGTTTTCTATGTATTTAAGTATTTATTTATCTATACAAGTATGTTTATCGTCGTCTAGTACCCATAGTACAAGCTTTGCTTAGTTTGGGACTAGGTCAATTTGTGTAAGATTGTCCCCTAATATTTATATTTATTTTTATATTATTTGCCAACAAAAACAAAATCCCAAATTACATTATCCATTTTTTTATTTGCCAACCTAATCAGTTGCCATATTTTCATAATCTAAACGTAACGAAAAGCCGAAAGTATGATTTTATTATCTACCTAACCTAACATAAGAGTAAGACAACAAGACAAGACAAGACAAGAGTTGGATGTTTTCTATGTATTTAAGTATTTATTTATCTATATAAGTATGTTTATCGTCGTCTAGTACCCATAGTACAAGCTTTGCTTAGTTTGGGACTAGGTCAATTTGTGTAAGATTGTCCCCTAATATTTATATTTATTTTTATATTATTTGCCAACAAAAACAAAATCCCAAATTACATTATCCATTTTTTTATTTGCCAACCTAATCAGTTGCCATATTTTCATAATCTAAACGTAACGAAAAGCCGAAAGTATGATTTTATTATCTACCTAACCTAACATAAGAGTAAGACAACAAGACAAGACAAGACAAGAGTTGGATGTTTTCTATGTATTTAAGTATTTATTTATCTATATAAGTATGTTTATCGTCGTCTAGTACCCATAGTACAAGCTTTGCTTAGTTTGGGACTAGGTCGATTTGTGTAAGATTGTCCCCTAATATTTTTTTTTTAGCGAGCGAGCAAAGCGAGCGAGCAAGATGGTTCGGAGCGGAAGCGACTCGGATAGGTTAGGTTCAAAGGCTAATGCGGGAGCGTAGCGGAGCGAAGCTCCCGCATTAGCCTTTGGTGTTAGTTATTTTTTTTATAACCACCTACAAAACCCCCTATCCACATAGCAAACTATATTTGGGCAAGATTAAACAACAAAATTAATACTACGCTCCACACATTTGTCCACACAATCAATCAATTGTATGGTCGCCTTTTGTACCCCTAACCTTTGCAGAATAATAATTTTGCGGAATAAATATATATTTGGCAAATTATCCTTCGGAATTTCATACAGTTGGATTTTGAATCATTTGGCAAATAAAAAAATGGATTTTAAAACATTTGGCAAAAGAAAATATGGTAAATAAAATTTCGGACAAACAATAATTTGGAAAATGAAAAAAAGGAGTTTTGTTTTCGGAATTTTAATATTCGGAAATGAGCTTTTCGAGAATATGATAGGTAACCCTTTATAAGTGCAGACACTTATTGATAATAGATTTACAGAGTATCCTTTGCATATTTGGACTCTATTCTCGGTAAATGTTGTAATTTGTTTTATAAACTGACAAATCTGTTACTAATTCACATCACTTTTGCGATATCAAATTGCTGTAGCTGTTAAAAAATATGTATGTATAAAATATGAATCGTGGTAAAGTTTTAAATGGTTGGTGCCGAGAAATTATCTGCAATGTACTAACATATTTCAATAAAGAAAAAGATAACAAAGGTTCTTCTGAAAACTTTGATGGCCATTATAAGTAATTATTTACAACATTTTGTATTTTATTTAAGTAATATAATTTGATGTTTTTTCCTTGCTTTAGAACTTCATTGTACTAAAATAACAATTTAATTTATCTGCACACTCTACCACTGACAATGTCATATCATGCATTAGTTCAAAACCGGCCAAGAGCGTGTCGGACACGCACAAGGTAGGGTTCCGTAGCCATTACAAAAAAAATCAAGTAATATTTTCTAAGGATTTCGTATGTGTACGGAATCATCCAAGTTTAGGTATGTTTTATACGTTAGGCTACTATTTACTCTTAAACTACAAATAATTCCCAAGCAATTTTAGCCGCTATAATTTTCCTAGTAAATTTGATATATTTACTACCATTCTGAATTTTTTCTAATTTTTCCACCTAACAGTTTAGATTTTAGAGGGGGGGGGGCGCTCGATTTTAATGAAAATTTTCACTTTAAAGTTGAATATTTCGCAAACAGATCGCTGAATAGAAAAATCATGTTAGCAACCCCGCAATGGTTTTAAAAGACCTATCCAACGATACCCCACAATATAGGATTAGTCGAGAAAAAAAAAACACCCCCCCTTTACGTCTATGGGAGGTACCCTAAAAAAAATTATTTTTTTATTTTTATTTTACCACTTTTTTGGCGTGACTGATATGTATATTGATGCCAAATTACAGCTTTCTAGTACTAACGATCTCTGAGCTTAGCCGCGGACAGACAGACAGACGGACAGACATGGCGAAACTATAAGGGTTCCTAGTTGACTACGGAACCCTAAAAATGACATGAGCTCAATCCCTTTCTAAACGTGCTTTGATAATACGTCTATATCACAGCTTAACTTTTAGAGTTTGTTCCAAAAAATTCCCTACAAACAAGTTTTTTCATCATCATCATCATCCCAACCTGTGTACTAGTGATGTGCCGAGTCGCTGTTTTGGTGGATCGAGTCGGCTCGAGTCATTTTATGTGGTATTCGAATCCTGACTCGATTCCGCGACTCGAGTCCAGTGAAGACCTACTCGAGTCTATGTTTAGTATCTATTCACACTACTGTAAACAAACAATTAAATTCACTCACCGAGTACCGTATCGAGTCTGGCGTACTTGAATCAAAATATTTTTGTACTCGAGTAGGCGAGTCCTAAGCAGGAATCGAGTCTGTCTTACTGCTGTGCACAGACTTCTCAGAATGTGTGCGCCTAGGGGCTTAGTTCCCACGCGGGCCCAGTGCGGATTGAGAACTTCACACACACCATTGAATTTCTTCTCAAGTGTGTGCAGGTTTCCTCACAATGTTTAACTTGGCTCATGGTAAATTTTAAATGTCATTTTGCATATAAATTCCAAAATAAACTCAAGAGGTGCCAGCCTGGGCTCAAATCCACAACCCTCTGCTTGAAAGACCATCGGTCGAACCACTAGGTAGACGTGTGCGCCGATGCCAAAATCTACGGCGGCGGCGGCGTGATTTCGGCGCGAAGAATTTAAATAAAACTGTTTAGTTTGTAGATTATTTTTTATTAAAAATTAGATAAAATTTAAAAAATCACAAAACATAATACTGTAACGATCTCCGCTTAATTTTTGTATCAAAATTAGATAAAATGTAAAAAAACACAATAATGATTCATTGTAGTAAAATTTAGAATCCTTCCAAAGTCAGAAATTCAGTGTGGAAAACATTTAGAACTCGCGCCGATTTTACGCCGATATGCAGATCGGCGGCGGCGGCGTCGAAAAAATGACGGGTAGCGTTGCATAACTATCCATAGTTTGACTATCGATAGTCGACCTTGAAAATAGTCACAATATCGATAGTATCGATAGCAATTTCAGACCAATACTATTGATAGACATCAATACTGGTAGTACTGGTAGTAGTGGTGGTGGTAGTAGTGGTAGAGCCATGTTGTAGCTAGCCGCTGCACCACGAATGGGCCGGCTCGTCCGGGGCAGTACCACCCTCTCACAGAACACCGGCGTGAAGCAGCAGTAATCCTGCTTGCGTTTCGTACGGTCAGTGAGAGTGCCGGGGGCCCAATACCTCACCCCTTCCCTCTTCCCCTCCCTCACCCTCTTCCCCTGTTCCCTTTCCTTTAGGGCCGACAACGCACTGGCATCGCGTAAAGCGCTGCGGGTGTCTATGGACAGTGGTGATCATTTAACATCAGGTGACCCACTAGTTCGTTTGTCAGGCCTTTCTAACATAAAAAAAAAAAAAAAAAAAAAAATACTATCAATACTATCGTTAGTATTGCTTTCAATAGTATCGATACTATCGATACTATTGATAGTATTGCTTTTAAATAGTATCAATAGTTCGATCTATTGTTGGCAACGCTAATGGCGGATCGGCGCGGCGCACACGTCTACCACTAGGCCGTCCACGGCTTTTTACTTGTGCCGTAAGACAACAGTTTTATGACCACCATAACATTTTCCTTTTTCAGCTGAAGAAGACTGGCCCCCATACCCAGATGTCAAAGTAGAGGTGCTTCTAGACGCGCCTCCCTCACCATCACCAACAGCCGATGCATCCCAATCATACGTCTGTGACATTTGCGACAAAGCCTTCAAGCAGAACTCCTCATTATACCACCACAGAAGGCTGCATTCCGGTGAACGTCCATACAACTGTGAAGCATGTTCCAAAACCTTCAAACGAAAGGCACACCTGGATTCCCACAAAGGCGTTCACGAACCCGTACCCAAAGAAGACCTGGTCTTCAACTGTGAAGTTTGCGAGAAGACATTCACAAGAAAAATCAACTTAGATCTCCATATGAGAGTGCACACTAACGACCGTCCCTTTCCATGCAATGTGTGTGAGAAACGCTTCACTAGAAAACAGCATTTGATGGTACATAGCCTGTTGCACACGGGTGAAAAGCCCTTTCCTTGCACAGTGTGTGCAAAGCCTTTCAACACTGCCTCACACCTGCAAGTACACATGAGAATGCACACAGGTGAAAAACCTTACACTTGTGAAGTGTGTGACAAACAATTCGCTTATAAATCCCATTTCAACGAGCATAAAAGGATTCACACAGGTGAAAAGCCGTTCCCTTGTGACCTGTGTGAACGGAAATTCGCGTGTCGCTCGCAGCTCCGTGTGCATAGAAGGACGCACAGTGGACAGAAGCCTTATCGTTGCGAGTCGTGCGATAAAGAGTTTGCTTATAAGTCTCTTTATCAGATTCATAAACGGATGCACACAGGTGATAAGCCGTTCCCGTGTGACCAGTGTGGCAAAGCCTTCACGTGCCGGTCGCACCTGGTAGTGCATCAGAGAATTCACACGGGTGAAAAGCCTTGGACGTGTGATTTGTGTAGTAAACATTTTACGAGGAAGGCGCACTTGGCGGTGCATAAAAAAGCTCATAAAGACGGGAAACTGTGTGATATATAGATTGTTTCAAAGTTATTCTTATTGTTTAAGCACCTTTAGTATAAGATATTGTTTACTTTTATTATTAAAATCTTTTTAGTATGATGGTTTTTTGTTGGTTTTGCTCATTGAACATGAATGCTTAAAACAAATGTTTAAACGTTACAACAGCGTTTTAAGTTAAGTTCCTCTCTTCAATCTGCACAAAATTTTCTTCTTAACGTTCCTCCTTCTCTATTCTCTCATCACTCCTTTCATATATCATCTGCCATTTGTCTCTGGGATTCTCTTCCTTTGGCGTTAATTTTTATTTTTATTTTTAATATTATAATTGCGAAAGTGTGTCTGTCTGCCTGTCAGTTACCTTTTCACGCTCAAACTGCTGGACGGATTTAGATGAAATTTGGTATGAAGATAGATTAAAGACCCTGGCTAGGACATAGGATAGTGTTTGTCCCGGAAAATTGCCTAGTTCCGGCGAGATATCGATAAACAAATTCTTTGCAGACGAAGTCGCGGGCAACAGCTATTAAAGAATATTTGTTGTTGTTAAACAGTCTGGTCTAAGACGCGGGTGCTTGCTATCGCATTCACTATTTCTTTCTATCAAAGGGGCTCTATTACATGTCACTTTTTTTAAACTACCAGCACTTTCGGAAGGACCATCATTGCCAAGAAGAATGCGAGTTCAAGTACTCTTACTTACTTTGATACTCGTAAACTATAAATTATTTAGTGTTAGCTGAAAGTAAAAAGTACCCTATGTCACTCTCCAGCCCTTCAACTATGTTCGTACAAAAAATCACGGCAATCCGTCGCTCAGATCCGACGTGAAAGAAGAACAAACATACGCACTTTCACATTTATAATATTAGTATGGATTAAAAATAGTCTTATATCGTAAATAATAATAATAATAATAATAAGGATGGATGTGTTTCCGTAAGTGGCGAGTTGGCATTTTGAAGTTTAAAGTCCAGGAACACCTCTCCATCCTTAGCCGTTCACACCAATGTTGCCGCCTCGTTGCCCCGAGTGGGCAATAGTTTGAGGGGCCCATTTAGTGAATGGCGAGTCACCGCCTACCAAAAGTTCAGTTTATGAGATATTGAAATGGTAGGTGTCCGTTATCTCACTCCATAGCCCGGTAATCCTGTCCACAACATCCCAACCCCATAGCCAATTCCATGTCGCTTCCTACCTGGCAATAGATTGGCAACTGTGGAGGACTGTCCGCTAGCACATCCTCATGGTGTATTAGGGGATAGACCTCCATAGTTGCGCCCATCTCATTTATATTATATGGTACCAAAGGCCTCTTCATGTTGGCTTTGGCCCCATGAATGCCTTTCAAATGACCGGGTCCCAATGGGCCCGTGATCGGAAATCCGTACCAACATAATAATAATAATAATCATTTATTCATATATAAATACCTGGGATATGAAACATATAGGTACCTACTTGCTAGTTACTTAATACCGAGACCGCTCCGTTAACCATTCAGATTTAGCGCTTCGAAAGATGTAATGAATATTTCAATAATTTAATATAATAAATTTAGTGTATCTGCGATATCAAACAATTTTTAAACTATTAAGGCTGGATTTCACCAAACTTTTATTCCGAGATTAACGCTTACTCTCAGATAGTAATGTCAAACCGCCATAGTGATTTGACATTACTATCTGAGAGTAAGCGTTATTCTCGGAATAAAAGTTTGGTGAAATCCAGCCTAAACACGTTATATGTTACGAGTATAGCCTTTAATAAAAGTATAAAAAGGGTAAGTACTAATATTTAAGTTCCAAGAAATATTAGTACCCTTTTAAGACGTACGTACAGTCAAGTGTAAAAATATGGGTGCACACAACTTGCTCATATAATATAATCATAAATATGCCCCATAGCTCTTATGTCGTCGAATTAAGGTATAGGTATATAACGATGGGAGGATTAAATCGATACTTATTTTTGCACTTGACCGTATACAGGAATAGTGGTGTGATATCAAATAATTCGGTGCTACGTGCTACTGTACTGGTACTGCCAAGTGCTACTAACCAAAGCTATTAACTGTGACTAACGTAGTTCAACTACCCGACAAGAGATGGCGCTATAAATGCAGAAGCTCACCCAATCACCCATACATAATGTATACTCATTAAAACAGACAAATTTATAAAAGATTTTCTTTTCAAAATAATCTGATCAGTGATTAACTAGTCAAATATGTAATTCACTGGTTCAGAAATAGACTAAAATCCAGAAAAAAACACAGCAAAGTATAATGATTTGCGGATACACGCAGACGAAATTGTGAGTGAAAAAATGCTAGTCAATGAAAAATATTTTGCAAAATTTTTTTTTTCTGCTTAGCTTCGGCCATTAGCGCCATGCCATCCATCAGCCTAATTAAAAAGGATACTCTAAAGAGGGAATAAAATTAATAATATCACCGATAAAATAATAAATAATAATAATAATAATAAAATGCAATCGGTGGTAATTTTCAGAATTCAACACCACACAAGAATTCAAATAAAACCATAATAAAACCAACATCACCAACATCACCAACATTTCGAGAACAGAAGTTTTAGTCGTTTATAAAAGAGTCTTAAACATCCTCAAATAAAAGTACAGTTACATCAGTCATGTGGTAGCATTTGACGTGTCAAGCAAATTAAACTGGTACCTTATTGCGTTATAATAGAGTCGATATACGAATTTAAAAATGTCTTATTCGATCGGAATCAATACTTATTATTCGGTATAACTGTACATACACGATATACGAACTGTCACCCATACATCGCAAAACTATTGTTTATTTAAGTGTTTTTAATAAGAAAAAACCTAATTTATCACACTAATGAGAGTAGAAGTCAATTGATATTGGATCAAGTGTTAAAAATATTGCTTTCAATGTACTTAACACGTCTTTAGCTGCTGTAGTTTACATGGAAACTTGCCTCTTTGAAACACGATGTCCTGTGACTATTTATATGTTAAAAACGAGCCCGAATGGGTCTCACCGGCTATAATAAATACAGACACTCATTCCGTCGGTGAATTAAAGAATGATTTGCAAGGAACGGCGGGAAATGATAGCAAACTTGAGGTTTCTGAACCTACTAAAAATGGTATGTCATTAAAAATAATGATTATCTTATTGCATAGGTACTGTGAAGGGCAGGGTTTTTACCCCGAAAAAAAAGGGCGAATTTTTTAGAAGTTTTATAATTTACGAAAAGAGGGTAAAAAAGATTTGCCAAAACTGAGAGGATGTGCGGTGTGGGCAAAAGCTGTAATCGACACTGACATTTGCATTGCTGGTAAGCAAAAGGCCTACCGCGCGCGCCCCGGACTCACACCCGCCCCAGCGGGTCCCCTCGCTTTGACATTGACAGCTACATTTATACATAAAAATTAAAAAAACCGGCCAAGAGCGTGTCGGACACTCACAAGGTAGGGTTCCGTAGCCATTACAAAAAAATCAAGTAATATTTTTCAAAGGATTTCGTATGTGTACGGAATCATCCAAGTTCAGGTATGTTTTATACCTTAGGCTACTATTTACTCTTAAACTACAAATAATTTCCAAGCAATCTTAGCCGCTATAATTTTCCTAGTAAATTTGATATATTTACTACCATTCCGAATTTTTTCAAATTTTTCCACCTAACAGTTTAGATTTTAGAGGGGGGGGGACGCTTGATTTTAATTAAAATTTTCACTTTAAAGTTGAATATTTCGCAAACAGATCACTGAATAGAAAAATCATGTTAGCAACCCCGCAATGGTTTTAAAAGACCTATCCAACGATACCCCACACTATAGGATTAGTCGAGAAAAAAAAAATCACCCCCCCTTTACGTCTATGGGAGGTACCCTAAAAAAAATTTATTTTTTATTTTTTATTTTACCACTTTGTTGGCGTGACTGATATGTATGAATATGCCAAATTACAGCTTTCTAGTACTAACGATCTCTGAGCTTAGCCGCGGACAGACAGACAGACAGACAGACGGAGGTTGAGGGGGGTTGAGGGGGGTGAGGGTGCGGGGGTGGTGTGCGGGAGTTTTAAGGGGGTATGAACATTTCATTGATTTTGCCGTAGGATGCACCGCTTTCAAGATATTTGGCAAAAACACCAAGGGGGTGAGGGTGCGGGTAAGGGGGTGCGGGGGCTTCGGAGGGGGGATTCAAATTTCATTGATCTGCACCGTTTTCAAGATATTTGACAAAAACACCAAGGGGGTGGGGGGGCTGAGGGGGGGGGGGGTGCGGGAGAGGGTGGGCTTCGGAGGGGGGATTAAAATTTCATTGATTTTGCCGTAGGATGCACCGTTTTCAAGATATTTGACAAAAAAAAAACTTGAAGTAAAATTTCTATAGGGCACGCGCTTGACTTGGGACGAACGCGGGTGTGCGGGGGGTGCTGTGTGGGAGGGCGTGCAGGGGGTGCGGAGGGGTGCAGGGAGGGGGGGGTAATTTTTTTAATATCGAGGAACTAAGGAGAGCCATAATTGATGAAAAAGCAAATTGGATATAAAAAAATAAGCTGCCCAAATTACTAATTCCACGCGGACGAAATAACATGAAATAAAACCTGTACAAATTTAACTTTTCATATTTTTTTTTCATTTTTTTTTATTGTGTACATGAAACATAAAACAATAGGTTGATAAATTTCTAGTTGGCGTCAAAGAAGACAGTCAAACAGCCCAGCCCCGCTCTGGTCCTGGCTCACATCGGAGGTATTGCTACTCTTTATGATTTCATCAACTTATAGCATAAAAAATATGCATAATTACTTTACTAAACGGGACTTATCATGCAAATAACATTTTCTCAAAAATGGTATGAAATGTTGCCATTACGTCATCAAAAACGTCGTAGAAAGTAACGCATCCTGGAGACTAGCTGCTAGCTGCCAGGAAGTAATCTCGAGCTGCCAGGAAGTAAGTATGAAATTCCATTACATATCAAGTGTTCTAATTTGGAACCCGTGCTCTACGTCTGTGAAACACTGAAACTATTAAAAAAGTTCACACTTAAGAGGATGTATGCAAATGTGAGTTCTCTGATTAAATAACTGGAACATTTTTCACTAATTTATGTTGTCGTAATTACAATTTTCGTGTTTCAAATGTTTCAAAATTAAGAAAATTCTTATTAAAATTATGATTATTATTTATTTTATTAGCAGTACCTACGGCTGCTCACCGGCGCACCCGAAAAACTTTTTCGCTTTTAAATAATCTTAAAATTATGATGTTTGTAATTTAAAGTTGGCAGATATCTTAGTGTTGCCGGACAATTTATGGTGAATCGATTAATCGTCGATTATAATTGCGGCGTACAAATAATCTAAATATCGATTAGCCAATCGATGTATCGATTAAATCGATTATATTATTATTATTATTATTGTTATGTATTTTTGATTTATCTCTGTAATAAATTATAATAAAATAAAGCCAAATAGCAGTATCTTATTTGAAACATGTACATTACTGAAGTAACCAGTAAGTAAGCAATACTGGACGAGTACAGTGTGCAATCTGAGCCATAGGCTAAAAAAACAAGAGCACCAGCGTTCATGCAACAAGGTAAAAAGAGGGAGAATTTTAAAATTTTGGATAAATTTTGTCTGGTACTATTAACTTACTGGTGACTTTTTAAAGATGTAATGGCGACTCTATGTATCATTTATGAGAAAAAGCTCTTAAAAAGTATTCCCGTTTCAGTTTTACCTGAAATGACTAAAATAATTAAAGGTACATCTGTTGATACGTAAGCGAATAGCAGTATATTTTGTACCAACAAAGAATTTAAAAAATCAACAGATATTCATTAAAATAAATTTAAAATTCGTATGTACACCTGAAAAGGTAGCGTCTGGTGATACTCTATTTCATGCACTGTAATCTGCAAATGTAGCCCGTGTCCCACATGCATGGAATAAATTATTATTATCATTATAAAAAATCTGTAAAGTGAAAAAAGACCATTTTTATAAAAAAATGATTTTCTCGGAGCCCACTCTCACTTATGGTAGTATATGACTTATACGGCTGACGCTCCCCCAGATGGGCGTGCCCCCTGTGCCCCGCTCGCTCGTGGTCCCCGGCGCACCTGAGGATCCATCTGCGGTCGCACAGCGGCGCGCGCCCCGCTTGCTGCCACCTGTGCGGCGCGCGCCTCGCCACCGCCGGCAACCTGGCCAGGCACCTGCGCGCGCATGCTGGCGAGCGGCCCCACGCGTGCCCCCACTGCGCCCGCAGGTGACCCCCACTGCCAGCCGCGTGACCCCCTGCTGCCCCCTGTGCGGCGCGCGCCTCGCCACCGCCGGCAACCTGGCCAGGCACCTGCGCGCGCATGCTGGCGAGCGGCCCCACGCGTGCCCCCACTGCGCCCGCAGGTGACCCCCACTGCCAGCCGCGTGACCCCCTGCTGCCCCCTGTGCGGCGCGCGCCTCGCCACCGCCGGCAACCTGGCCAGGCACCTGCGCGCGCATGCTGGCGAGCGGCCCCACGCGTGCCCCCACTGCGCCCGCAGGTGACCCCCACTGCCAGCCGCGTGACCCCCTGCTGCCCCCTGTGCGGCGCGCGCCTCGCCACCGCCGGCAACCTGGCCAGGCACCTGCGCGCGCATGCTGGCGAGCGGCCCCACGCGTGCCCCCACTGCGCCCGCAGGTGACCCCCACTGCCAGCCGCGTGACCCCCTGCTGCCCCCTGTGCGGCGCGCGCCTCGCCACCGCCGGCAACCTGGCCAGGCACCTGCGCGCGCATGCTGGCGAGCGGCCCCACGCGTGCCCCCACTGCGCCCGCAGGTGACCCCCACTGCCAGCCGCGTGACCCCCTGCTGCCCCCTGTGCGGCGCGCGCCTCGCCACCGCCGGCAACCTGGCCAGGCACCTGCGCGCGCATGCTGGCGAGCGGCCCCACGCGTGCCCCCACTGCGCCCGCAGGTGACCCCCACTGCCAGCCGCGTGACCCCCTGCTGCCCCCTGTGCGGCGCGCGCCTCGCCACCGCCGGCAACCTGGCCAGGCACCTGCGCGCGCATGCTGGCGAGCGGCCCCACGCGTGCCCCCACTGCGCCCGCAGGTGACCCCCACTGCCAGCCGCGTGACCCCCTGCTGCCCCCTGTGCGGCGCGCGCCTCGCCACCGCCGGCAACCTGGCCAGGCACCTGCGCGCGCATGCTGGCGAGCGGCCCCACGCGTGCCCCCACTGCGCCCGCAGGTGACCCCCACTGCCAGCCGCGTGACCCCCTGCTGCCCCCTGTGCGGCGCGCGCCTCGCCACCGCCGGCAACCTGGCCAGGCACCTGCGCGCGCATGCTGGCGAGCGGCCCCACGCGTGCCCCCACTGCGCCCGCAGGTGACCCCCACTGCCAGCCGCGTGACCCCCTGCTGCCCCCTGTGCGGCGCGCGCCTCGCCACCGCCGGCAACCTGGCCAGGCACCTGCGCGCGCATGCTGGCGAGCGGCCCCACGCGTGCCCCCACTGCGCCCGCAGGTGACCCCCACTGCCAGCCGCGTGACCCCCTGCTGCCCCCTGTGCGGCGCGCGCCTCGCCACCGCCGGCAACCTGGCCAGGCACCTGCGCGCGCATGCTGGCGAGCGGCCCCACGCGTGCCCCCACTGCGCCCGCAGGTGACCCCCACTGCCAGCCGCGTGACCCCCTGCTGCAGTACAAGGTAGTCGCTGCAGTACAAAATTTTTTAAGTACTCAAGATGAGACCTTTTTAAAAAATGGTATTTTAAGTTTAGAAAAAAGATATACTAAGTTTATTATGCTAAAAGGTGACTATGTCGAAAAATAAAATGACATTTAGTAAAAGTTGTTTATAACATACTCATTCTCACTTTTTATTGAACGCCCCTAGTACATAGTATCTTTGCAAGTTTTTACTTTCGAAAGCTTGAGTTAAGACTGAACTTTTTTGTTACACACTTACACATACACACACGCACACACACACACACACGCACACATATACCCACACGCATACACACACACGCACACACATACACACACACAACTTACTAATTACTTATTTATAATTATTAGACTTAGTGTGGTTACCTTTTCTCGCTCACGCTGACCGCAGTGAGCTGCACAACTGTGTTGAGGTTTTTTACAGTAGTCCTGTGCTGATTCGGTTGTGCTGTTAATTTGTGTTCGGTACGGGTGTGGACCAAGGTTCCGTAATTTAAAGTATAGTTTTTAAGAAATTATGTTTTGTATCCACTAATTTAATTTAATTTAAGGTAATAGTCTGGTTGGAAGGAGCGGTCCCTCCCAACTCAAGTATTGTTATACTTACCGGGAGGGGCTGGACGTAATTGTTGATTTAATTAGTGTGGAAACGAATAAATATTTTTGTATTTTTGTATTGTATAACAACGAATGATATAAGCTCCCTCTGCATTGAGCAAAATATATTTATTGTTTCAAAATATCTATTTTTATAAAATACGTAAAGCATTTTGATTTTTATGTTTGATTATTTGATTAGACCTAGTGGTTAGAGAACCTGACTACGAAGCTTGAGGTCCCGGGTTCGATTCCCGGTCGGGGCAGATATTTGTATGAATAATACGAATGTTTGTTCTCGTGTCTTGGGTGTTTAATATGTATTTAAGTATGTATCTATCTATCAATATAAGTATGTTTATACGTTGCCTAGTACCCATAACAGAAGCTTTGCTTACTTTGGGACAAAGTCAATTGGTGTAAATTGTCCCGTGATATTTATTTATCTATTGTTTATTTATAAAGATGACGCTATTGTGTTAACCAGAGGGCTAAGTGGCATACAAAATGAACGGCATAGAGACCTCTTTACAGCGAAACTAGCTAGACTTGCGCAGTCCTCTCAATAAAAACCCCGAATTTAACAGAACCTATTGTTTCAGGTTCACCCAAAAATCTGTTCTAATCAAGCACATACGCATACATACGGGCGAAACTCCATTCTCATGCAACATATGCCACAAGAAGTTCTCACGCAGCTTCACTTTGGCCTGCCATCTTAAAATTCACGGTGAGAAATACGTGACAGAAGAAAAACCGACGACCCAAAGCCTCCCCGAAAGCTGGACATGCGATGTCTGCAGCAAAACGTTCAAGAACAAATCTTACAAACATGCCCACATGCAAATACACACTAGAACGAAGGAGTATGCCTGCCAAATATGTCAAAAAACATTCGCACATGTGAACAACTTGGAGAAACATATGAAGGTGCATTCGGAGAAAGAAAGAACCTGTACAGTTTGTGGTAAAGAATTGAAGACTCAAGCTAATCTGGCCAGGCATATGTTGGTGCATACTGGCGAAAGACCTTTCCCCTGTGGCTTTTGTGACAAGAGATTCACCCAAAAAAGCGTCTTGGTGAAACATGAAAGGGTACACACTGGCGAATTGCCTTACTCCTGCGAAATTTGCACGAAGAAGTTTTCGCGGAGTTTCACGTTGGACAATCATTTGAAAAGGGTGCATAAGATAGTTAAAGATAAAAATGGTAAAAATAAACACAAAGATAAATTGGATGATGTTGGTAAAGCATCATGCGATATAAATGAAAAGCTAAAAGCATGTGATACAGATAAGGATTGTAATGAAGATAGCTTTGAATTTGAAGATGCTATTCTAGAAACTAGTGATGTAGATAAAAATGAAAAAGAAACAGTGTGCGATACTAAACCATATTGGTGTGGCGATTGCGATTCCTGGCATGCTACCAGCGATGAGTTTTACAAGCATGAATGTGTCCATGAAAAAAAATACACAAATAGTGAAATTGAAACAGTTATAGAAGATCCGATCGTCGAAAAAGTGAAAACTGAAAAGAAAAGTAAAAAACGTTGGAAGTGTAAGAAATGTGACAAGAAATTTAAAACTAAATCATATTATAAAGCCCATTTGAGATCCCATGACGGAGAAACTCCTGGTTATTGCGATATATGTCAAAAACATTTCAATACTAATGGCAATTTGGTTCGCCATATGCTTATACATACCGGTGTGAAACCATTCTCATGTGAATTCTGCAACAAGAACTTCACACAAAAAAGTGTGTTAATAAAACACCAACGAATTCATACAGGAGAAATGCCGTACAGTTGTGACATTTGTGATAAGAAATTCGCTCGGAGTTTTACGCTTTTGAACCACAAGAAGGTTCATAGCATTGTCAAACCGTTCTCATGTAGATTTTGTGATAAATCGTTCACCCAAAGAAGTGCAATGACGATACATGAAAGGAATCATACTGGGGAACGTCCGTTTTCGTGCAATTTGTGTAATAAGAAATTTACAAGTAACAGTACGTTAAAAAGTCATAATCGTATACATACAGGGAATAAGCAGTTTTTGTGTGATATTTGCTATAAACAGTTCACGAGTAGTAGTAATTTTTACAGTCATATGAGAATCCATAAGGGAGACAAGAGACATAGTTGTGATGTATGTGAAAAGAAGTTTTATACGAACAGCAGTCTTACTAAACATAAAAAGGTGCACGATAATAAGGTGAGTGAAATCAGCAAAGTCTTATTTAGACTTTCTTCTAATATAAATCTCGTGTCACAGTGTTTGTTATCGAACTTCTCCGAAACGGCTTGACCGATTTTTGTACAAAAAAAACCGGCCAAGTGCGAGTCGGACTCGCGGACCGAGGGTTCCGTACAAAATTACGTGTATCTATGAACATCCAGTCTTAGCAGACCCCTGCTCCTAAGCAAAATGTGCGCAGTGTGGAATCATATAGACATAGACAGACAGACAAAAAAATTTATGCTTTTCGCAATTTTTCCTTAATCTTTGCTATAAGACCTTGCATCGTATCAAATTTCAAGATTCTGAGTTCACGGGAAGTACCCTGTAGGTTTTGATTCCCTTGCGAGTGTCGAAAATTGCCGGCATAAATGGCCGTATCTTTTGATTGCGTTGGTTTAGAAGTTTGATTTTTTCACAGCTCCAAGGGACAGTAGACCTGTGTATTTGATATAAATTTCAGCTTGATACCTCCACGCGTTCCTGAGAAAAAGGGTCTTGACAGACGGACGGACAACAAAAAAAAATTTAGTGCATAAAGTAAAATCTTCATCAAAGCCACAAACAGTAGTATAAAATACTAGCGGACCCGACAGACGTCGTCCTGCATGAACCTAGATACCGACTGCAGCGCCATCTGTCGGGCTGATTTGTGAATCTAAATCATCTAGCGCGCCACCCAAACTCATACAAAAAAACATTCAAATCGGTGCAGCCGTTTAGGAGGAGTTCAGTGACAAACACACGTACAGTGGAATTATATATATAAAGATAAGTTTCTTATTTTTTTTTTATGTAACTAGGTATGTAGTATTTTATATTGCGGTATATTGCGAAATTAACAAAACTAGGCAAATCTAGTACATTATTGTAGAAGTTGCAATGCATGAAAAATAAGAGCTTGTATATTTAAGTATATAATGTTGCTGTTTTATTTCCTTGCAATAGAAATGAAAAAGCAGTGTGAAACTCGAGCATTAAACCCATTTCCCCCTCGATGTGTATCCTCCCTCGCGCCGGCTCGGGTTATATGAACGGCTCGGGTAAAATCGCTCGTTTTATGCTCTCGTTGCACAATCTACTATTTTTTCACCATTTTTAACTCTATCTTAGTTTGAAGAACACGTTCTTTGATTGAAGTCATTTGCGTTAGCCGCCTATTATTATGTTACATATCGTCATGGACTTAATAACCTAACCGGACTGAGTACTAACTTTTATTAGTCAATCCAAAGTGACCCATATTACCAAGCCATACAGTTTAATAATGGCAACTAGAGACAGCGGTCCGAGAGATTACATACAAACTAGAGAAACTAGAGAATTGTGTCCCACTCGCACCATTACTTGATCTGATCACCCTAATTAGAACGAGATGCAACTCTCTGGTTTGTTTTTTATTCGGCGTCGCTTTTTTGTCGCAGTACTCAGTCTCCTGGTTAGGTGTTGAGTCCATGCATATCGTATGTCTCTTCCTGTTTGTGTGAGTATGGTTTGTGGTGTAGCTGGTCCCGGAGTTGGCCGACCCGTGCAAGCCGCTGGCGTGCGCGTGCGGGCGCCGGTTCAGCGCACGCGCCGCGTTACTGCGGCACGCGCGCGCGCACGCCGCGCCGCGCCCGCACGCCTGCCCGCTCTGCGACAAACGGTAACCGTCGTCACCATCACAGCTATTTATGCAACTGTATCGTAATAGGGGTCCTTAAAACACGAATGTGGTTTCATAAAGGGTCACATGAGTGTGTTAAGGCCAAATTGCGTACAGTTGCATACAATATTTCATCATCTCTCACACATTTTTCCAAAAACGAAGTAGCCTTTTTCCATTTTTCATGCCATAAAATCTTGATAGCATGTGTCGTATAATTTTCTGAACTTTGCTAGTAATAAATTATGAGTCATTTCCTTCGCCGCATCTAAAATATCGGGCGGCGTCAAATTTTCTTCGCATTCACTGATATCAGATATTTTTAAGCAACAACAAAATTTTCCCACGAAAATTCGTACAACAAAACGACACGTATGAATGGAATGGCGCTAAAACCCTACATCACCGCGCATGTGCGCGCATGCTCTAAAGCGGGCGCTGCCACAGACAAGTGAAAATTGGAATAAAAACTTGGTGATATAAACTTTTTGGATTTGCCCTGTATCGTAATGGTAAAAAAAAATGTATTATAACATTATTTCGTTAGAAGAAAAGTGTTATAATATGTTTTTTTTTTAATATTTCGGTATTGTGTTTATGTCAATATAAACTCTTTTTGAATTTTATAATTCGAACTAGCTTTTGCCCGCGACTCCGTCCCCGTGGAATTAGTAATTTGGGCAGCTTATTTTTTTATCCAATTGGCTTTTTCATCAATTATGGCTCTCCTCAGTTCCTCGGTATAAAAAAAAATATAATTCGAATTTTACGATATGAGAATAAATAAATATCATTATCATCATCACTAGAGAGCGGATTTGAAGTAGCGATCTCAATATTTATATGGTTATGACTGGTATATTTTTTTTCTACACACAAAAAAAATGCACATTATCGGAACAAAAAAGTAAAAACCTTTTTGGAAGCTTTTTACTGTGCATTGTGCATTTTGACGACCAGATGGCCGAGTGGATAGAGAACCTGACTACGAAGCTTTAGGTCCCGGGTTCGATTCCCGTGTCGGGGCAGATATTTGTATGAAAAATACGAATGTTTGCTCTCGGGTCTTGGGTGTGTAATATGTATATAAGTATGTTTATCCGTTGCCTAGTACCCATAGTACAAGCTTTGCTTAGTTTGGGACTAGGTCAGTTGGTGTGAATTGTCCCATGATATTTATTTATTTATTTATATATTTATTGTGCAGGAGAATTATTAAAGAGGAAGAACTTAAAAAATAAACTACTAATTTCAAAAATTAACAAACGATGTTTTCATTTTTTATCATCGTAATTTTTGCCCAATATTTAGAAAAGCTTCCAAAAAAGTTTTTACTTTTATGTTCCGATAAGTTACATTATTTTTGCGTGCAGAAACAATAATAAATTATACCAGTCATATCCATATAAATATTGAGATCGCTACTTCAAATCCGCTCTCTAATCATCACCATCATCGTAATCACCACTACGATCATCATTATCATCATTGCCACCACCATCATGATAATCATCTGCGGCGCCATGGCTGCACGCTTGTCCGCTCTGCGACAGGCGGTAACCGTCATCAACATCATCATTACTACTACCATCGTCATCATCATCACCACCATCATCATAATCGTCACCACCACCGTCATCAAATAGCTATAAATACTACCACAAATGAAAAGTTTGAACAATAAACTAACTGTAACATCATCATCATGCAGCACCGCGCCCGCATGCCTGCCCTTTACGCGACAAGCGGTAACCGTCATCATCATTATCATCAATATCATCATCACCATCACCACCGACCGACATAATCATCATCATCACGACCACCACCATCATCATCACCAACATCATTACCACATCTAAAATCATCATCATCATGCAGCGCTGCGCCCGCACGCCTGCCCGCTAAGCGATAAACGGTAACCACCATCATCATCATTACCACTACTAAAATCATTATCATCACCACCACCATCACCATCATCGTTATGCGACAGGTGGTAGCCATCATCATCATCATCATCATCATCATCATCATCATCATGCAGCGCCGCGCTCGTCACGTCACCACCAAACACTAGGCTATTTGGTCGTCAAAAAAGTTAGGAAAAAAACACAAAATCTCTTTAACACGTTCCCTGTCCGTGGCTTAAAGAAGAACTCTATTATAATGGAATAAGAGCTATCGTGTCCCACGTATGGGTCACTGGGCTGTGAACGTGTTAAGAGTAACTGTCTTGGTGTAATTTCGACTCCCGACGAGCTTATTCCAAAATCCTTTTTTTCTAGATTCGCCCTGAGCGGCGACCTAACCCGCCACCGCCGGTCCCACAGCGGCGAGAAGCGATACTCCTGCGACACGTGCCACAAACAGTTCACTCGCAACACCACGCTCACGCAGCACCGGCGGCTGCATCACGCCACCTAGCGTCGAGTAGATGAACTGCCACGTATGGGTAGCTAGCTGGTGACGTCGACTTTTAGCGCCATCTAGTATCGGATTTTGGAACTAACCCCCGTTATTACAAGTGCCACAAGCAGTTCACACGCAACAACACGCTCACGCAGCACCGGCGTCTGCATCACGCCACCCTGGCGCCACCTAGCGTCGAGTAGATGAACTGCCACGCATAAGTAGCTAGCTGGTGACGTCGACTTTTAGCGCCATCTAGTATCGGATTGTGGAACTAACGGGGAATAGTTATTAGGCTGCGTTCAAACCAAACCGACTGTCGGCCGCCGAATGTGAGCAGGCTCACTTTGAGCCCCAGTGTGAACGTTATTTTGTACGGTATTTTATGTCTGCGACTACGCATAACTTAATGGCGTATTGTCGATTCGGTGTGAACGAAACAGTGAATATGTACGGAAATACATTAAACTGCGTAACGCGCGCTCACATTCGGCGGCCGACAGTCGGTTTGGTCTGAACACAGCCTTACAAGTGCCACAAACAGTTCACTTGCAAGAACGCTCACCCGACCCTGGCGCTGCCTAGCGTCGAGTAGATGAACTGCCACGCATGAGTAGCTAGCTAGTGACGTCGACTTGTAGCGCCATCTAGTATCAGATAGTAGAACTAGTTGAGGAACGTTACCATAATCTAATTCGGTACAGGCGGCTGCATCACGCTAACACGTGACCCTGGCGGCACTTATTCCCACAGAAAAAAAAGTCGCAGATGTGATTTCATAGATATACGTGCAGTCGTGGGCATAAATACACAAGCATCGCGTCAAACACATGCAAACACCAACCTTATGTTTAGTAACATAGAGGTGTATAGATATTTTTTGACGTAAAGTATATACCAAATTTCGTTTAAATCAGTTCAGCTGTTTTAGCGTTAAAGATTAATACACGCATTTGGGGGTAGTTGCAATAGAGATCTCTCTCCAGGCAGATGTTATTCCTAAGGACCGAAATTCAATGGATGAAAGTGGGAAGTTGTATATAAGCAGCTGAGTTGAGAAACTTGCTGAGTTGAGAAAGTTGTGCGAGTAGCAAGCGAGTAGGATGTTGTAATTAGTTTCTTATGCGATGACTAGATGGCGCTAGTAGTCGCTACATCTACATACACAAACATTGGCATTATTATTATAATAGAACTAGCTGTTGCCTGCGACTCCGTCTGTGAAGAATAGGGGTATAAAAAATAGCCTACGACCTATTCTCAGACCTACCGAATATAGAGAAAAAACTTGATAAAAATGAGTTGAACCGTTCCGGAGGAGTTCAATAACAAACACCGTGACACGAGTTTTTGTTAGAAAGATAATTTATGTCCTCAATAATTATGAACTTTTTAGACAATGATTTTACAATATTTATAAGCTAAGAAAATGAATCTGTACGATCTGTAAATACCTATGCGAAATATAATTTGTTTTTGTTTGGATGGGGCTGTGAAGCATTTCAACCGCCGCATCTCGTGTATACGAAAATCGAAGGATAATTTCCATAAACTAAAACCAATTGGTTATTGCAATTGCAATAGTGATGTTGACGCCATTAAAAAATAATTCGAAGACACGACGACTCCAATAAAAAAACGCTTTATTTTAGCCCTGATAACCAGGTTAATTTTCGATTAAGTGCAAAATTAAATTTTTTGTTGCTTTAAAACAAATGATGTTAGTTAAAAAAAATTGAATTTAAAATTTAAAACTGTTTATTTCAGAAAAAAAATACACTTTATACAGCATTAACTTAAATCCTTAAATTGTAGGATTGTTGCAGTTAATAACAATAATATTAGTTACCTACTTAATTTTTTACTGTTTGGCAAATCATCACTACCCATTAATTTCATAACATAAACCTTTTTGTTAAGGAAGTTGGTCTAAGTGACGTACAAGAATACCCTTAATCTTGTTGGCTTTGTTATTAACAATTTCTTCAATAGTTTCCAGTGGAAACTTATTCAGTATGCAAGGCAGCATGGACGTCCATACTCTCCGGCCATATACATTATTAGATCTCGGCGTTATATAGTTTGGCAAGTTAGACAGATTTCGTAAGTTCCCTGGTCTGCTCTTCCTTTTCAACTAGCTTATTTTATCACAGTACTGTGTTATAACGGCTAAATCAACCTTTTCATATATATTTATTACTTTACAGTATCTAAATAGATTTTTATAATTGTCTTGTTGTTTATTTAACTTTGAGGGGAACTATGGTTTTCAACAATCGTATTTGTAAGTTATCGTAGTTTATTGAGTTGGCGAGTAAGTGACGTCATAAGTTGCTATTGCCATTCGAACTCTATGGGAGAGTTGTGTTTTGACAGCTCATAAAAAGTACGTCAGTTGATTGGTGGTGGCAACATCCCTATTACGAAGGTTGCGCCAAGCGTGGTGGTCATCGAGATGTTTAGTTAACGAACATATGAACAGTACCTCTACCATGAGTTTCCACTAGTTCACAGTGACCGTACTCGCTAGCGACGGCGTAAATGATTTGTATGGAGAATTGTACTTCCGTATGTGACCGCTAGAGGCGCTGTACAATAGGGATGTTGCCATCACCAATCAACTGACGTACTTTTTATGAGCTGTCAAAACACATTTCTCCCATAGAGTTTGAATGGCAATAGCAACATATGACGTCACTTGTTCGCATACTCAATTAACTAACTATTTATTTGTTTTAAAGCAACAAAAAATCTAACTTTGCAGTTAATCGAAAATTAATCTGGTTTTCAGGGCGTTTTTTTACTGGAGTCGTGTCTTCGAATTATTTTTTAATGGTGTCAACATCCCTATTCTCCATACAAATAATTTACGCCGTCGCTAGCGAGTACGGTCACGTAAACTAGTGTAAACTCATGGTAGAGGTACCGAGCTCTACGGTGAAGGAAAACGTGAGGAAACCAGCGTACACTTGCAGCGATTCAGTGGTGTGTGTGAAGTTCCCAATCCGCTTTGAACAGGAAACTACCGTGGGACTCCATCATAGTGCAAGAATACGGATTACTCAATTCTTTAAAACCTTTCCAACGCCATGCCTAGCCAAGCCTTGTCCTTTGTGAAGTATATATCCGTCGTTGGCGTTAAAAAGGTTAAACTAGTCCCCAATATTTTTTTTTTATGTTAGAGAGGCCAGACAAACGAGCTGGTGGGTCACCTGATGTAAATGAACACCACTGTCCTGTCCATAGACACTCGCAACGCTTTACGCGATACCAGTGCGTTGTCGGCCCTGCAGAAAATTGTACACTCGCCTCTTAAAGGCACCCAGGTCGTAACTCGATGGGAAGACGCCAGCGGGAAGCTCGTTTCAGATTTTGCAAGTTCGTGGCAAAAAAGACCGCTTAAAACGCATCGTCGAAGACTGCCATTCATCAACATGAAACATTCGCACTAGAACTACGGCCCAAGCCTTCTCATTGCGAGAGGAGGTCTGTGCATGAACATTATTAGTCTATTTTCTTAACGCGGATTACGGCGGTTGAGGCGCTCCAAAACCCCACATGTAATTAAAATTATAATATAGAGTGAATTAAAATTATGTCAACTGTTTTACTATTGTTTTTTTTTACACTTAAAAATTAGCCTACATTTTCAAATTAAAATGTTCGCAGGAATGTTCCCTAAGAATTTTAATAGTCAGTGACGAAATCAGGGTTTTTTTAGATGCCAATAAAATTTTAAGTATAAGAGCTATGCAAGAATTGAAACTATTTAATTTAATGAGTTTACTATGGACATCATACCCCGATATCGAGAATTTTGTTTAGACACTAGTCCCACCAAGGGAGGGAAAGCGACAAGCTATCTAGTATTTTCTCGCTCAACAAACGAACAAAAGATAAAGCTCCCGTGTCGGTAAAAGAGAGACATATTTTATAGTTGATCGCTGGCTGTTCACACTGCCGGCGAGGACTCTCTTCACTAGTTGATCGCAGCGATAAAAGCTAACGATAAAACTCGCTCAGCGGTGCTCACTTGGCGGTCAGAACTCACGCTGAGAGACCAACCAGCGATCATTTTACTGTGTACAGTAACCACGCTGTAGCGTGGAGCGCGCCCGAGCGAGTGGTGCGAGTAATCGCCCGTCGCACTCGAATACTCGCTTACAGCCGAGCGATAAAACAATCGGAACTACACACTCACCAACTCGTTTCTAGCTCATCGTCGGCGGTGGGACCAGTGCCTTATCTGGTATAATACAAACTCAAGTTATACAAAGGTAGTAGTGCCCTTGCGCCTCGCTTGGCACTCTTGACGGGGACTGGTTAGACCAATTTACCAAAATCGTATTTCTCAGTAGCAAAAATTCCATTCACATTTTTTCCTAAATGCTTATTTCTCGCTACGCTACAGTTTTTTGCTGAAGCTTAATTTCACAGTGGTGTTTTTTCCCAATTCGAATTGACACAGAAACAGTGTCGACGGAGCTCGTTCACGCGGAGCTCCTTCTTCTGTGTGCTTTTGTCCCTTCGGGCCGATGCAAACAAGATAACCTAAACCCTACCCATGTTTCTGTGTCGAGTTGGGAAAAACGCGATTGTGAAAATAAGCTTCAGTAAAAAACCATAGTGGGAAAAGAAGCATTTGGGGAAAATGTGAATGGAAATAATAACGATTTTGGTAAATGAATCTAACCAGCCACTTATGTACATAACCTAAATGGGCCTTTATTAGTAGCCCGTTGACTTAGAGCGGTCTGGAGTTCCGAGTTCTGGATCGCAAGAGACTCTCTCGGAACTCCAGAACGCTCTCTGTCTGCGCGCGCTCTCAAACAGAGTATAGAAGCGTGTGAAATTTGACTTGCTAGATAAAGCTTGCAAATAAAACTAAAGGATATTTCATCAATTCTTTATTGAACTTTTCCTTGATCACAGTTTTTTTTTTTTTTTAAAACAGTTTCCTATGTTCAAATCTCTATTTTAGCCATTTCCCTGCGTCATATATAACCGTTGAGACGTGATTTTCTTTTTAAACAGAATTATTTTACTATGGTGTAAACGGATTTAGAATGTCCAAATCCCGGCTAACGCATAATGACTTCCCTAAGGCTCGCCAAACAGACCGCTCCTAAGCTATCCGCAACTCTTAAGACCCTACCGAGCTTGCGCTAATCGATTTTAGGTATTCTATGCACTGTATGTGTGCGCGAGAGCGGCTAGAATCCAAGCCGTGCGTAAGCGCAAGCGACACAAGTCCCCCGTCCGATAGCCGATGGAGAACTAACGCAACTAACTATACGGACAAGGGGGAAGCACGACGGCTTAAGATAGGTTGGTCAGACCGCGCGTTGTATTTAGGTAAAAATGTAGCCCCAGAAAACATCTTGTTTTATTAACATTCAAAAATTCATGACCTGCCATACAGTATTTACGCTGTACTAAGGATTTGTTTTATATTTTAGAGACCACTTTGGATTTTTTTCTATCGCGCGAACTACAAGTAATCATGTTTCGAAAAACAGTGGTCACTAGATTTAATCCTCAAATATCTTACACATGAATTTCAGAACAAAAGCTTTGCTAGTAATGATACAGCAAGGGATTAAATGAATGCAATAAATGTGCCAAAAGCTCGGTAGGGCCTTAACCAGGTCGTCACTTCAACTTGGAGGCCTATCTACAGTGTTTCCGGTCTGTGCATGCCATGCCAACCTTTTGGCCCCATCGGCCACCAATTCTACAAGCAATGTGCCCTGCCCACTTGAGTCTGGCAATTCTTCAAACTGTTGGTGACTCTCGACAGTACTTGTGTATATTATAAATAGGTTTCTGACTTATCGCTAGCGTTTCACAAAAGAAAGTCTTGCATACCCTAATTTTCTGGCACCGGACCGTCAAAAAGTAATTAAAGACCATTTTCTTCTTCGAGTTCTCGTTTGTTTTACCTTTTCTCCTCACACTGGGTAACAAACAGACCGTGTTGTCCAATACGTATGTGCGTTTGTCGCTCTGACTCAGTTTGTAGTATTTTTTTTTTTTTTTTTTTTTTATATAAGAGGTGGCAAACGAGCAGACGGGTCACCTGATGGAAAGCGATCACCGTCGCCCATGGACACCCGCAACACGGGGGGCATCACAGGTGCGTTGCCGACCCTTTTAGGAATTGGTAGGCTCGTTTTTTAAAGATCCCTAAGTTGTAACGCTCCGGGAATGCTGCCGCAGAAAGCTGATTCCAGATCTTTGTCGTGCGAGGAAAGAAGTTTCGCTTAAAACGCACGGTACTAGAATGCCAATCATCAAGATGGTGAGGATGGAAAGACAAACGGTTCCTCGAAGTGCGGTAGTGGAATTTAGCCGCAGGCAGCAATTCGAACAGTTCGTCAGAACACTCCCCATGATAGATACGGTATAATATACAGAGAGACGCCACATCCCTCCGCAAAGCCAAAGGATCGAGTAGGCCAGAGAGTGCCTGATTACCGACAAATCGAGCAGCTCTACGTTGGATGCGGTCAAATGGAAGAATTTGGTACTTGGGTGCCCCAGCCCAGAGATGAGAGCAGTACTCCATGTGCGGCCTAACCTGCGCCTTATAAAGTTGTAAGCGATGGGCTGGCGAGAAGTACCGTCCCGCTCTATTAAGCACCCCCAATTTTTTAGAAGCTAACTTAGCTTTGCCTTCCAAATGACCACGAAACTGAACATCACTCGAAATGTCGACACCCAGGATCCCAATAGACGATTTGGCATCAAGGGGAGTACCATCAAAACAAGGCGAAACAACAAAGGGATCCTTTTTAGTGGAGAACGCGCATACTTGAGTCTTGAGTCTTGAGTAGTATTCTGTAAAGATGCCAAGTTTTTCCTCATCCGATATTTTCTGACTGCACTTGAATGTGCATTTGTGTCTGCAATCCTTACTGTTTTTTAAAGTCTTTGCCGGTATCAACTTTTTCCGTACTGAGATGTACGATAAGCGCCTGTCCCGTGCCTCTTTTCTTTTGTTGCACTCCCATTGTTGCTCATCCCGTTTTCGTTTCATTTGCCGTTTGGGTGGTTTCATTGTGCGATGGGGCAGGGCTCTTGGCCACGGGGCAAGCTTGCCTGGATCGCTGGAAAACATGATTATCGCAAAGTAATAGCAATATTGTAAATGCTAATTTGTGATTGCATGTTTGTGACTATTCTGCACTAAAATGGCTGGATGGATTGGGGTAAGTTTGTGATTGTATTTTTTATTCTATTCTTTTTTTTTATTTTCTATTGGGATTGGGATTAAAACAGTTATTAAGTATCAGGATGTGGATGGCTGGACTGCCGACAAGAAGGGCACCACTTAAAATCGGGACGAACGGAGTAATGGTAGGCCTTTGCCGAGCAGTGTCGTTTATTTTAGCATTACACAAAAAGGGTAAACAAAGAATATTAATGTAACTTTTATTAAAAAATAAGGGGTCCAGAAGTCAATACCTACCTCGCAAAATGACTATATGGTAAAAAAACTACAACGCAAAATGTCTATGAGGCAAAAAGCCTACAATGCAAAATGTCTATGTAGAAAAATATCTATATAGCAAAAAGCCAACGGCGAAAGAGACCCACTACACATAACAGCTACTTTGTATTAAGACTACGTCGTAAAATACCTTAGTCGCAAAATGACTACTTTTTAAAATATATGGTCAACAAAAACAACAAATTCAATAAACTTATTCTAACTAGGTACATCATGTTATATTATACTCACACATCACCACCAGCCTATAAACGTCCCACTGCTGGGCACAGGCCTCGGTAAGCCTCACAATGATAGGGCTATATACTGCCGTCCTAATTCAAAAGGACGGATCTCTGTTTTATAGGTTTTGAGAAACGAGCGATTTTAGTTTTTTGGTCACCCTAAAAAAATTAATTTAATTGTATAATTTTTTGATATATCAAAAAACATTTTAAATTGAAAATAATATTTAAATAAAATTTAATAATTATTAATTATTATTGTTTTAATTAGATATGCGTCTTTATGGTTTAACATTCTGAAGTAAATTACTAAGCGAATGGGACGCATGTCAGACTTACGGCCATTTAGCGTAGTAAATTGTAATTGAGTTTGTTAATTTAGGAATTAATTCTTGACATTTAAGCATAAATAAAACTCCAGTATATATATTATATTATATTGATCTTGTTTATTAATTACTAGCCTTCCGTCCGTAGCTACGCCTGCGATAAATTAATTTTCCCGTAGGAAAAGGTATTTTCCCGCGGTAAAAAGTAGCCTATGTCACTCAGTGATAATGTAGCTTTCTAACGGCAAAAGAATTTTTGAAATCGGTCCAGTAGTTTTGAAGTTTATTCGTTACATACAAAAATACAAATCTTCCCTCTTTATAATATTAGTGTAGATGTGATGTAAACTAGTAACAATATTGCAACCATTTACTTAGCCCCTAACACACATTCAAAGTCAATTATTAAGACTCAGAGGTAAGTCTTTCCAAAATTTCATTCCATTTTTCAATATTATGGATTCTAACACTTGTATCAGGTGGTTTTTCTTTTTCTTGAAAATATCTTTGGGTTTTCTGTTTTTTCTTGGTCCGGGGAAGTGACCATATTTTTTAAATTTCACAACAAGGCGGTGATGATTTGATTGTTTACGATATTTAATGATGACAGTTAGCGAGATTAAATGCACTACCGTCTTATCTATCTACGTAAACTTCGCGTTGATTAATGCGTTCACTAAGCCATTGAGACGCATCTCCGAAAAATGCGTCCTTGACTTATTAGGAAAGTGGAGATAAGGAGTTGATTGCTTAGTATTACACACATACTGCCAACTGGCTTAGGAAATGGCATGATTTTTGAGATTTGCTAAATTTTCTTAGTGACCTTTTGGAAAATGTTCTTAACAAAATTTTTTTTTAGTTAATGTCATAAGAGGTATCGATATTTTCTCTATTCAAAAATGTCAAAAAGTGAAAATCGATTTTTTTGAGATCCGTCCTTTTGAATTAGGACGGCAGTATACTATGTTACATATATTATTTAACTAATACGGGGTCAAGTCAAGTGCTTTGTTTAGACTTGAGACGAATTGTTGATTTTGGATAAATGAGGGAGAACTTGCAAAATATGTTGTAATTTGAGTTGTACACACCTTTTTGAAAGCCATCTGACTGTGCCTTTCCCCATTCCTATTTTTTTATAAAATACTAGCTGTTGCCCGCGACTCCGTCCAAGATCTTCAACAAGCTTCCAAAGAATATACAGATGACCGAGGATGTTCATGATTTTAAAAAACAACTTTTTAACTTTTTGGCGGATAAAGCTTTCTATTCATTGGATGAGTATATGCGTGATAGTTTATCAGATTTTTAGACTATAAGTATATTAATTTGTGCATGATTGAATGTGAATATTCATATTTGTATGCCCTTGGGCGCAGCATAGTGATACAAGTCTTTGATCATTGTACCATCTATTTTACCTATGTTTGACAAATAAATTATTTGTATTTGTATTTGTATTCCGTCTGCGAGGAATGGGGGGGGGGGGAAAGACTACGACCTATTCTCAGACGTACCGAATACGGAGAAAAAAGTTTCATACAAATTGGTCGAGCCGTTTCGGAGGAGTTCAGTAACAAACACAGTGACACGAGATTTTTATATATTAGATTTATTACTTGTAGTAGGTAAACCTATTTATTTGTTTTAATCTATGCAATACTAGTACTGGCCACTTGAAATGACACTTAAAGAAATGTCACACTCACAATTCAGAATAAGTTTATTGAATTTGTTGTTTTTGTTGACCGTATATTTTAAAAAGTAGTCATTTTGCGACTAAGGTATTTTACGACGTAGTCTTAATACAAAGTAGCTGTTATGTGTAGTGGGTCTCTTTCGCCGTTGGCTTTTTGCTATATAGATATTTTTCTACATAGACATTTTGCATTGTAGGCTTTTTGCCTCATAGACATTTTGCGTTGTAGTTTTTTTTACCATATAGTCATTTTGCGAGGTAGGTATTGACTTCTGGACCCACAATGAGGTCATTTACATTATTTTGGTTTCATAAGTAATACCTACTTACTATTTTTTTAAAGCGTTCAATAAAAATACTCTTCAAGATTGTTTACCCTTCTAATGGCCTTTTATAATTAGCGAAGTATTAGATTTACCTTGCAAGACCGTTTGCTTCAGCTCGTCGCTTCCTATGTGCGGAATCGTCGTCGCTGCTATAACATGCAGCAACGAAATCCATTTTAGTACTGTTACTTCTAATACTTCAAAAATATTTAAGAGTTAACGAATTTCTAGTAAAATAAGTTGGTTGGTTGGGTTGATGAAAAACTGATTTACAAATTCTATTTTAGTGAGCGTGCCCTTATATAATGTAAACAAACAATTCAATATGAATTAATGTTTTCGGAATGCGCTTAAATGGGAACTGTTAATTAACTTAGCTGTAAAAGAATTAAATTAAATTAATTTAATAGTGATTTGTTTGAACTTTGCAATTTCCTTGATCAATCAAACATGAATCAAACCAATTTAAAATTTGACAGTGACAGTAGCGTTCTTTTTTTTTAGAGAACATGGCTTGGTTACAAGTCTTTTAAGCAGTCTCAATATAAGAGCATTTCTTTTTTTTTTGTCCACGGTTCTGATAATTGTCAAAATAAATAAATATGCTTATATGGATATTTTATTGAGACTATTTGGTAGAATACTTAATAAATTTAGTTATTATGATATAGTCACTTCATTTAATTAGGTTTAATTCGATTAAAACTTAAAATTTCCACGAAAGGTACAATTGTCTTTCCAATTTTGTTACTTTTTATTAAAAACTTAAAATAATAAATAGTGGGCTAAAATCATTCATTTATGGTTTTCTATTGAACAACACAATGTAAACAATTTAATCAACTGAATTAAACATTTGCAAAGAAGATATTTCTTACTTTATTCGATGCTATATATTTATTTTATTACTCGGGTCAAGAATCATCTATAATATTTAAATTTAACGAACAAGTAACCCAGAATTTTAGCTTTCTAGTATCCTATATGGAAAATATGAATTACAATTAACTTTCTACGCCTATTTCATTAATTTAGATATGTTAAAAAAACGAAAAAATCCAAAATACGGCTGTTGAAATCTTGGGACAGTAACAAAGAAAGACACTGGTAACAAAATAAATAATGTTAAGCTAAGTTCATCATAAAGCATGAAAACCGTATTCAAACTAAAAAGGGGTTAGATGATGTAAGGTGAAAATAAAATAAAGATAAACGATAATTTAAAATTATTTACTTATTTTTTGGGTACCAAGAGATCGAATATAAAGAATAGCGCCTCATCTTTTCAGCCGGTTAATGGCATTTTCTAACCCTGTACGACAATAAAACACTCCCTTATATTTTTTCCTCCTTTGTTACTCAATTTTCCTTAGATACGAACCCACGTGAAAGTAACAAAAAAAGAAGTAACGAACACTACTTCAACTACTTTGAAAAATTGTGGATGGCTCAAATTTAACTAAATAACAGATTAATTTACATTTTCTAATAACTAATAGTATGAACTATACAAGAAATTTTAGCAAATTATATTTTTGTATGAACTAACCTTCAAACCGTGGTATCAAAAACAGAACTTTACTTTGGTACGAAAAGTAGCAATGTGTTTACGTGGCAATATTTCGACGATGGCTGACGTAATAACATGGCGGCGTATGTTAGCACATATTTTAGTGTTGCCCGATGGTAAAAACAACGAAGTTTGGTAGAATTTCTTATAATTTAGCAACCAAAATGAGTAACAAAAAAAGAATTTTTGTATGGAATATTTCCTGGGACAAACTTTATAAAATATTTTCTACTGTTTTCTATTTCTCAGTTGACAAACTGGGTCACCATGGTTTATCCTGCGTCAGAAGCGCAGGGCGTGCTCCTCGCCATGCCAGCCTTAACGACGTCATCCGTCGGGCCCTAGTCAGCGCGGGAGCGCCGGCCATTTTAGAACCGACCGGCCTTGCCCGCGATGATGGCAAGAGACCCGACGGCATGACCCTCGTGCCATGGAGGATGGGTCGGCCGCTGGTTTGGGACGCGACGTGTAGCGATACTCTGGCGCCGTCCCATCTTAATGGCACCGCATCAAAGGCTGGCTTTGCCGCAAACTCGGCCGAGCTCCTCAAACGGCGCAAATACGCAACTATTAATAGTGGCTACCTATTTGAGCCGTTTGGGGTTGAGACTCTGGGGCCTTGGGGAGAAAGCGCCCACAGAGTCTACAGGGAATGCTCCAAGCGGTTGGTCGAGGCGACGCGTGACCAGAAGGCTGCGTTATACTTGCCATCCAACGTGGCAATGCTGCCAGCCTTCTGGGCACGCTACCCATAGGCAGCAATCTGGGGCAAATTTTTTATTTATAATTTTTATTTTTAAGTCTAGTTTTTAATTTTAGTTTAAATTTTTATAATTACTGTGTCAAAATTACACTAATAATTTTTTTCTACTATAAAGCGATGCTAAATAATAAAAAATACACTGTAATATGAATCTTCTTACAACAGTGCAGAATTTAAAATCAAAAGGTTCATATAGTGTCTTTGACCGTTATTAATAAAAATGAGTTTGAATTAGCGAAATGTCGGATGGGACACGCCGGTTTTCATACATTTGAAATTATAATGTTTTGGTTTAAATTTTATATTCAGTAAATTACAAGGTATTTCACCAAAAATGAAATTTCGTGTGTTTACTAATTAAATGAACTTTCTTCAAAAAATTGTAGTTCATCGTTTTTTATAGATTAAATATTTTTTATTGAAATTCAAACTTGTGGGACACTGAGCAAAGTGCTGTGGACAAAAAAAAAAGATATGCTCATTAGATGGAAAAAACCGTGTATAATTCCCATTCCCATGGGAATTCCGGGAAAATATATTATGTCCTATGTCACTCGGAGAACTGAGAAGAATCTAATGACACCTCACACTTCAAAATCCATTGAGCCATTTAGGCTGCAGCAGGGCGTGCCAAAGAATGACATAAGTACGCTCGAAAAACATAATCCTCCTTCGACAGTCGGGTGAATAGTCCTTGTTTTTCACTTTTATCATTAGCTTATTTCACTAAAATTATACAGTTTGCTTCTTTTCACCGATAGTTTTTTTAAATATACGAATAAATCACGTCTATGACAGAGTTTAGCTAGACTGAGGCGCTACTACGAAATTCGAAAATCGAAGTTCGTATCGTATTATCCCTCTCACTCTTGTGTCAAATCATGTTAGCGTGAGCGGGACGGCACGAAACGAAGTTCGAATTATGCACTTCGTGGTAGGGCCTCTGTTTTGGGCTAATCCGTAGCCCTTCTTTTTAAACTCCATCATAGACTTGAGTTATCCGTATAAATATTTTTTCACTATGAGCGAGTCTCACTGTGGCTTTGTTTATTTTTTTTTAATTTTAATTTTCAATACATTAGCAAAATACGAATAGTTTATTTCCAAAAATAATAAAAAACTTAAATAAAAATTAAATAAAATTTAATAAAATTAAAAATTAAATAAAATTAAATAAAAAAAAATAATAATAATTTCCAAAAAATATTATAGGCTATATTAAAAAAAAAAGTTACATTTTATGCTCAAGCCCAGACTAGGCAAGGCCTGCGTTTGACTTGAAGGCCATCACAAACCGCAGCCCGGGGCGTGCGAGCGACGGTGACGGAGCGTACCTACCCAGCGCGCTCTATACTTAACACTGAATCATATACACGGTGACACATACCGGAAGCGCGGCACAGCTTATATGATTCAGTATTATATAACGCGCTGGGCACGCTCAATCGCCGTCTGTTACGCTTTAGTGGTACAATAATAAAAACTTTTTAACAAAAAATAAAACCTCCGAAAAAACTGAAAAGCAAAAAATAATACCTTTTTTGTTTGACCTTAATCTAGGTACCAGTTTGAAGTCGGTGCCTCAGCACTTAGCCAGGAGGAGTGGACCTATAATCGTCTACCTGATTGGCTTCTATCACTCCTCCTGGCTCGTGCTGAGGCACCGACTTCAAACTGGTACCTAGATTAAGGTCAAACAAAAAAGGTATTATTTTTTGCTTTTCAGTTTTTTCGGCGGTTTAATTTTTTGTTAAAAAGTTTTTATTTTGTACTTTTTTCCATCCTTGGGGTAATTTTTTTTCCAAATATATAATACCAACTTCAAGGTATACCCTATCTATCCAATAAAAAAGAATTATGAAAATCAGACTCTGACTCTGTAAAAAGTTAGTCAATCATCCCTTGTTTTCCTACCCTTAGGGTACGAGTATTATTTCCAAATTTAAATGGGACCACCCTTGGGGTATACGCTTTCCAATAAAAAAAGAATCATCAAAATCCGACTACTCTGTAATAAGTTATGCGTGGTCTGTTTTTCTACCCCTAAGGTAGGAATATTGTTTCCGAATTTAAATGGGACCACCCTCGGGGTATACGCTTTCCAATAAAAAAAAAATATATATACACGTCGAACTGAGAACCTCCTCCTTTTGTTTTCGTCGGTTGAAAAAAAAACAATACTCCTTGTAAATTCTTTATATTGCACATAATTCAAGAATACAATTCTAGACAGAGTAAAAATGGAGATTTTTTTGAGGTTTTTCCGTAAAACAATGCAGTATTTAATACTGGTTCAGTAACTGCCTATACGTATTTACTCTAGCGCTTGAGGAGCCCTAGGTTGTAACTGGGCATTTCTATTTTTCGTTGTACTCAAAATTAAGAAATTGTTAACAGGGAGTTAAAATTAGTCCGTTAGGTTACGCACTTTTTCAAGTCTTTACAATAAAGAAAAACGTAACAAACCAGACAATTCTTCACTTCTTTTTAAACATTGTTAAACTAGTCTGATTTTTTTATTGTAAAGGCTTGAAAAAGTGCGCCACCCGTTAACAATTTCATAATTTTGGGTAAAACGAAAAAAATAAATGTCTATCTATGTATCTGGAAATACAAACGACGGGAGCGAATACCATTCCTTAGCAGTTCTCATTAAGAAAGATAAAGCGAACCGCCTCGTGTGGGCAAATGGAATACTAACCACATAACATAAGGACGAAGACGCTCCCCCCGCCTGGATCTCCGTTGGTAAAATAAAATACATAAAAAATAAAATAAATATCAGGGGACAATTCACACCAATTGACCCAGTCCCAAAGTAAGCTTAGCAAAGCTTGTGTTATGGGTACTAAGCAACGGATAAACATACTTATATAGATAGATACATACTTAAATACATATTAAACACCCAAGACCCGAGAACAAACATTCGTATTTTTCATACAAATATCTGCCCCGACACGGGAATCGAACCCGGGACCTCAAGCTTCATAGTCAGGTTCTCTAACCACTAGGCCATCTGGTCGTCTAAAATGTAGGTGGAAATGGAATTAAATCATGTAATTCTTGCATACACTCACCAAAATGCATCCAGTAAAAACAGTACCAGAGGCCCTACCACGAAGTGCATAATTCGAACTTCGTTTCGTGCCGTCCCGCTCACGCTAATATGATTTGACACGAGAGTGAGAGGGATAATACGATACGAACTTCGATTTTCGAATTTCGTAGTAGCGCCTCTGGTTTACACTCGCGTACGAGTGGCGAGACGAACTGCGGGACGAGCCACGAGACGAGAGTGTGAACAGGCGCGCCTCGCGCCTCGTCTCGTGATTTGCCTTGATTTTGAGGCTCGCGTCCGGAGCGAGACGACGAGGCGAGGCGCGAGGCGAGTGACGAGGCGAGAGTGTAAATCAGGTAATAAACAAGCAACTCTACGAGTGTTCGAGGCTCTGTATCCTGCCACCGATCGACGGACAATCACCAATGAGTCTCCGGGCTCGATGCTCCACCGAATCAAACGCTGCCAACTGATACTTGGCGGAACCGTCCCAAAGGTGGCAGCAGTACGCCACTGATGTCTATGTTTGTACTCTTACTTTTAGCCTGTACAAGTTAAGTATGAAGTATCTTTCTATTTATTTTTTATTTTCTTCAACTTCATTTTTTTTTATTACTTTTACGGTCATCCCGTGAAACCATATATTTCAAACTAAATACAAACTGAAATATAGATGCATAGAAAAAACCCCAGAAAAAAGACCAATGCTGGGAATTTTAGCCTGTGTACTATCGCCCCAAGCGCCAGAGGCCCTACCACGAAGTGCACAATTCGAACTTCGTTTCGTGCCGTCTCGCTCAGGCTAATATCATTTGACACGAGAGTGAGAGGGATAATACGATACGAACTTCGATTTTCGAATTTCGTAGTAGCGCCTCAGATAACCACCTTAAAGGCCCAGTTTGCGTGCAGTGGCTAGACATCTGTCCATAACAATCCATAGCAATAAACATCAACGGCTGCAAGCAAATTTGTTTTGAAAATGGGTATCTGGCGTCTGGCGTCTGGGGCGATGGTGCATGTTATTGTTGTTATAAATAAATGTTTTTCTTTATTTCTTTCGTTCAGTATTCCACACCAGTGTTGTTACGATTGCGATAGTCTATCGATAGTATTGTTATACTATCGACCCTTGACGATACTATCGATAGTGAAAACTAGGCGATACCTACTATTGAACATGGTCGATACTATCGGCTATCGATATTATCAATTGATGAAAATAAGTAATGCAATTGCTAAACATCAATAGTAACGATAGTCGAAAATTTCACTATATTCTAGCAAAACTGTCGATACTATCGACTTTTTTGACGCGTCACTATCGATTATATCTATCAAGTTCAATAGTATCGCCTAATTTTCACTATCGATAGTTTTGCAGCATGTCGATATTTTCGATAGACTATCGACGCTATCGACAACTGTTTTCTCAAGGTAAACTATCGATAGCGAAACTGTCGCTATTCCACATACAATCTAACCTGTGCTTAGTATAGAGTAAAAAGTTGCTCTAACGTGAAATACGACCTTATACAAGATGCTACCAAATTAGATGCCAATACTTTTAGAGCTGATAGAACTCGTCCTTAGAAGTTGAATTTAGTGTAAAATTAAATTAAAGTTTACATCAGTTTTTGGAGAAAATTAGGAAAACAACTGTGCCACGTAATAACACCGTTTAGGCAGAATTTTTTAATTTAATTATTTTGATTGGAAAGTTAAAACAAACATATAAGTTTGCTTAATTTGTATTTAAAGTAAATTATTAATATGGAAGCACCATATATCATCATCATCATCTCAGCCTATATACGTCCCACTGCAGGGCACAGGCCTCCCCTCAGAATGAGAGAGATTGACCCGTAGTTCCCACGCGGGCCCGGTGCGGACTGGGAACTGCAAACACACCTTCGCATTTCTTCGCAGGTGTAGTCAGGTTTCCTCATGATGATTTGCACATAAATTCTGAAAAACTCAGAGGTGCGAGCCGGGATTTGAACCCACGACGCTCTGCTTGAGAGGCCATAGGTCAAACCACTAGGCCCCCACGGGGTGTACTTCCGTTTGGCAAATTACGTTTCCCAAACTGATTCATTTGGCAAATGTTTCATTTCCCAAATGTTTATTTTTTCTGAAACTGTAAACTATTCAGGATATATTTCAGGACTATTTTGTAGGTTAGGTTAGGTTAGGTTAGGGTTGTTTTATAACAATCTTGAAAAGTTTACAGTTTCAGAAACATTTGGGAAATGAAACATTCGCCAAGTGAATCAGTTTGGGAAACGTAATTTGCGAAACATTAGTAAAGCCCAAATTTGAGAGGTTGATGTGTATCTAGTTTGTCTATGACGTATGTCAGATAATAAACAGCGTTCCTGAAGAAATGTGTTTCGTTTAATCCTGGATATTATCCCTAGTATTCCCGTATCTATCAACTGGCGACGATGAGTATTGGAACCCTACCATGTTTCGACCCGAGATGTCAAGAGTGGGAAATATTTCGGAACCGGGTAAAACAATTTCTAAGCCTGAATGACATTAAGGCCGAGGAAAAAAAGCGTGCTGTTTTGATAACTCACTTATCGGATGATGCGTACTTATTACTACGGAATCTAAGTCATCCGAAGGAGGTGGAAACCTCGACGTTTGATGAGTTGGTGGAATTCCTTGACAAGCACCTGACTCCAGCGCGGGCCACTTTTGCGGACTTAGGTAACTTTTATAATGCAATCCAAGCAGAAGAGGAGTCTGTCGAGGATTGGGCGGCTCGATTGCGAGGCTTAGCGGTACATTGTGCCTTTGGAGACTGCCTAGATAAGATATATCGGGACAGATTTGTACTCGGACTCAAATTAGGATCTGTACGAGATCGACTATGCGAGCAAGACGCGACCAAGCTTACGTTCGCAAAAGCGCTAGAAATAGCGAAGCAAACTGTCACTGCGCGGGAGGCGAGGTCCACGGCGCCGAGAGATTTCGCGGCCGCCGCTGCTATGAAAGAAGAACCGCTGCTGTGGTCGAGCGCGGGTCGCGCCGGCGCGGCGCCACGAAGACAGGATTCACCGAATCGATGCGCAGTCTGCGGCATGAAGGGTCATGCAACGGAGAGGTGCCGCTATAAGAATTATCGCTGCCAAAGGTGCAAGGAAAAAGGCCATCTCAAGAAAATGTGCAATACAAAAGATAAACCTGTCAAGAACATCAACTTGGAAACGGATTCGAGTTCGGACGAGGCATCTGCGGCAGTAGATTACCGCGCATGTAAGGAGTGTCAGCTTTTTAACTTGAGGTGTGTAGACAACGAACCTTATTTCGTAACAATCTTAGTAAATTGTAACACAAAACTAAAAATGGAAATCGATTCTGGGTCAGGTACCAATGTTATTTCAAAAGAGTTATATTTGTCACATTTCGCTCACGAGCAATTATTTAAATGTAACATACGTATGTGCTTTTACAATGGACACAAAATTAAACCTCTAGGGTGTTTTACCACTAAAGTAGCATACAATGGTTTGACACACGATCTTAAATTTTTTGTCGTAGAAAATGGTGGACCCCCACTATTGGGGCGAAATTTTATGGCAAAATTCAAATTATGTATAACTTCAATGAATAACAAAATTGACTTGACATCTGGTGATAAACAAGTTCAAAATTTAGTTGAAAAATATAGAGAATTGTTCAGTAAGGAATTAGGTTGTTATACGCGTGCTGACGTTACTTTGCAGTTGAAGGAAGGTGCGACGCCTAAGTTTTGCAAAGCTCGCCCGTTGCCGTTTGCGATCAAGGACAAGGTGGAGGCCGAGCTCGACAGGCTGGTTGAGGTAGGCATACTGGAGCCCGTGAACCACTCGGATTATGCAACTCCGATTGTTCCGGTGCCGAAGTCAAATGGTAGCATCAGAGTCTGTGCGGATTACTCGGTTACGTTAAATAAAGATATTTACGTAGACAAATATCCCTTACCAAGAATAGAGGAGATTTTTGCAAAACTGAGTAATGGCCAACAATACTCCAAGTTAGACTGCAGTCAGGCATATAATCAGCTGAGGCTGTCACAGGATTCGCAAAAACTTACTACCATCAATACCACCAAAGGGTTATTCAAATATAAGAGGTTAGTATTCGGTCTAGCGTGCGCCCCGGCGATTTTTCAGCGCACTATTGAAAACCTTTTGGCGGGTATAGATGGCGTAACGGTTTTCTTAGATGACGTTTGCGTAACAGGTCCGACTAAAGCCTTACATTTGGAGCGATTGGAAAAGTCTTCCAGCGATTTCAGGCATCTGGTTTCAGGTTAGAAAAAAGTAAATGTTCCTTTTTTCAGGACAGTGTAACCTATTTGGGGCACATTATTAGCAAAGAAGGGTTGCAAAAGTCCCCAAAAAAGATGGAAGCCATAGTCAAAGTACCCGAGCCCAATAACATAACGGAGTTAAAACGTTTCTTGGGAATGGCAAATTACTATCGCAATTTTGTCCCCAACGCGTCGTCCATACTGGCTCCACTCCACGAGCTATTGCGTGAGGGTGCGCGGTGGGAGTGGACGGAGCAGCAGCAGGCAGCCTTCGACGGAATGAAGCGCGAGTTGAGCAGCTCGCGCGTGCTGGCGCATTACGAGCCGACGGCACAGCTGGTACTAACCGTGGACGCGGGGCCGGCCGGCCTGGGTGCCGTGCTGGCCACCGTGGACGTCGCCGGCCGAGAGCGCCCGTTGGCATTCGGCTCCAGGTCGCTGCTGCAGAGCGAACGCAATTATAGCCAGCTGCAGAAGGAAGCCACGGCTATCGTGTTCGGTGTTAAACGCTTCCATCAGTATTTGTATGGCCGACGAGATCCTTTTATTTTAAAAACGGATCATAAACCGTTGTTGGCAATTTTTGGCAAAAAGGGTGGCATTTCTGTTACCACCGCATCGCGGTTAATTAGGTACGCAGTTTTCCTTTCTGCTTATAATTTTAAAATACAGTATACTTCGGGAAAAGAAAATCCGGTCGCAGATTTCTTTTCTAGGAATCCTTTGGATCAGCGTGACTTGGAATATCACGAAGACGCTGAACGGTGGGCACCGGCTTTGAATTCGCTTCAGTTAGAAGGAATGCCCATTACATACAGAGATGTACGTGAAGCGACTGCAAACGATGACATTCTTAAAACCGTAATAAAATATGTCAAGTATGGTTGGCCGCGAAAAATTTCATGTAAAAATGTTTTACCTTATTTCCAGTGTAAAACAGACCTGGAGGTAGAAGATGGTTGCCTTCTACGAGGTCATAGAGTCGTAATACCGGCAGTCCACAGGAAAGACATATTACAGGAGTTACATCGAACTCATCAAGGCATAGTCCGAACCAAGAGTGTTGCACGATCCCGGGTGTGGTGGCCGGGCGTGGACCGCGACATCGAGCAAACGGTGAGTGCGTGCCACGTATGCGCAACGCTACGCCCTGCGCCGCCGCGTGCGCCGCCGCAGCCCTGGCCGCGCCCCACCGCGGCTTGGGTGCGTATTCATCTGGACTACATGTCGGTGTCGCAAAGGACTTACCTTGTGGTGATTGACGCTTTCAGCAAATGGCTGGAATGTTTCGATATGTCTAATGGCACGACGACGAAGCAGCTTATATTAAAGCTCAAATTTCTATTCTCTCGATTCGGCCTCCCCGAAACGATTGTATCCGACAATGATGCAAAAATTTCGTCCAATGAATTTCTCGAGTTTTGCAAAACTAATGGCATCGTGTACCTGACTTCCCCGATTTATCACCCATGCAGTAATGGTCAGGCGGAGAATAGTGTACGTACGTGTAAACTAATGTTAAAGGCGATTTTAGGTATTTATTCTTGTAAATATAAAATTAATGAGAAGCTACAGGAATACTTATTTGAGTACCGTAATACAACTCATTGCACCACGGGAGCTTCCCCGGCTAAGCTAATGATGGGGCGCGAGTTGCGTGGTAGGCTAGACTTGTTAGTGCCGCCGAAACATGAGGTGCCCAACCTTCTTACCGAAGTGAAAAGGTCATTCAACATAGGCGAGCTAGTTTGGTGTAGGTGCTATGTAGATAGAAAACCAATTTGGAAAAAAGGGACTATTACAAAAAAGATGGGGAGTCGGATGTTTATTATACAGTTAGAGGGAGATAATGTTACTTGTAAACGACACATGGATCAGCTGATGCGTTGCGTGTCTAATGACGTTCCTGATGTAAGTGGCAAGGAGCGTCGCGTGGTTAGGTCACAGGCGTCATCACAGTCTGTCTTATCAACACCTTTTCAACTTCTGAATGAGGAAGGAGTAGGTGATGACTGGCAAGATGCGATAGAGGGGGTGGAACAGGTAGAGCCAGTAGAACCAGTAGGACAACAGGTAGAGACAACAGAGCAATTGACGGTCGCACCTGTTGAGGTTCCCTGTGACAGAATCCTAAGACCTAAAAGAAATATTAACTATAAAATTTGATGATGCTTCTTTTGATATCTGGTTATTGTGATTTATTTCATAAGTATTATTTAAATTGTTATTTGTTTATTATTTTAGGTTTCCCAACTAAGGGTGAAGGAGCTGATGTGTATCTAGTTTGTCTATGACGTATGTCAGATAATAAACAGCGTTCCTGAAGAAATGTGTTTCGTTTAATCCTGGATATTATCCCTAGTATTCCCGTATCTATCAGAGGTCCCACTTCAAGAAGCTCGAGTTGGCTGATCTAGGACCAGTACTAGGAACTACTACTATTACCACCAGCTTTAGATTCACTATCCTTATGCACAGTCAAAACATGTCTGTTAACATTATACCTGGATTTGAAAGTTTTTTTACAATATTCACAAGCAAACGGCCCATCGGTAGTATGCTGCACTAAATGAGCTGTTAACTGATATCTAAACGCAAAATCTTTACCACATTCATCACATTTAAAGAGCTTATTACCAGAGTGCAGCAACATATGGTATTTCCATTTAGTTTTAGATTTAAAATGGCTGTTGCACGCTTCACACGAATATGGTGTCTCTTTGCTATGACAATTAATGAAATGCCTTCGTAATTGAGTATTCTTTGTGAACGTAGACACGCACTGCGAGCATTTGAAGGGTCTCGGTTTATTCTTACTATGGACAGCAGCTTTATGTGAAGTCAGGTCAGATTTCGTATAGAACGCTTTCACACATTGTTCGATATCGCAAACAAACTTTTTTTCACCGGTATGCATTCTCATGTGAACTTTCAAGTTGTGGTTTCTTGTGAATCTTTTGTTACACATAGGACACACTACGGGCTTTTCACCTGTATGAGAAAGGACATGCACATCTAGTTTTGCTTGAGATAAAAACTGCTTTTCGCAATATGTGCATTGAAATCCTGCACCGGTGTGGAGTTTCATATGCTGTCGGAGTCTCCATTGCGCTGGGAACTGCAAATGGCATTCTTCACACGAGAACGGCTTGTTATTCGTATGGAGAGCACTTATATGTATCTTCAAGCTGTATTTCGCTTTTAGTTTCCTATGGCATATAGGGCATTCGAAAGCTCCTACAGTGCCATGTTCCTCTGTATGTTTTTCCAATAGTTCTTGCGTTAAGAAGTTCTCACCACAAGTCTCACATGGGTATAGGGTGCTTACTTTATGATATATCCGGTGAGCCTCGAGGTCAGATGCTTGGATGAACTCTCGGTTGCAGTCGGGGCAGGGGAATGTCTTCCGGATGTGTTCGTTCAGATGTTTCGTCACATGGGACAGGTACTGGAACGCAGCGCCGCAGAGATGGCAAGGGTAGTCACCAGGTGTTTCATTTGTTTCTTCGGTGGCAACTGGAAATAAAAGTTAAGTAAATAAATAAACATTATGGAACATTCCTTATTTATTGAAATATACCATGAGTATACCTGGAGGAAAGCCGTGGTGGCCTAGCGGTTTAACCTATGGCCTCTCTAGCAGAAGGCTGTGGGTTCAAATCCCGGCGTGCATCTCTTGAGTTTTTCGGAATTTATGTGCGAAATTGCATTCGAAACTTACTACGAGCTTTACGGTGAAGGAAAACATCGTGAGGAAACCTGCATACACCTGCCAAGAAATTCAATAGTGTATGTGAAGTTCCCAATCCGCACTGGGCCCGCGTGGGAACTATATAGGCTGGGATGATGATAATAATATCTGGAGATTTCCTAGCACAAATGATGTAACGCTAGTGACTTTCCTTGATACATAGTTTATAATCCATACTAATATTATATTAATGTGACACGTTTGAAAATGTATGAACAATAATACACCAAACCAAATCGATGTTAATGTGTTATAGAGTTAATTTGGATCCCCAGAAAGGATATAGGATAGTTTTAATCTCGGAAAATCACATACAGTCAAAACCATTTATAGCGACACCAATTACAACGACATATTGGATGTAACAACCAAGAAAAAAACCCGACTCGATCTTATATACCAAAGTAACACTGGTTACAATGACCAACCGTGTTTAACAACCAAATATCCCTTGAATGTCGTTATAAACGGTTTTGACTGTAGTTCCAGAACAGTGAACTGTCGAGTTGTATCCCCTTATTATTAAACAAATTGAGTGCGGAACGTGAAGTATCAGGCCATACATTATTATATATATATTATATTAGGTCTTACATTTCCAGAACTGATGGCCAAAAGAAAGAAATGTTTATTTGCTTTTAAAGTACTGATTGAAAAAGGTTCTCGAGTGGTGTCTATGGACCGAAAGATGCAGTGTAAGTAGGCCTCCAATAAGATGGAGCGTCAACCTGTTGGATGCGGATGGCACGGGACTGATCTGTTTTGCGAGCCTTATGTTCAGCAGTGGACGTCTTTTGGCTGATATGATGATGACATTTCCAGGCTATAGTTACAAGTCATACATAAACCATACTAGTAATAAATAATAAATATCAGGGGACAATTCACACCAATTTACCTAGGTAAAGTAAGCTAGGCAAAGCTTGTGTTATGGGCACTAGGCAACGGATAAACGTACTTATATAGATATATACATACTTAAATACATATTAAACACCCAAGACCCGAGAACAAACATTCATATTTTTGATACAACTAGGTACTCTAACCACTAGGCCATCTGGTTGTCTACTGACTTAGAAGCCTAAACACTCACCTTCATCTTCAATCTTCACCTTAACCATCTCACCAGGGTACACATCTTGTACTTCTTGCTTAATATCAACAGCAACGTGATTCTCCTCTTCAATATTGGAAGCAACAATGCTATCTCCCTGCTCAGGGGGTGACAATTCAATTTCTATCTTAATTACAGGGTCGATAGGCTCTTGCTTGATGGCAGATGCCTCCCAGTCCACTGGCTCCGACTTCACTGTTACTTGTTCAAATGACATATTTTTTTATTGTTTAGATGTCCACTGCTTTGTTATTTAGGGTACCTTTCGAACATGACGTTGAACGTGTTAATTCTATGTTGGAAGCGGGCGTGGGTGACTGCCTACGATCTTAAGGTCTGAGGGGCCTCACGAACAGTTCTACGGCTTCTTTAAATTAAGGAATGTCCTCATAATATGCCAGGCGACACCATCGAGCCTCGCTAATTTTATCTTGCCTACATCAAAAAACTGTATCGTATTAAAAACACAAGTACTTCGCGTAGCTTTATTACAATAATTGACAATAAAATTACTGAAACAATCTGACACGACACGCTACGCTACGCCAAGTCGGCCAAACTGACGTTGACGTGACGTAACTGACATACGATACTGATGGCTACTGTCATTTTATCTGCCAAATATTTGTTTTTAACTGTGGTTTTTAACACGTTTTTAATGATACTTAAGGATACTTATTAATTTATTATATTCTACACACATGCATTTTTCTACTACATGAACACAAAGTTATGCGCGCACGGGTAACTTTTGTCTCCGGCCAACTTTTATCAAGTCTATGGGTTACGGCACTTTCACACGGGCAACATCCCGTTTTTTGCGGGTTCGGTTTTTTGCAGGATCCCGTTTAGTAGCATACGTGCTACTGTGGTAACGTTCACACGAGCATTCGCTTTGCAGGATGTTAATGCATGGCAGCCCTGGGCTTTATTGATAGTTAGATATTATAATGAATGGCACCCTTCACTCTTGACTCTCTAGCTCTATTGCATTGTGGTTTGTTTATGAATTAATTATTGATGGCATATTGTATAAAAAACTTTTGTATGTTTGTCTCTTCCCTTTTTCTGCGCCGCATCTGGACCAATAAACATCTCTCGAAGAAGCTTTGTTTCAATTGCCAAAGTACCACTCCGTTCGGGCTCCTCCAGCCCTTTTAATACAGGATACCGCAAATATTTATTTATTTCCAGATGATACATTGTTGTACCGAAGGTGCGAACATACTTAGATACTATGAAAAAAAAAAATTTAGTCTACAACAAACCGGGAGCGCGGGGCGCCATTGGATCGTGCTCAGAGCGGGCAAATGGCGGGCAATAACACTGAATCAAACACGGTGTGCCGCGTTGCCGGTGTGTGTCACCGTATATTTGATTCAGTTTCGGTGTTATAGAGCGCGCTGGGTATGCTCCGTCGGCGCCCCGCGCTCTCGCCAGGCCTCATGCATGCCATGTACTTACGCGCGATATTTACCTACCGCGGGGACTATCTGCTACGATCGAAATTTCAGTAGGTTGTCACAAGCGCGCCGCGCGCCGACGCACGTTCATTCGTGTTCCACGGAAAAAATATGTCGCCTGGACTTTTATAAGTGAAAATGGTGAAACAGGGGCAAACTTTAATATGACTATGCTAGAATTAATAGCTAATATAACAATTTGGAAGTTCGTATCGTGCTGTCCCTCTTACTCTTCTATAAAAAGCTATAAGCGTGAGCGGGATGGCACGATGCGAAGTTCAAAAGTTGACCGTCGTATCTAGTATAACGTTAGGGTACTGTGAGCATGGCAATGTGTTCTGCGCATTACAATAAATATCCTTTTTTGTTAGGATTCCAGAGCTAAAATGGCAAAAATGGAACCTTTATAGTTTCGCCATGACCGTCTGTCCCTTTGTCCGTCCGTGGCTTAGCTTAGGGAATATTAGTGCTAGAAAGTTTGCATGGATATAATATATAGCAATTATCCCGACAAAATGGTAAAACAACATGTAGAGAAAAACAATTTAATCCAAACTGCCAGCCCTTGTCACTGTCGGCACGCACACATTCTTAAGGAGACGGAGTAGTATAATCTGTGGCTACAATCGCGGTAAGTACCAAGATTTTGTACGGGATGCAGTATCTGTTACGAAGTAACTATTAAGTAATCTGTGCTCTCGGTTTGTGGTGGCCGCCGTATAGTACGAAGCGCGAAATTCGAACTTCGTTTCATGCCGTTCCGCTCACGCTAATGGTATTTATTACGAGAGTGAGAGGGACCGCACGATCCGAACTTCGAACTTCGAATTTCGTAGTAACCCCCCTGACTTGTGTACAGTTAGGTACAGGGTTAATATGTATATCTCTTTATTGTTTAATCATTACTCAACTCAACCTCCATTGCAGTTTGATTTTCGGGCCAAAAAGAAAAGAGCAATTTGAAAAATGATTTATTAATGAATAAATTGTACTTAAATTAAAAAAATACACATTAAAGTAAAAATAAGGCATAAAGTAATCAGCGAGCTACGAAATTAAAAATTATTAAGACTTATGAATAAGTCATTTAACTCCAAACGAATTACTCTAAAATAGTATAATATTTTCAATCATTTATTTTCTCGATGACAGATCCCGTAGAATAATTGCCATAGAATGTAACTTTATTAAAACGTTTATTATTTATTGTATTTTAAAAAATTACTGCATGTAAGGACTCAATTTGTCTTGTTTTGGTCGCGGGTGAGCAAAGTAATTGTTTCAGTTCATTAATATTGACCTCAGCAAAGTAACGCCTGATTCAATAAATTAATAATCTACCTACTTTTGCGGAATTAAAATGATTTCTGACGACTTTCCGACGAAAGCGAAAGGATAAGTCTCTATAGTGGTGTGACAACCTGGTGTGACCAGAGTCTGGCCCTGTATTCAATGAATCAAACTCCACTCTTTTTGCCTTGCTCCTCCAAAAAAATGCTTTGGTAGGTATCGAATGAGCAATGTATCCACTGAAGTTTTCCGCTGTGGCCTATGAACTATTTGTAAGTATAATTTAATAACTTTTTAACGTATTTAACATGAATTTAGTAACAAAATGCGTGATTAATTTAATGTTATTCTAACACTAGAGCGTCATCAAAGACGTCCACTAAGCTGCTGAACATAGACCACCCCCAAGGCTCGCCAAACAGACCGGTCATGCGCCATCCGCGTCCAACTGATTCCCGCAACCTTAACCAGAGGCCGTATTGTCTAATGCGCGGACGCAGTGCCGGCGTCACAACCACTGACACCCCGGGCAAGAATATTGTGGCGCCCACTTAAGGAAATCAAACAGAGTGCCAGTTTGGCGGGGGAAGCATCCCACCCCCACCGATCGCCCCATGAAATTTGGCGCCCTGGACCATCGCCCCATCGCGCCCCCCCTCACCCCCTCACGCCGGCACTGCGCGGTCGCTTACCTTCACTTTCACCATCTCTTTCTGTCACCATCTTATACCGTTTGGTAGAAAGAAATGGGGATTTTTAAAGCAAGCGTCAGCGCCTTAGACAATAAGGCTGCTGGCCGTCGCTGAGTCTTGTTGGAGGCCTAACTACACTGCTTGCGATCTGTGGACGCCATTCGAAAACCTTTGGCTCCATCGGCCATCAGTTCCACGAGCGATGTGCCCGGCTCACTGCCACTTGAGCCAAACACTAGATGATGTAAATTCAAATTATTGTTGTGTGCCCTTACAGGACGTCATGTTTTGACTCATACAAATACTGTAACATCTGATAATCTATACATATAAAATCCTTTGTCCTGACTGACGGATCAACGCACAGCCTAAACCGCTGATCGTAGAGACCTGAAACTTGGAGGGTGTGTTCTTTGTATGACGTAGGCATCCGATAAGAAAGGATTTTTCGTAGTTCTACTCCTAAGGGGGTAAAAAAGGGGGGCAAAGTTTGTATGGGACAACGTGATTCCTTGGTCCAATCTACTTCAAATTTTGCATAAACATTCTTTAACAGAATTGATGGAAGACGTGTTTCGTATTTTATTGAAATTCATCCCTTGACGGGGTTAAAAAGGAGTAGAAAGTTATTTTGGGGGTGATTTGCTTCGAAGTTGATATCAATACTCCTTAGTGCTTTTGATTTAAATTACTTTTTATTTTGACACATTGTAAACGAAACGAAACTTCAAATTTTGCAAACCATTTGTCTACGTTTGTCAACCACTTCCTGATCTGATCTCTGATAATAACTAATTATAATAAGTATTTGCATTTCACCAAGCTTTTGCTTTTAACAAGCGCAGCGTGGGACGTCCACCAACGAGATGGACGGACGTTTTGGTGAAGGCCGCAGGTTCAGGGTGGATGCAAGTCGCTTCCAACCGTAATGATTGAGCGTCAATGAGGGAGGCCTATGTCCAGCAGTGGACGTCCTACGGCTGAAATGATGATGATGATGATGATGAAGCTTTTATGTGAGTTCAACCTTTTTCGAATAAAATCGAATTGAGTATTCAAACATCATTGTTGTACTCGCATAAAAGCTTGGTGCAATGCAAATACATATAAAATACTTTGTCCTGAAGTCCTAAATGACTGACTGACGGATTAACGCACAGCCTAAACCGCTGTATGTGTAGAGACCTGAAACTTGGAGGATGTGTCCTTTGTATGACGCAGGCATCCGATAAGAAAGAATTTTCCGGAATTCCCACGGGATAAGGAATATACGGGATGTATATATTTCATCAATCGAGAGTGACCCTATCCCCATAACGAAGATTACTAAACTGTTCCAATTGGGCATGCAAGTAGACTATTAGAACAGGTATAAAGCTAATTTCAATAATTTTGAAAATATCCACGGGATAAGGATAAATCAGGATTTATATACTCAAATCAACTGGATCCTATCTCCGTATCCACAATTAAGTACTAAACTTTTCAAATTCAGTGTAAACGTAAATGGTCATACATAACAGCAAAAAAACTTATTGCAGGATTTTTGGAAATTCCTGTGGGATAGATAGTCTCTGAAAGTTCCGAGCCGATTTAAAAATTCAACTTCGGAGCTCATTTTAAAATGTCTTTCACCAATAGAAAAGATACACTGTCCTTGATTAACATAGGATGCTATTTTCCGGATAAATTCAAAATTCCCGCGGTATAGAAAATAGTAAATATAACTTCGGGGCTGAGTTTAAAAAAAATACCAATAGAAAGCTACACTATCCTTTGTTGGTATAGGCTAGGCTACCTACTATTTATTCGGTAAAATGAAAAATTCCCGTGGGATAGAAAGAAGTGAACATCACTTGAGGGCAGGTTTGAAAATTTCTTTCACCAATAGGAAGTTACACCAACCATTATTTACATAGACTACTTTTCTCCGTGAAAAAGCAAAATTCACACGGGAAAAAAATAAGTGAATTCAACTACGGGACTGATTTTAAAACTTCTTTTACCGGTAGAAAGCTACACCTTTAAGGACATAGACTACTTTTTCTCGGGGAAAATGCAAAATTCCCGCGGGATAAATATAAGGGAAAATTTGCATACAATAAGGACAAACTTGTTGAAATTCCCACGGGATAGTGAATAAACGGGATTTATAATATTCACTAACTGATGATGATAAAAGGATAATAATAATGGATGTTGCCGTTGCCGGTTTTTTGTTTTATATAATGAAAGAGATGAAGAAGCTTTACCACAAATTGGAATTCTACGCGGACGAAGTCGCGGGCAAAAGCTAGTTACAACATAAATAACTTTACAATTAGATAAATAAAAAAGGTTGTAGTTTACTGTAGAACCTTTACAGAGTTGTTCAGAGACACTAACCCTACGGTGTGCTGAAATATTTCTGATTATGGCGTTTAAATAGCAGCACACGCTTTAGATTGCTTGGTAAGCTTCAATGAGACCGTTCAGCAACGCGTAGACGGTCGGAGCTGGGGCCAGCAGCTGGTCGAGGAACGGCTGCGGGTCCCCCCCGCCCGCGCCGCGCCGCAGCCGCGCCACCAGCGCGCCCGAGTACGCGCGGCTGTACGCCGTCGGCGGCAGGGGAGCACCGCACAACACGTTCAGCTCGTTCAGCTGACGCAGACACATCTGGAACTGATTTAAGCGATGCACTATCTCTTCGTCTAAATAAGCCGCAACAGCACATCCGGAAACGTCTAGATATTCCGCCAAGATAGCCGCTGCGATGTTGCAGTCGGCGTCAGTGACAGTGCTCTCATCCGTTGTTGAGTCCAGAACGGGTCTGCAGGGGAACGGGAACTTCGGAAGGTTTTTGTCGCATTTCTTGAGCACGATGTTCAGAGCGACGTAGGAGAGTAGCACGCAAGCTGCCTCGGTGCTCGTGTCGGCGCGTGTCTTGCGGGAGAAGTAGACCAGGGCTGCCACGAGCAGTCGCGCGTGTTCCGGGAGCGCGGCCAGGGGCTCCAGGCTCGCCAGCTGCAGCGTCTCCTTCAGGAAGTGCTGGAACAAGCCGAGCTCGCGCACCGAGCCCCAGCCGTTTTCGAAGACGCACTCGTTCGCTTCGTACTCCGGCTTCCGAACGGAATACAGCTTAGATACGACCATAGATTCCCTCTCCGAGTCTGTGTCATACACAAGCGTGAACCCATCATTTTGGAAATTGGTGAGCAGGTCATATGCGTACTTCAGAATTTCTAAATACGGAATCATCGAACCGCTTAGTAGTCCGTTTAAGGATCCGTTTAAGAAGTGTTTAGAACGGTACAGGTTGACGTAGTTTATGGGGATGTGGTTTGAGGCGACGCCTTTGGCGAACCAGTTGGGGTCGCCGGGCGCCACGACGGCGGCTGCGGGGTCCAGCAGACAGGCGGCTCCGAGACCACCCTTCTCTCGCCTCCCGATAAGCAGTTGAGCTTTGGCCACTTCTTCAACAAACTTCCTCTTTTCTTCCGCATTTACAAACTGGGAAACCATCTGTAAAGTTGTTTCCCTGCTGTTCTTGGAAAGCCAATGCAGTAAACATAAATTTCTTTTGAAACAACCCAGAGGTGCGCGTATGCGGTTGAAAAAGTCACGGAAGAAGCTTTCTGGGAAGATGTTCTCGTCTGTCAGCACAACGAAGAGAGCGATTTTTTCAGCAGTCAATTTGTACTTGTTCAAGAATTTATCCAACAAGAAATAGCGGCAGCTGATGGTGTTGTCTGTTTCATTGAATTTGAGTTCGTTCCGCGGGATATACTGGAGTCCTGAGAAGCAGAATTCGATGTCGTAGCTAATCACGGGACAGTCAAGTGTCTGTGCTAGTTCGATGATGTCGCCCTTGCTCTCGTACTCGCATATTACATATTGGAAACCCATTTCTTTGAGCACCTCCATGTAAATAGTCTTCATAAAAGCTGGCCTTGCGATTACACCGGTTTCAACTTTTTTCAACCTCTTTGCCATGTTCTGATGTCCACCTTTAAAGATAAAATAGCATTTGATGTTGGCTTTTTTGAAAATGGCCAGGTGTTCTCGTAGATAATTCGCGTAGCTGTGACTCTCACAGCCATGGCGGGAGGGGAGCTGGCTCTCTTCGTAGGATGTGTAGAAGTAGTTCTGCCCATCTATGACGACGGCGGAGTCGTGGAGGACGAGAGGTTGCAACTCGCTCACTTCCACGAACTTGCAAAATGTCCTTATTCTCATCTTAACCTGGAATGTAAAATGAAAAGTTATTGCAGTTCCTATTAATATTATTATACTCATTATCATCATCCCAGCCTGTATACGACCCACTGCAGAGCACAGGCCTTCTTTTAAAATAAGAGGGCTCGCTTTTCAATACAACTCTTCTACTTAGTGACAACAGTGTGAACTGCTTATCGTCGTTCACAAAATATTGCTTTCCCGATAAGATATCTGTGTTTCACTGTCAGTTTAATCACCATTTGGATTGCGACGAGTATAAATTGCTTAGCAACTGCGCTGCGTTAAAGTAATCCGTAGCCCGTGAAATAGCTAGGTACTTCCCAACATAAATTTTAATCGTGTTAGAGTAAGTTATGCGACTCAAAATCCTATAAACAGCGTTTAGAAGTAATTTTAAGCACTGCCAACTTTCCTATCATCAGTCCACAGCACGTCCAACCTCGTGGGTAAAATTCTAAAGGTCCTTCAAAGGCCAAGTGCGAGTCGGACTCGCGCACCGAGGGTTCCGTACAAATTTATATGTATCTGTTAATATCCAGTCTTAGCAGACCCCTGCTCCTAAGCAAAATGTGCCCAGTGTGGGATCATTGTAGATTGGTTACTGATATAGACAGACAAACTAGATCTCGTTCAAACCAATTTTCGGTGGAAGTTTACATCATATATTTTTTTTAGTTTTATCATTTTCTTATTTTAGAAGTTTTAGGGGGGGGGGGGACACACATTTTATCACTTTGGAAGTGTCTCTCGGGCAAACTATTCAGTTTAGAAAAAAAATGTATTAGAAACCTCAATATCATTTTTGAAGACCTATCCATAGATACCCCACACGTAGGTATGGGTTTGATGAAAAAAAATTTTTTGACTTTCAGTTCTTAGTATGGGGAACCCCCAAAACTTATTGTTTTTTTTTCTATTTTAAATAATTTATTGAATCAGGCGTTACTTTGCGGAGGTCCATATTAATTTTTTGAAGAGGTGCTAATTATATTTTTTTTCGACAGTCGGCGTTCTGGGGATTGAGAAACTGCAGCTGTTTTATTTTTATCTCCTATTGTTTACTGGAAATATTTTTTTGAGTGTTTGAGATGACATTTGTGAGATTTTATGGTTGACAAGCCGTTCGTGCTCAGAACTTACTAGAAACAGAAAAAAAAAACCGAAGTGAACTGTCACTGCTCTCAATGTCAAATCGTTTGCGTTTCGTTTGCTTTGCGTTTTGGTGTGCTCAGTGTGATTTTTTGACTATTTTTATCGACTTCCGCATAAAATCCGGACTTTCAATTTTACCGCATTTCTCCACGACCTATGCACAATAATTGGATCACGATTGAATACTTTCGATCACTATTTTGGAACTGCTTCTTGGACAACGCAAAGCAAACGAAACGCAAACGGTTAGATTTCATTTGACATTGACAGACACGACAGCTGAATTCGTTTTTTTTTCTATTTCTTCTTAGTACTGAGCACGAACCGCTTGTCAGCCATAAAATCTCACAAATGTCATCTCGAACACTTAAAAAAATATTTCCAATAAATAAAAGGAGATAAAAATAAAAAAGCTGCTGTTTCTTGGAGTTGAAGTCGACCACTGTCGAAAAAAGATATAATTAGCATCTCTTCAAAAAACTTTACTTAGCCAATTACTTTGCTCCCCCGCGACCTTACGATAGTTACGTTTATGTAAGAAATGTAACTGTAAATAAATAATAAATAAAATAAATAAATAAATAAATATCATGGGACAATTCACACCAATTGACCTAGTCCCAAAGTAAGCTTAGCAAAGCTTGTGTTATGGGTACTAAGCAACGGATAAACATACTTATATAGATAGATACATGCTTAAATACATATTAAACACCCAAGACCCGAGAACAAACATTCGTATTTTTCATACAAATATCTGCCCCGACACGGGAATCGAACCCGGAACCTCAAGCTTCGTAGTCAGGTTCTCTAACCACTAGGCCATCTGGTCGTCTGAAACTACGACCAGAACTATGTTAACTACTTATTTCTATTTTTGTGTGCAAATCTTAATGCGGTTCACAGAATACATCTACTTACCAAGTTTCAACAGCATAGTTCTTATACTTTCAGATAAAAGTGGCTGTGACATAACGGACGGACAGTCAGACAGACAGATCGACAGACAGACGTGACGACTCCATAAGGGTTCCGTTTTTTGTCATTTGGCTACGGAACCCTAAAAATTGGGACTGTGATAAAAACGCAAAGATTTAATGCATTTTTATCAGAATTAAATTATTTTCGGCTAATTCTTTTTACCTATTAACATCTACCTAATAAAAGCTTAAATTGTTTTTAAAAAAGTTTTTGTCTTTTAATTTTATTTTTAACTTTTTAGTGGCCACCTTCCAGCTCCATCTTCAGAGCCTTCTTACCACGATGAGCCCAAACTCGATGGGGTTATGTTATTTTATTATGGTGTGCCTATGGCCACCTTCCAGCTCCATCATCAGATCAGCTCCATGCAGTGCGTAACGAAAGAACTATACCATCTGAGGCCCGTGGCAAACTCTTTGGATGGGACCCTGGGTCCAGTAAAATCATCACGTTTGTAATTTCATTTTAATGTTGCTTTGGAACTCGCGGCCTCTTGGGCCGCCCTATAGTTACGCCACTGGTAATGGTAGTGGTAATTTTAAGTATCAGTTGCACAAGTGCACAACATCAGGTAATAAAATTAAATTTAATGTTACTTTGAAGCTCGCGGTCTGTTGCGCCGGGGCCCTCTAGGGGCCCCGTTCGTGGCATTTTGCCAGCCCTGCCGCCCTATAGTTATATACACATGTATGCAAAATTTCAGCTCAATCGGCAATCGGGAAGTGGGTCAAATTCAACTTGCAAGATTTGATTACAGACAGACAAACATCGGGGTACTTACTAGGTGAAAGGGTGAAACTAAATAAAAGCATGTAAAAATTTAAAAATTTAAAACCTCTGACGCAATTTGGTCACACATTGCGAAAATAAAGTAAATGCCTATTAGCGTCTAAAATCCATTCCGCAGCTACCAAAGAGCTTCACCCGTTTAAGAGTTATGATGCCACAGACAGATAGACAGACACACACCCATAGCGGTCAAACTTATAACACCCCTCTTTGTGTCGGGGGGTTAAAAAATGGAAAAACTTACAGTTGATTAGCAAAAGCCTTGTTCCTCCGCAAGTATACACTGAAGCTATCAATCTAAATTATTATTTCTTTTCAATAATTTCCTTATCTTTTATATGCTAAAACTGTATTTCCGTGAACAAATCACAGTTAGTAAGTAATGTATTATTATGCAGCCGCCTCGGCTTGGTCAGTCAGTAAGACTAGTAAGCTAGTAAGAAAGAAAGAGCACAGAATATATATATATGTAATAGGAATGAGTTAAAGTTAGTTATAAATAGAACTCTATGCAATGCGTTTCGTTTCAAGTAATCTTTTTTCTTGAGGCGTTGTTTTAACTACTTACGGAACGGATTACATTAAACTTTAAACTTCATAGTTTTTTTTTATATTGCACACATTAACGCCGTGCTTTTTAAAAAGGTTGAGATTGTTTTAGTAATATTAAAATCGGTTCTATTTTCGTGTGTAAAAATGAGACTTAAGTTCAAATTATTTTTAACACGTACACCTATGTTTATTTGGAGCTAAAAGTTACTTTAATTTACAGCTTAGATTTTGATTGTAAAATGCAGCCTTTTAAACTTTTTTAAAGAATACTAGATAGTAAAGCGTGGTGTTCGTGTAACGGAACGCAACTTGATAGCGAGTTAGTTTGGGGATTTACCCAACTTACCTACTTACTGTACTTATCTTATTTACCAATCGTATCGGGGCATTCGCGGCGTGTATAAAAATAGCCATGAAACATTTGCTGAGGGATGACTCATTTTACAAGTTTGTCTCTAGGTAAAAATGACGATTTTGTTTATGTTTTAACGACACGATGATTTAGCGGTTAATCGGATTTTTGGAGCAATTTTGGACCTTCGGGAATACCTGACAATTGACATCGAATTTGGTTTGGAAACGGTGGGTATTTTACGTTTCGGCGTTTTAAACCGACTTCAAAAAAAGGAGGAGACTCTATTTTTAACCCCGACGCAAAAACGACGGGGTGTTAAATATAAGTTTGACGCTGTGTCTGTATGTGGCATCGTAACTCCCGAACGGATGAACCGATTTAGATTTTTTTTTGTTTGAAAGGTGCAATAGTCGAGAGTGTTTTTATCTAGGTACCTATGTTTGATGAAAATCTCTATTCTGTACGACAAAAAAAATTTTCCAACCTTTCGCTCTAGGCTCCAGCATTCTCAGCCTGCTGGTAAATCCGCCACTGGAGGTATATAATGTGCTTCTGAATAAGATGCCAATACTTTAAAGGCCACCACAAACCGAAGCGCGGGGCGCCGACGGAGCGTGCCCAGCGCGCTCAATAACACTGAATCACATATACGGTGACACACACCACACACCGCCAGCGCGGCACAGCGGATATGATTCAGTGTTGTTGACCGCGCTGGGCACGCTCCGTCGGCGCCCCGCGCTTCCGGTTTGTTGTGGCCTTTAGGTATCCATTATTTTTTTAAACAAAATAATGAAATTAAAATTCTGTGTTACTACGTGGCAGATCCTAATTTTCTCCAAAAACTAACAAACTTTAAATAGTTTCATACATACAATAGGCCACAAGAAACCGGGAGCGCGGGGCGCCGACGGAGCGTGCCCAGCGCGCTCAATAACACTGAATTACATTTATGGTGACACACCGGCAGCGCGGCACAGTGTATATGATTCAGTGTTGTTGACCGCGTTGGGCACGCTCCGTCGGCGCCCCGCGCTCCCTGTTTGTTGTGGCCTTAAGTCTGTTTCAAAAGGTTTTAAAGGACGAGTACTATTTAGCTCCAAACTTCCAAAAGTATTACCATCTAATTTGGAAGTACCATGGGACCAGGGACTAGAAATTTACCATGAGCTTTACGGTGAAGGAAAACATCGTGAGGAAACCAATGGTGTAGGTATGTGAAGTTCCCAATCCGCACTGGGTCCGCGTGGGAACTACGGCCCAAGCCCTCTCATTCTGAGGGGAGGCCTGTGCCCGGCAGTGGGACGTATATAGGCTGGGATGATGATGATGATGGGACCAGACTGGAATGAGACAGACGTACAACGAAATGATTCCTTCAGAGTTCGGAACACAGAAAAAAGACAGTTTGTGTTTCATTTTTTTATTTATATCCTCCACTTTATAGTAAGTTATATAAATGGTTACATCATTAGGGTTCCGTAGTCAACTAGGAACCCTTATAGTTTCGCCATGTCTGTCCGTCTGTCTGTCTGTCCGCGGCTATGCTCAGAGACTGTTAGTACTAGAAGACTGTAATTTGGCATGAATATATATATCAGTCACGCCGACAAAGTGGTTAAATAAAAAAAACTAAAAAAATTTTTTTTAGGGTACCTCCCATAGACGTAAAGTAGGGGTGACTTTTTTTTTCTCAACTAACCCTATAGTGTGGGGTATCATTGGATAGGTATTTGAAAATAAGTAGGGGTGTAAGGGTAGCGACCCTTAAATTATACCCGTAGCACGCGACGAACCGATATACTACGAGTACCCTTCTTGGTTGATGTGAAATGTGAAAAGAAATTGTTTATGTTTAAAACTGTTTAATTACTAATGTTAAATAATAATGTTACAAATGTTAAATGTTAGTTTGAATCACTGATCTAGGTACTAATGTCTATACAAATGTTACTGTTCGCGGTTAGAGTACTAAGACGTGACTAATTGAAATCATCTTAAGCAATATTGAGGTAAATTAGATGTGCATTGACAGCAGTGTCGGTAATTGGGGTTACACGCGTAGTGAGCCTAGTAACTTTAATGTACGCTGACCGTACATGCTGCCAGGACAACGAAAGGTCCTTAAATGTTAAAAAGTTAAGTTAGAAGTAGTGCTATAATGTATACAATGTTAAACTAATATTTAAAAACTAAAGTTTTATAAGTTAAAAAGTGGTTTATGGGGTATTGCGTAAATATGCTTCTTCCCTTTCGGTAATGGCGGTAAGGGCCCTAAATCTACGTGGGTTGGGTCGTCCTCCGGTGTTCTTGGAGACGTTTCCATTGGATGTTCTATTCTTCTTTGACTGTCCTGTTGTACCGTGCTGGGGTGTCGTTGATTGCGTTTTCTCTTAATGCAGTATATGTAGCCGGTTACAGTCGTTAGTCCAATGATGATGATAAGACTCAGGTAAGACACGGTGTACTGGTGCACATCATGACTGTTCAAATCTTTTGGTAACTCGCTGTTTCTGCTCAATTCCTTAATTTTTCCTCTGATGTCTTGGAATGTTTGCGCATGATCTTCTGTTATTATGTCCAAATGTTTTGGTGGGCTGAGCTTTGTAAGGTTGTTAAGATCATTTGGAAGTGGAATATACGGTGTCGGATTCACAAATAATTTGCTCTGGTATATGGTGTCGGTTTGTATTATAGTTTCATCCCTTTTTATGGTGCATCCTTGGCCAACGTTTATAATACCTGTCCTGTGAATCTCTTTTGATGCCATTAAATCATTACATATGATTCGCAACTGACATACGTCACAACATATGTAGATCCATGTATTACTTCGGTGTAACCCGATCCATTCGTTCGAGCAGGTTGCAGTGTTGTAGTCGCACGTGCCGTTGTTATTGTTATTGTAATAGTGCTCTACTAAGAAGCTTAATTCGCATGGCACGTTACTTTGACGCATGCTATGAACTGGTTTATTAAATGTGCAAATGTATTTGTTTTCTTGAAGAATAACGCATGACTGTAAATCGGGTTGATCAAGCTTGATATAGAGATCTTTTAGAATGTTTACGGCTATGTATTCCGCTGATGGTTGTATTGTTATGGTTCTGCCATTTGCTAAAATTGGAAGTGGAATTACTTTATAAAGTTGAAACTGTATATCTCGTGTAAGTGGTAATTTAACTTCCATTATAAAATAGTTGTCGGTGACCCGTGCTTTGACGTGTAGTAATTTGTAAATATCCGATAATTCATTATAGATATCTTCCACGGGAAGAGACAGGTGGTTTGGCAAGCGAGCCGCAATAATTCTCAACTGTTGTAAAATCTGTTCCTGTGATAGTATTGATGCGTCTATATATCCTTTATGTATATTGTTAAGTGTGTCAACAAGGCTTTGCTGAGTGCGGCGTAATCTTGTTATGATAATGTTAGTTGCTATTGTCATTGAATTAAAATATGTCATAAGAATGTCTTGTTTCGATCTGTTTTGCATTTCGGCGATAACATTGTCTGCCTGCTGAATGTGTTCTTTAATAAGATTAAATTGTTTGTTCATTGAGTTCTCGTTTCGTTGTAACATGCTATTTTGCGATTCTATAATTGAGGTTTGATTTTTTAACAAGTTAAGCAGGTGATTTTCGTTGATTTGTACGTTTTCAATGTCCTGTTTGTATTGCTCTGCGAAGCGTTCGTCAAGGACACCGAATAAACTGTTAGCAATGTTGCCTACTGCGTTAATCAGGCCTCGTTTGCGCCTTGGTAGTAGACCATGAGAAGAGTGTAATAAGAGGTTGTTGTGTTTTATGTCGTCCACTTCCTGTTGCAACTCTGTTAAAATACTTTCGCAGATCCGACGATAAGTGAATTGGTTGCATATGCCTTCAATATGTGTTATGTAGTTTTCCATATTAGTGATTCCTTGCCAATACGTTGTCATGTTAAAGTATGTTAATATTTTCCAGCTCTCATGTATGTTTTGTAAGTTGCCGATCTCATCGTAATATATTTGCCTCTCTCTCTCAAATGATGATATGCTCGTCAGGTGTTGATAAGATCCTGTTATAACGCTCATGAATGTTAAAAAGACACATAAATACTGCCAAAGTGAACCACACTGTTTTTTATGAGCTAGATGCATTGTGCGGTTATTTTCGGGGACTGAGGTTTTCTGGTCTTCCAGTGGCAATCGGATTAGGTTTGTTATTGGTCGGTTCATTGTAGCTTTATAAAATTGTTCACTGTTAAATGTTGCGTGCTCCCTGAACTGTCGTTTTAAATCCCTGTTTGCCCCAACGAAATTGGTTCCATTGTCGCTGTACATGTTCTTCGGAACCCCCCTCCTTGCAATCATTCGTTTCAAGGCTGCGATGAATGTTTGAGAGCTTAGATCGCTCACGAATTCAAGATGGATCGCCTTCGTTACCATGCAAATAAACAACGCTATATATCCCTTGCACACTTTGATACCTCGGCCTTTGTTGGCCCTTATTTCCACTGGTCCGGCATAATCAACTCCACAGTTGTGAAATGGTAGAGCTGGGGTGACTCTCACCTTGGGTAAATCCCCCATTTGTTGACTTTGTTTCTTCGCCTTAAATCTTATACATTTCACGCAGCGTCTCAACTGTTTTTTAACTATGTTATTTCCGCCGGGGATCCAGTACCGTTGTCTTAGGTATATTTGTGCTAACCTGGGACCGCCATGCAATGTGGCTACATGTGCTTGTTGAATAAGTAGGTATGTTAGCCTGTGCTTTGGTGGAATGATGAAGGGATGTTTTCTCTCTTCCGACATGTCAGAGCGTCCAAGTCTACCTCCGACTCGAAGCATTCCTTGTTTGTCTAGTTCAGGATTTAACTTAAATAAGCTGCTGGTTTTGTCTACAGACCCTTTTGTTTTTATTTGTTTTATTTCTTTATCAAAGCATTCCATTTGTATATGTCTTATAACTAAGGTATGCGCGCGTTGCAATTCTTGAGTCGTCAAATGCTGATTAATATTACGTAACTCGCTACCACGTGCGTTTGTTGTGAAACGTGATACCCAAGCCAATGTTCGCACGACCTTAGTTATTGAATGGCACCTACTAAGTAGTTCAGTGATAATAGTTGCTTCCGGAATGTTTGTTTGTACTATCAATGTATGTTTTTTCACTTCTTCCTCAGTATTTAAATCCGAGCTGTTAACTGTTAATTTCTGTTCTTGTTTGTTAGAGAGCCATTCTGGCCCTTTCCACCATAAGGAAAACTGCGCTAACTGCGATGGTAGTAGGCCCCTAGTAGCGCAGTCTGCTGGATTTTGTTGTGATTTCACATGACTCCATTGTTCCGGCTTGATAACTGTTTTGATTTCCCGTACTCTATGGGCAACGAAAGCCTTCCATCGTTGCTCATCGCCGTATAGCCATCCTAGTACTACCATTGAGTCAGTCCACGCATGAACTTTAAATGTTTTGTTGTTGTATGCTTGCAATATCTTGTTGACAAGTTTAGCTGCAAGCAAAGCTCCACTTAACTCAAGTCGTGGCAGGCTAATCTTCTTGTTAATCGGCGCTACTTTGGTTTTGGCGGCGACGATATTTATCTTGGGTTCCCCAGTCTTCCGAACTACGCTATAAACTACCGCGCTGTATACTTTTTCTGAAGCATCACTAAAGGCATGTAGTTCCACTTCTATGTCCGAGCCGTGAAAACCCAGCCATCTTGGCACCTTGAATTTTTCGATGTTTTTAAGATCATTCTTAATCGTCTGCCATTCCCTGTTGTGACATTCTGGTAACTGTTCATCCCATGTTACGTTTAAAGTCCAAACTTGTTGAAACAATAATTTCGCTTTTATTGTTATCGGTGAAAGCCAGCCTAAGGGATCAAATATCATGGCGATTTCACTGAGTAATTGTCGCTTTGTATAGTGCTCGCGCGTGTTTGTTTTGCCTTGTAGTGGCGATGTAAATGTAAACAAATCGTTTTTAGGGTTCCATCCTAAACCCAATGTTTTCAGGTTCTCTGCGTCACTGAAGCTGAAGTTGTGTGGATTTCTCATGATTCCCGGAAGATCTTCGACAAGCTGTTTTTCGTTGCTGGTCCATTTTCTGAGATTAAATCCGCCTCGTTTAAGTAAACCGATTAACTCATCTCGCGTTGACCTTGCTTCGTCAATTGTATCTGTTCCAAATAATACATCATCCATGTAGAATTTCGCACTCAGAATCTCTTTAGCCACTGGATGCTTGTCTCCCTCGTCCGCGGCAAGCTGTTTCAATGTTCTTTGAGCTAAATAAGGGGCTGCTTTTGTGCCATAAGTCACGGTAGTCAGTTGATACGACGCTAGGGGTTGCTTGGATGACTCACGCCACACGATTTTCTGTAAAGGCTGATCATCAGGATGAACTGCGATGAACCGGAACATTTTCTCCAGATCCGCAGTGAATGCGTATTTATATTGTCGCCATTGCAATAAAAGCGTCTGTAGATCCGCCTGTAGGTTAGGCCCCCCCTCCATTAAATCATTGAGGCTCAGTCCTGATGTGCTTTTTGCGGACGCATTAAACACCACCCTCAATTTTGTTGTTACCGCCTCCAGTCGAATGACATCATGATGAGGAAGATAGAACTGTATTGCATGTTCCTTAGTTGATCGTTTCATGTGTCCAAGATCCTTATATTCCCGTATAAACTGTTTGTAATCGCTTGCGAAATCCTTGTTCTTGTCCATCTTGTTCTCCAAATGTTTAAATATGGCTACCGCTCTTTGCTTTGACGTTCCCAATTTAGTTTCAAATCCTGGTTTCATCGGTAACCTGACCTGATATCTGCCATCGGCCAATCTTGTTGTCGTTTCCTTGTACAGTTTTTCACAGGCGTCCTCAGGGCCTGTTAATGTAGTGCTGTCACATATTTCCTCTTGTTCCCAAAATCTCGACAGGTCATTAGTGTTATTGAGGACCACGTGACAGTTAAATGTTTTAATCTTTCCACATATCACCCACCCAAGATGGGTTTGTTGAGCTGTAATGTTGTTGCAGTTTCCTTTAATTAGGCCTTCCATTATTATTTCCGCGTATATGTCAGCGCCTAATAGGATATCAATTTCTCCAGGTATGTTAAATCGCGGGTCAGCTAACTTCAAAGTTGTTATCTGACTCCAATTGTCTATGTTTACCTGTCTAGCAGGCAATTTACTTGTTAACTTGTTCATTATTAACGCCTTGGCATTAAATGTATATTTGTTGTGTATTGATTGGCAAAACAATGTTACTTCTCCTTTACATTTGTTTGACGGCTCCGCTCCTATTCCCGATATCACGGCATCGTATTTGTTTCTTTTTAATTTTAATTGTTGAGCTGCATTTTCTGTTATTAATGTTAACTGTGATCCTTGGTCAAGCAAGGCTCTCAATGTTACGAAGGAACCATCTGAAGACTGCACCCTCAGCTGTGCTGTTGCTAAAAGCACTTCATTTAGGTCATGACTTGATACATACGCGCCCAGCGGCTGACCTGATTTCGATGTTGTTTGCGATATTCTCTGCATCGCATCGTGCAATAGTGTACTATGACCCTGATTGCACGTCTTGCATTTATTTGTCGAATTGCATTCTTTGCCATTATGACTGTATAAGCAATTGTGACACACTTTTAATCTTTGCACCGTTTTCAACCTCATTTCAGGTGACAATTCTAAAAATTCGCGGCATGTGTAAAGGCCGTGATCTTTGTTACATTTCGGACAAGTCCATCCTGCGGCATGAAATGTCTTATGAAACGTCCCTTCAGCTGGTTTCCGGTTGCTGAAAAACGATGGTTTCTTGTTGTATGGCTTGTTAAAGTACTGTTGTGGTTTGTTAATATTTGTTGAGAGACCGGAAGTGACTCTAGACCCTTTGTTACTCGACTCTAAGGCCATGAATTTAATCTCTAGGAATTCCAAAAATTCACTCAACGTAGGCAGGGACCTTGGTGCTTTCAAGCTTTCAATGTATTGCTCCGTAGTTTCTTTATCTAGTTTTTGCATTAAAATGTGTACTATTAACGGGTCCCAGCTGCTAATATCGATATCTAAGTTGGATATAGCGTTTAAACATTCCAGCGTAGTGTCATGTAGCCTCTTAATTAGAACCACGTTAGATCGTTGAATCGAAGGCTGGTCGAGCAATGCGTTGGCGTAGTGAGTAAATAGAAGTCTGGCATTATCATATCTGTGTGTAAGGATCTCCCAGCACGTCCCATAATTATCTGCGCTAATGTTAAGATGTTGGACAAGTTTCTCCGCTTCTCCTCGCAGTTTTGATTTTAGATGTTGCATCTTTTGTGTGGCTGAAATGAACGGATTCTGATGCACAGTTTCCGAAAATAAATCCTTGAATGTTAACCAATTTTCGTAATGACCATTAAAAATAGGTAGCTCGACCTTTGGCGCCGATTTCTCCTGATGAACGCTACTCATAACTTTCTTGTTAATCTTCTCCCTTACGTCTTTGTACACCTGCTCCCAATGATCATAGTCCTTTTCATACCCTTCCATATTCTTTACACTGTACAACTTCCAGTATAGCTTATCAATGTTCTCCCATCGTAATGAAAGGGTTTTCAACTCATCCTCTAACTGCCATTTTTCTGTCAGCTCTGTTAAGTTTAACTTAAGCACCTGCCTCTCAAAAGCCTTGACATTCGTCCGTTGTTCGTTAAGCATATCTTGAATCATTTGGGTATCTTTGCCTTCCTTTCCGGCACCCAGCGACAGTTCTGGTCTGTCAGAAGCCCCCTGTCCGCTGGCTAACAGAGCATTTTTAAACCGTACGTAAAGGTCACTTATTTTTTCGTAAACATTCTTATCAAAATACTCGCCCTTGCAATCTCCCGATTCCATTATCATAGCATGATTGTTTGCAAATTCTTGCCACAAAACTTCCAAGTTAGAAAGCCGTTTCATTATGTAACTCAAAGTAATGCGCGATGGGCCATCTTTCTTGAAGTTGGTCTCCAACTGCACCATCTGGTCCGCTATCTCGGACTGTCTCTTCACTGAAGATGTGATAGGCATGTTGATGTTTGTTGAACGTTAAGAGTTGTCGAAGGCGATAAGTTGCAAGCAGTAAAATAAAACGATCTTACTTGATGGCTCTGCTACCACCTGACGACGTGTATGTTATGTTGCTGTTAATGTCGACAAGCCGTCGACAATGTAGTTGTGATTGCTGAAGCTCCCTTAGCTGTTGCCACACCTCACGCTGTACGCTGCGTTGACGGTAAGTCCAACGGCACTGAACACTCACAGCACTGGTTTGTTTTAAGAGTTCGAAGGACCAATGTAAGGGTAGCGACCCTTAAATTATACCCGTAGCACGCGACGAACCGATATACTACGAGTACCCTTCTTGGTTGATGTGAAATGTGAAAAGAAATTGTTTATGTTTAAAACTGTTTAATTACTAATGTTAAATAATAATGTTACAAATGTTAAATGTTAGTTTGAATCACTGATCTAGGTACTAATGTCTATACAAATGTTACTGTTCGCGGTTAGAGTACTAAGACGTGACTAATTGAAATCATCTTAAGCAATATTGAGGTAAATTAGATGTGCATTGACAGCAGTGTCGGTAATTGGGGTTACACGCGTAGTGAGCCTAGTAACTTTAATGTACGCTGACCGTACAAGGGGTTTTCTAAAACCATTTTTTGATAAAGTGAATATTTTCGGAGATATTCACTCCGAAAGTTCAAAATAATGTGTCCCCCCCCTCTAACTTTTGAACCGCACGTCTAAAAAATATGAAAAAAATTACGTAAGTTAAACTTAATAAAAACTTTCTAGGAAAATTATTTTCAACTTAATCAGTTCAGCAGTTTTTAAGTTTTTGTAAAAAAATATTTCTAAACTAAGATTGTAATTTCACCTTCATTGCAAGCATTTTTCTTTATGTCCCTATAAGATCACGCTAACAGTATCTTCTTTCAAATAAAAAAATATATTACATCAGAAAAACAATCAACAAACATACTAGTTCCTAGTAGACTGCAGTAATTAGTTACCCAATTCGCCGATAGATGGCGCTGTACCACCGACGTTGGGACCAAAACAACCACATTAATAAAGTATGCAAAGATTTTTTCGTACTTGCTACGGAACCCTATCTTGGGCGTGTCCGACACGCTCTTGGCCGGTTTTTTTTCTCCTATTATCAGAGAGGTTGCTAGATTCTGACAAGGCAACCTCGCTCTGGCAATTCTAATACCTGGTTTACACTCGCGTACGAGTGGCGAGACGAACTGCGGGACGAGCCACGAGACGAGAGTGTGAACAGGCGCGCCTCGCGCCTCGTCTCGTGATTTGCCTTGATTTTGAGGCTCGCGTCCGGAGCGAGACGACGAGGCGAGGTGACGAGGCGAGAGTGTAAATTAGGTATAAAAATCAAACAGTAAAGCTGGGTGTTCACATTCGCACGAATAATCAATTATTTATTCCTTAGGCGCATTCATTTATTACGTAAGACGATTTTTGTCACTTTTTGACCCCCTCCCCGTATGTAAGAAACAATAAGAATAGCACCCCCTGTTAGATATTTATTACGTAAAAATCTAAAAGGTAAAAATTAATACATGTTTGGTTTGTTTTAATTTCTATGTTTTAACCCCCGACACAAAAAGAGGGGTGTTATATTTAAAATAGAATCATCATATATTTTTGAAAAATAATACATTTGTAGTAATATGAAACATCTGTAGTCTTATTGTTTTGCCTTCAAAGTCTCTGGCTATATTTCAGCGCCATCTAGATTTAATAATCGAACTACAAAAACCGCGGCCGATCCGTACTATGGCGACTGCCAATCCAGTCTATATATATCATCCTTGATTTTAAATAGATACTAGCGACCCGGCCCGGCTTCGCACAGGTGCAATGCTGATACGAGATATACTACAGAATGTCTTTATTATAACGTTCACAGCTTTTTTGTCATTAGACCTTATAGACACGCGCCGCCCCCCCGCCCCCCCGCCCCCCCGGCCGGTACCGCCGCAACCGCTATGCCCCTGCGTTTTAAATCTCTGTAATATCTTCGAAAATATTCATTTAAATTACATGATGTAAAGGGCCATATTAATCTATATTGCATGCACAATGTATTTAAGGTACTTAATTGGATAAGGACTAATGCTGTATTGCTTAAAATCGCTTCGTAAGTAAGCCATTATTTCTCGTCAAAGGTAAAGGATAAAAAACCGGCCAAGAGCGTGTCGGACACGCCCAAGGTAGGGTTCCGTAGCCATTACGAAACAATCAAGTAATATTTTCCTAAGGATTTCGTATGTGTACGGAATCATACAAGTTTAGGTATGTTTTATACCTTAGGCTACTATTTACTCTTAAACTACAAATAATTTCCAAGCAATCTTAGCCGCTATAATTTTCCTAGTAAATTTGATATATTTACTACCCTTCTGAATTTTTTCAGATTTTTCCACCCAACAGTTTAGATTTTAGAGGGGGGGGGGGGGGACGGCCGATTTTATTGAAAATTTTCACTTTAAAGTTGAATATTTCGCAAACAGATCACTGAATAGAAAAATCATGTTAGCAACCCCGCAATGATTTTAAAAGACCTATCCAACGATACCCCACACTATAGGGTTAGCCGTGAAAAAAAAATCACCCCCACTTTACGTCTATGGGAGGTACCCTAAAAAAATTTTTTTTATTTTTTTTTATTCAATCACTTTGTCGGCGTGACTGATATATATATTGATGCCAAATTACAGCTTTCTAGTACTAACAGTCTCTGAGCTTAGCCGCGGACAGACAGACAGACAGACGGACAGACATGGCGAAACTATAAGGGTTCCTAGTTGACTACGGAACCCTAAAAATGGTTATTGTGGGTTCTCCCTAAGAGATAGACATCGCGGACTTTTTTGTAGACCTTTTTAAGGTGTACAATACTGTAGTACATTATTTTGATCTATCTTGTAGGGTTCAGCCAGCGTTTGCATGAGTCTGTAGAGAGTGAGTCAAGAGGCGCAAAAAATGTGTTTATTTACGACATCACATTAGAAACCTCTAAAATTATCAGTGTTTCTCTACTATATTATGCGTGTTTTATAAATATAAACCTTCCTCTTGAATCACTCTATCTATTAAAAAAAACCGCATCATAATCCGTTGCGTAGTTTTAAAGATCTAAGCATACGTAGGGACACACAGACAGCAGGAAGCGACTTTGTTTTATACTATGTAGTGATGATGGATGCGTATAACGCCAGGAAAGCAGGAGCTAAAACTTCAACCCCTACACAAAACAAACGGGCGTGTCTTACGAGCCGGGCGCCCGACGCATAAAATAAATAAATAAATAAATATCACGGGACAATTCACACCAATTGACCTAGTCCCAAAGTAAGCTTAGCAAAGCTTGTGTTATGGGTACTAAGCAACAAAACAACCATAATGAATGACCAATAATTTTTAATTTAAAAACGCGTATTGACGCATTACGACCAATACGCTTAATGACTGATACGCATAGTGAAAAATATTTAATTCGCACATAAATAAATCAACCAGTCCGCAGAAACAAAATGTGTCGTTATGCGGATATGCCGTTATGCGTCGGGAGGCTCACGAGATATAATAAAAAAACGAATGTTTATTAATTACGTTATACCTTACAAAATTAGATATTTTTAAATTATAATTTCGTTCATTATATCCAGTGAACATTATACTAAACGAACGTTATACAAAAGGAACGTATAAATTATGACTAGGTATTATACGACGGCAGCAATTATATATGTGAAAAATAATTGATTTGTTAAAATTTTGCAGAGATGTATGTACTATTATTTTAAGACATTAAGGGGCTGTTTCACCACCCATTGATTTATTTTAACTGACGGATAAATATGATGCCGTCTCCTTTTATTCGAACAAAACAAACAGAGACGGCATCACATTTATCCGTCAAATAAAAATAAATAAAATAAAAATAAATATCACGGGACAATTCACACCAATTGACCTAGTCCCAAAGTATGCTAGGCAAAGCTTGTGTTATGGGTACTAGACAACGGATAAACATACTTATATAGATAGATACATACTTAAATACATATGAAACACCCAAGACCCAAGAACAAACATTCATATTTTTCATACAAATATCTGCCCGACACGGGAATCAAACCCGCGACCTCAAGCTTCACAGTCAGGTTCTCTAACAACTCGGCCATCTGGTCGTCAAAAAAAAAATCAATAAATTTGATCAATGGATGGTGAAACAGGGGGTTAATGTTATAAAACAAAATTGACCAAAAATTTACTGAAACAATTACTTTGCTCACCCGCGACCTTACGATAGCTACGTTTATCTATCCATATAATAAATCTGTACCAAGTCGGTGTCTGTACATTGAAGATATTTGAGAAAAACTGTCACTAGGGCTATTTATTAGCACAATAGAACCCAAAACAATGATTTTTAGAATTATTGTCTGTTTGTCTGTGCGTTTGTGCGCGCTAATCTCAGAAACGGCTTAACCTAGAAGGATGCGGTTTTCACTGATATGTTGGTATTTTCTTGGATTAACATTTAGTGTTTGTTTCATTTGAATCGGTTCACAAATAAGAAAGATACGTCTATTTTAAGAATTTATCGAAAAGGTTTTTTTGTTTGAACGCGCTAATCTCAGGAACTACTGCTCCGATTTGAAAAATTCTTTTAGTGTTAGATTATCGAGGAAGGCTATAGGCTATATATCATCACGCTAACACCAATAGGAGCGGAGCGGAGTGGAAGAATGTTTCAAAATCGGGGGTTTTTGAAGTAAAACTTTTATAGGCACGCTTGACTTGGGAGTACGGTGTTGAATGTGAACACGGGTGTGCGGGGGGTGCGGGGCGGGTATTTTTTTTATATCGAGGAACTAAGGAGAACCATAATTGATGAAAAAGCAAATTAAATAAAAAAAAATAAGCTGCCCAAATTACTAATTCCACGCGGACGGAGTCGCGGGCAAAAGCTAGTGTGTAATAAGTTTTTGTTAAAAATTTCATTTTCAATGCAAGTTTTTTCGCTGACTGTACTTTTTGTTGACTGTACTTGCATTGTCATCCAACCTACATAAGTATACCAAATCTCAAGTAAATCCGACCACTGGAAGTGGGTCCAATTCAACTCCGTACATACATACTGACATACATTGCAAGTTAATAAAAAGCTTTTAAAATGCGTGTTCATACAGTTCCTCCACCTCCACACTGTACGAACACACACAAACCCCAACTATCACCACCAAAAAAACCGTTCACTGTGCTGTGTGTGTGTGGGTTTTTTTTTTTTTTAATTTATTCAAGAAAAAAGAAAATTAAGTATACATATTAATTGTAAACAGCGAGCGAAAATCGCGAATGATTTATCTGTCGCTGATTGTGTTGTTGATTGTTGGTGAGGTACTCTGAAGATGAGCTCTGGTTGAGTTCGAAGCGCGTCAGTGTAGTTTGGTGGTGGTGATAGGGTTTGTGTGATTTCTGTGTGTTCATACAGTCTGGAGGTATAGGAGTCACATTTCTTACAAAAACGTAGCTATCGTAAGGTCGAGGGTGAGCAGAATACTTTCGCAAAATAACGCCAGTTAGGGCCCGCTGTTTGGTCAATAGTTAAATAAACTAATAGTTAAAATGTATGGCAAAGATAACAATAGTTAACGCATTTCACATATACTACATGTTTACATTACTATTTGTTAGCACCTCGAAACAGATTGCGCAATTAAATCACTTTGACTTTGACTTTGAAAGAATTAAACATTCTCACCTAATATTATATTCCTACCCACTTGGACTTTTATCAATGATAGTTTAAGTTTATTTTTTTCTCTCATTTTTGTCATTGATATTGACTTTTTTTTCTTTATTTGATTTTTATTTGTCATTGACTGCAAAGAGGATGGTGTATCCTGCCCTGCCGTGATACAGTTTTAACTAGTACGGAGGGCAGAGGATGCTTACTTGATGTAGTTATGTTATGTTGTTAATCTGTCTTATATTTATCTTGATTAGCATACTTATTTCGTTACTGATAGTTTTTTAACTGATATAATGAGCTGTCATTTAAGTCTGGTTATTTCTTGTATAACAATTAACATTAGTTTGTAAGGCGAAAATGTTACTAACTACTAACAGAAATGGTTCTGAAAATAAAAATTATTATATTATTATTATTATTATTTCAAAGGCAATTTGACTATTAGTTAGTTTAACTATTGATCAAACAACGGGCCGTAAGTGATTCAATAAATTATTGTCAAAAATGTAATTCCGGCAATGCTAATTGCTGCCATCGTATACATTCTTATATCTCTTATTTATGACCCATTTGGATTGACCATCATTGGTGTATTATTCTAAGGGGTCAGGCGTGGAAAGTAAGGAAGAAACAGTAGCCGTAGTAACGGTAGCTGTCTGACTATCACTCAGCTTGCCGATACCTCGTTTCATCCTTTCCAGTTTCTCTTCCAAACTCTTGGCAATCTTGTCACCTAAATAGTATCTTTCCGACGTCCTGTCCATGTGTAGGAGCATATGAGACTTCATGTTGGATTTTAAAGCAAAACATTTACCGCAGAGTTCACAGGGGAATTGCTTAGCACCGGTATGGACCAGCTGATGCCCAACCAAATGTGATTTATGTTTGAAATGTTTGTGACATATGTCGCATTCGAACGGTTTCTCATCTGAGTGAATCCGCTTATGCACGCTCAAATTATGTTTCTGCACAAACTGTTTCTGACAGATGTCACACTGGTACGGTTTCTGTTGCGAGTGCTGCAACATATGGGTTATTAAATGGACCTTCTGGATGAATCTTCTATCGCACAAATCGCATATGAAAGGTTTCTCGCTGTTGTGTAGTTTCATGTGGACACGGAGTGACGATTTGAGTGTGAACAACTTGTCACAGAACTGGCAGTTGAACGGTTTTCCCATCGGGCTTGTGTGTAAGAGACTGTGTGCACGCAGAGATGAGACCCGTGTGAATCGTTTCTCACAAACGTCGCAGGATAGGGACTTGTCATTAGCGTGTTGCTGCATATGCACCCGCATGTAGCATTTCCTTGCAAAATCTTTACCGCACACAGTGCAGGCAAACGGTTTCTGACCTGTGTGAAGGAACTTGTGTGTGTCTAGATGGGACTTGAAAGCGTAACGCTTGTCACACATGTCACAAGCGTAAGTTTTCTCCGTGTGACTTCGGCAGTGGACTTTTAAAGAGAATTTATCCGTAAATATTTTGTTACACACTTCGCACTGCACAGTTTTTGTTATATCTTCATGTGTAACTATGTGCTTGTTTAAATATACTTTCTGTGTGAATCCCTTTTTACACACAACGCATGTGTAAGGTTTATAGCCTGTGTGTTTCCGGTAATGTATACACAAACTGGCTTTCTTCTTGAACTTTTTGTTACATATATTGCACCAATATTCTGCACCGATCATATGTGTTTTCTTATGTTCGCGGAGGTCGTTGACTTGGCGGAATGGTAGTCGGCATACGTTGCAGATGAATGTGTCTTGAGGCTGGGGGGGCCAGGGTTGAGGGTCCGGAGCCACCGGGTCGTGCTCCCATTTGAGTGAAGGATCGCACTCCCATTTCGCTGCTACTGAAATGAGAAAATGTTTCCGTTCAGGGTTGGATAAAATCGCGACTTTTTGCATGAAATCAAAAATGTTTGATTTTTTTGCAAAAAATCTATAACATTGTGATTTTTTGAGTGAGGGGTGTAAGGGGTACATACAACATCTCACGGGCCTCGAGTCAACCTCACCTGCACGCGGTGCACCTGCCTAACAACAAACGAGGCTCTGACGACCCACCAACACGCAATGGACCAGCGCGGTGGGCTTATGGTCCATTCCTCCTCATAAAATGAGCAACTCCCCGTGTACAAGAGGAGAGGCCTTTGCCCAGCAGTGGGACACTATGCCAGGCTAGTAAAAAATTTTTTTTTTGTGAAGTTTTGTAGAAATCTTTAAAAAAAGTTGAATGAAATTGGTCTCAACTTATAGTGTAATCAAGAGATACAGGGATTCATTTTACAAGCTATTATTTAGTTTCACCTGTCTCAATGTTTGTCTGTAATCAAATCTTGCAAGTTAAATCTGCCTGATTTTTTATTGTTATTAATTTTTCTGTACTTTTTTTGGTGATCAATCCTAACTAATCCTAACTAATATTATAAATGCGAAAGTAACTCTGTCTGTCTGTCTGTCTCGCTTTCACGCTAAAACTACAGAACCGATTTAAATGAAATTTGGTACACAGATAGTCTAGAGCCTGAGAAAGGACATGGGCTATACATATATATCATTACGCTAACACCAATAGGCGCGGAAGAATGACCATTCGAATTCTAAACTAAACACAGTTTACATTATCTATGGTAGATGACTCGAAAAAAGCGACAACCTGTATTGGTGGGTAGCTATTATTTTACTCAATAAGTGTTTAGAGACAAAATAACTTTATTTTTGGATTGTTTTCCTCACAATGTGATGAAAATCATTGTGTGTATCACGGGCGGTAAGGGGATTACAAACTCGAGTCATCAAAAGCCCTTCGCCTTCGGCGTCGGGCTTCTAATAGACTCTCGTTAGTAATCCCCTTCTTACGGCCCTTGTTTAATCCAGCTGGAGCAAATCAAAGAGCTGGAAAGCAAGCTGGGCTCCGAGCAAGCGTGCCTGGAGGCACTGCGCGCGGCCAAGAACAGCCCCGTCGATGTGGACGATTACATGCAGGCGCTGCCGGCGGGCGGCACGATGGCGCACAAGGCCGAGATATCCAAGGCCAGGGTGAGTTCACCGATAAAAAAATCGTGCGTGCAGCTCCTCCGCGCGGAAGAAGTGAAACTTCGTAATGTGGAAATGAAAAAGGCACTTATACATCAATATGAACCTTATTGCAATAACTTAAAGAACTAAATTTACTTATGCGTCTATGTGTTTAAATTACTCACTAGATGGCGCTTTTATCAAGTCGCTAGCGAAACAAGTTACATAACTCGTCACTAGATGGCGTTGCTCCTCGTGCGCACGTTATTTTCAATAATTTTTCAAGATTTTTCGTAATTATCAAAGATATTCAATACTTTTTTTTTACTAAATACATTTAAAATACTTCATTCTACGATTCCATTGAAATAGTTTTGATTTGTACAAGTTTTCATACTAAACCACGCAATTGGGAATGTCTAAAAAAAATTACCAGTGGTTTTTATATTTTTTTTGTATAGAAAAGTCAATTATAAGAAACTAATTTCAATATTTTGTCATTTAGTTCTCTACTTTTTACACGCTTTATATTAGCTTCACCTGTATGTATGTTTGTAACCGACTCCTTAGGGCGCGATTTTGACCCACTTCCCGGTTTCCGATTGAGCTGAAATTTTGCACATATGTGTAAATTGGATGACAATGCAATATTATTGTAACATGGAGCTGATCTGATGATGGAGCTGGATGGTGGCCATAGGAACTATGTAATAAAACAACACAATTCCGTCGAGTTTGGGCTCGTTTGATTCGTCTTGACGAGCACTTTGATCCCAGATGGTAACCAGGGTCTGATGATGGAGCTGGAAGATGGCCAAAGGCACTCCACAATAAAACGACACAACCCCATCGAGTTTGGGCTCGTTTAATTCGTCTTGACGAGCACTTTGATCCCATATGGTAACCAGGGTCTGATGATGGAGCTGGAAGATGGCCAAAGGCACTCCACAATAAAACGACACAACCCCATCGAGTTTGGGCTCGTTTGATTCGTCTTGACGAGCACTTTGATCCCATATGGTAACCAGGGTCTGATGATGGAGCTGGAAGATGGCCAAAGGCACTCCACAATAAAACGACACAACCCCATCGAGTTTGGGCTCGTTTGATTCGTTTCGACGAGTACTTTGGTCCTAGATGGTAACAAGGGTCTGATGATGGAGCTGGAAGGGGGGTAGGTGGCGGGGTGGTGGGGGAATGGGGTATGTGGGGTTAGGGGGTCGGGGGTTTAGAGGGTTGGGGGTAAGGGTGTGGCGGTTGGGGTTAGGGGATGGGGGGGGTGTTGGGGGGTTCGGGGGTAAGTGATTTTGGGGGGTTGTGGGAAATGGGGAGGGGGTAAGAGGCCTATAGATGGTAACAAGGGTTTGATGATGGAGCTGGAAGGGGGGGGGCAGGTGGCGGGGAGGGCTTGGGTGGTGGGGGTCGGGGTTGGGGGTTGGGGGTCTGTAAAATGAGAAGGGGGATTAGGGGATTGGGGTTTGGGGTAGGAGGGGGGGGGGTTGGGGAAATGGGGTGGGGGATGTTGGGGGGTTGGGGGGTTGTAGGTGAGGGGGGTAGAGTTAGAAAGAAAGAGGTTTACGTTTAGTAGTGTAGAGCAGTGCGCGCGCACCAAAGACCAAGTATAAGATGGACTGATTCTATTTAAGACGAGCAAAAACCGTTTTCTCTTTTTAGCACATGGAAACTCTCACTGTGAAAAAATGCAACTAAAAAATAGAAAATAAATAATAGTTTAAAAAAACTAAAAAACACGCTTTAAAAAATAAAAAATAAATTTTAATAAATTTCAATTCACTATTCTTATAGTACAGTAAAAAATCTTTATAAGCAATTATTATATTGTTATATCCAGATCAAAATTTGTAAACAATTCTAAATATTGATAAAATAAATAATAATAATTTATTGAATCAGGCGTTACTTTGCGGAGGTCCATATTAATGAACTAAAACAATTACTTTGCTCACCCGCGACCTTACAATAGTTACGTTTATGCAAGAAATGTGCGTTCATGCAGTTCCTCCACCTCCACACTGTACGAACACACACAAATCACATAAACCCAACCATCACCACCACCAAGCTACACTGACGCGTTTCGAACTCAACCAGAGCTCATCTTCAGAGTTACCACAACCGTATGCTATGCTACCAAATGTTAAACTAACAAACCAAAACAAATGTTTTAACTTGTCACTGTAACTTCTCAAGTACCCACTTTATTTTTCTTATTCTCAAACTACCCCACAAAAATTAACTTCTATTGACATATTTAAAACTACCTTGAATTTTTTGTTTATTTATTTATAAGGCATATTTAATTAATACTAACTGTTCAAATTCGACCCAAGCCGCAGTAAAGGAGAAGATACTAAATTTACCTGTTCATTAATAATAGACCCCATAGTGTTGTACCTAATTATTTCCATGCATTCCAGAGCATCCAGACGCAACCCCTTGCCGCAATAATGTAACACTTCATAAGAATCTGAATCTAACAATGAATGATTTGATTCCAACAAATGTTTTGCAAAATTCGATCTATCTGGATGCTCATTCCTATATGCCGAAACATGCTCTTTAAATCTAGTATTAAAACTTCGGCCTGTCTGTCCTACGTATATCCCATTGCAGTCATTACAAGTAAGCTTGTATACCCCCGATCTAGTTCCCTTATCTACCTGTTCTTTGTGGTTACATAGCCTAGAGTACAAAGAGTTGTTAGTCTTAAAGGCAACATTAATATTGTTTGATTTTAAAATGCCATAAATCTTATCAGACAAACCCCCGACGTAAGAGATGCTAGATCTATATTTGTTAGTAGACTGAGAAGGTAACGCAGCGTAAAGCATGCTATTTACTAACCGTGCCTGCTTCTTTTGAACTAAACTATCTACCATTGATTTTGTATAACCATTTGAGATCGCTATCTGATAAATAGTACTCAACTCTAAATCAAAATGTTCCTTAGAAAGAGGCACAGTCAACAATCTATTAACATAACAATGGAAAGCAGCCAGTTTATGCTGCCACGGATGATTAGAAGATGCTGGTATAACAGCATCTGTGTACGTGGGCTTACGGTATATTTTAAATTGATGTTTACCATTTAATTTTGAAATCGTTAAATCCAAAAAGTTCAACGAACAATTTTCCTCCAATTCTTTTTTGAACCTTATCTTTACGTGCTTGTTATTCAAACCATTAATAAACACGTCAAGCTGTCTCATACTCCCTCTCCAGCATAGGATCAAATCATCAACATACCTAAAATAGTACACAATATTACTATTACCCACAATATACTGATTCTCAAAGTGATCCATAAATATATCTGCCATTAAAGGACTCAGAGGTGAACCCATAGCTAAACCATCACTCTGTAAGTAATAAAGACCATTGAACCGGAAATAATTTTGTTTCATGCATAAAGTTACCAAATCTATTAATTCACAAACTTCACCCGGATGCAACCGCTTCCTTTCTAAGTGGTCTTTTACAATTTCTAGTGTCTCACTATATGGTACGTTAGTAAATAAACTGTCTACATCCAAAGAAAGCAACGTTGCATTCGGCGGTATGCCGATGTCCGGTTGTGGTAACTCTGAAGATGAGCTCTGGTTGAGTTCGAAACGCGTCAGTGTAGCTTGGTGGTGGTGATGGTTGGGTTTATGTGATTTGTGTGTGTTCGTACAGTGTGGAGGTGGAGGAACTGCATGAACGCACATTTCTTGCATAAACATAACTATTGTAAGGTCGCGGGTGAGCAAAGTAATTGTTTTAGTTCATTAAATAATAATAGTTTAAAATATTTTATTGTAAAAAAAGCGTGGGGTGCTTTTTAAGATGTTATCAAAATGATAATCCTTGACAATTGACACCATGCACCCCACGCTTTTTTTACAATAAAATATTTTAAACTATTATTATTTATTTTATCAATATTTAGAATTGTTTACAAGTTTTGATCTGGATATAACAATATAATAATTGCTTATAAAGATTTTTTACTGTACTATAAGAATAGTGAATTGAAATTTATTAAAATTTATTTTTTATTTTTTAAAGTGTGTTATTTAGTTTTTTTAATTTCAAAATTAATTATTGAAACTATTTTAGTTGATGACGTCAGATTATAATTGAGGGCTCCCACAATGCCAAATTTCTAAATCTATCTAAATGCGTACGATAAGACAACCCCTTTAATTATTTTTTGCGTAGTGGTACACTATACACTGTGTCACTTTACTGGCACTGACAAAGTGCTAGATGTCAGACAGCGGGTCCAAATCAAACTCCGTAGTATAATCCACGCGTAAATTGTGAAGAATTCTAACCACACAGAATAAAGTACGACTTGAACCGGTCACGCAATTTACACCAATGTCAAATGAAGGTCATTGCTTATTTTTTATATAATAAATTTATTACATAATATTAAAATTAAATAACTACAGAAAACGATTTAAAAAGCATTTATCTCGAAATGGTTTTCGATTTTTCATACATTGCAAAAAAATAGACATCCCCAATTGGATTTTTGACTCTAGTCAAAATAGTAATTATAAATCGATTGTACAATCAAAACTAAATCACCTCATTTCGGGAAAACAACCACTAAAATTTCACAGTGTATAGGTAAATAAATACATACTTTACATTTAATAAAGTACCTAAATCTTTATAGTATAGGAAATAACTATTTTGGTAAATTGATCTACTTAAAATATTATTTATTTTTATTAGCAATACGGCTGCTCACCGAATCTAAGATTATTTAAAAGCGAAAAAAGTTTTTCGGGTGCGCCGGCGGGATTCGAACCCACATCTCCCGGGTATGCGCCCCAACCTGGGTGTTCTACCAATTGAACTATGTTGTTCGAATCCCGCCGGTGCACCCGAAAAACTTTTTCGCTTTTAAATAATCTTAGATTCGGTGAGCAGCCGTATTGCTCTATATCTAAATCCCTAATGATTATTTGTCCTAATGATCGATTGTCCTAACACTTTTTTTTAAATCTATTAATTGTTCTGGATTTTTTTAAAACAAACCTAATCTAACCTATAGAGTTCTAGAGGATAATCACAAAAAAGTTGGTGAAAAATTCACAGTTTCCGAGAAAAAAGTGTTAGGAAAATTGATCATTAGGACAAACATTACATTAGAACAAACAATGTTAGGGATTTAGATAGAGTCCCGGTGACGATGGAACTTAGACTCACGTGGGGAAGTGCTATGGTAAAATTTTGCAGCAGGCAGCAAATTAAACAATTCTTCAGAGCACTCGCCGTGCAAGATCCTATAGAACACACAAAGAGAACCTACGTCCCTTTGCATGGACAAGGAATCCAAACGATCGGAAATCAATGACTGATCACTGACAAGTAGAGCTGCTCTACGTTGAATGCGGTCAAATGGAAGGAGAAGGTATTGGGGTGCCCCTGCCCAGAGATGAGAACAGTATTCCAAGTGCGGCCGCACCTGGGCCTTATTCAGTTGAAGAAGGTGCTTAGGTGTAAAGTACAGTCCCAGGTATAGCTTAAAAAGGGAAATACAATAAAATGTACCATCTTTAGCGTCCCCTGACGTCTCCGGGTAGCTCGCCGGCGTCTCGAGCTTCACGCAGGGCTCCAGTGAAACTTCCACTTCGACATGAAATTCCCGTTTAACCGAAACATTCTTGTAAGGTTCTGACGCTTCCGCTGTTCCCGCATCATCCTCGTATTCGAAAGGTTCTTGCTTAATCAATACGGTGTCAAAAGACATTGGTACTAAAGATAAAGAGCATTAAGTAGTACACAAACACTAAAAAGTCTTAAGAACTCAGGTAATGATCGATCGCGATGTTAAACATGTAAATAAAGATATAGTTTTCCACCGTTTTAACCAAATATTATGAATAGAATTAAGCTTGTTTAAATAAGTTCATGATTTAACTGTTATAGTTTGTTTATATATCGTAGCTAGTAATAACGAAGATAAATAAATAAGATACTAAGCGAAACACTTGTGTGTGAACAGGAAGCGTCAGTCAACTGTCAATGTCAGTCCAGTCAGTTGTGATTTTTTTCTTATCAGAAAGGCAAAGGGAACTAATTTCATACAGCAACAGAACAGCTTGAAGAACGTTCTGTTATCTATTTTTAAAAGCTTTTTTAGGGTTCCGTACCCAAAGGGTGAAAACGGGACCCTATTACTGAGGCTCCGCTGTACATCCGTCTGTCCGGCCGTCACCAGGCTGTATGTCATGAATATTATTTGTATAAGGCTATAAGACTGTATTTCGGTTGCCGCTATGCTATATAACAAGAAATACTAAAAAACAGAATAAAATAAATATTTAAGGGAGCTCCCATACATCAAACGTGATTTTTTTTGCTCGTTTTTGCTCGATATTGATAACGGCAACAGGTAGACGCTTGAAATATTCACAGAATATTTAGTTGTATATTCACTTTAAAAATAAATAATTAAATTAAAATAAAACGAATATTAAAGGGGCCCCCAAACGTGATTTTTTGCCGTTTTTACAGATAATGGTACGGAGCCCTTCATTTCTCTTGGCCGGTTTTAGAAGATCCCTAAGCTGTACCGGCCCAGAAATACTGCGGCTGCAAGCAAGATGTAGATGTATGTAGGGTCTCCACTATGTGAAATCTGAAAGGGTATATCCTAGAAAGATAGATCTCTCGTCGCAGGAACCGTTTGAATGCGAGCAGCGCGCCACCGATCATTCTGGAAACATTTGGGGGACGCCTGTGTCCAGCAGTGGACTTTCGGCTGATATAGTGTTGATAATGACCATGTTGGCTGTAAAGCTGGGGGATGAAGCGCTTCACTACCTTAGTTATTGGCCTTGATTGGCACAGAAACATGCACCGGAGCAATCGCGCAGACACGCGAGCCGGACGGACATTAGCGGACCGCTGTCTTTACTAAAATTTAGATATATTTAACAGAGATAATTCAATCAAAGTACAATACTTTTTAAATTATGACAACTATCCTAGATATTATATATTTTATTAGCAGTGCGGCTGCTCACCGAATCTAAGATTATTTAAAAGCGAAAAAGTTTTCCGACCGAAAAACTTTTTCGCTTTTAAATAATCTTAGATTCGGTGAGCAGCCGCACTGCTAATAAAATAAATAATATTTGAATAAATAGATGTGGTACATCATTTCTTACGCATTTCCAATGTAATTTGGAACGTAGGAGTCGTAGCTTCTAATAGTTGCGATGGATGTTACCACACGCCACTGTTGGCGTATGTAAGCGATTAAGAATTTCGGGGGTGTCGGTTGGATGCGACGTGGTTCAATTGGTAGAACACCCGTTGGGGCGCATACCCAGGAGACGTGGGTTCGAATCCCACCGGCGCACCCGAAAAACTTTTTCGCTTTTAAATAACTATCCTAGACTAAAAATAAATACCATAAGAAAAAAGAAAACAAAAATATAAAATAATAATAATTACATAATATAACTAAAACATATTAAGGTATTATGAAAGGTTGTCCCCTTAGGCAAGGTGCCGAAGATACTGGCAGCATTTCCTCTTTGAAGAGCTAAGCTAATTCTTTGTCCGAGGAAGCTGCCAGCTCTTTGGTCCCCTGTTCCTTGCTGTCTTTTATAAACAGACCACACCACATCCGGGATTTACTACAGCGCAAAAATATTATAAGTACATTTTTTAATGAAGTTGAAAGGCAGAGGGACTATATTTGATACACAATGGAGCCTTGATTAAAAACTCAATATTTCAAGTAACAGTTTAATGAACTAAATTGACACAAGCGTCTCAAAGCTTTCAGTTATAAAAAGTGAGTGTCCGGTAGAACTAAGAAAGCGGATATCTTAAGGAGATAGCGCCTTTTAAAAATAATAGCAAAATTACACGTAAATATAAAAAAAAACGAGCCGAAGAAATAGCAGCATAAGGGTAAAAACGGGACCCTATTACTGACTCTCGTCTCCACTGTCCGTCCGTCTGTCACCAGGCTGTATCTCATAGATATGTAAAGAATAATGTCAACTTAGACTTAGACGACCAGATGGCCTAGTGGTTAGAGACCCTGACTATGAAGCTTGAGGTCCCGGGTTCGATTCCCGTGTCGGGGCAGATATTTGTATGAAAAATACGAATGTTTGTTCTCGGGTCTTGGGTGTTTAATATGTATTTAAGTATGTATCTATCTATATAAGTATGTTTATCCGTTGCCTAGTACCCATAACACAAGCTTTATTTAGCTTACTTTGGGACTAGGTCAATTGGTGTGAATTGTCCTGTGATATTTATTATTTATTATTATTTAACTTTTACGGATACGGTGCTGGCAGGATGGAACAATATGCGAAGTTCCAATTTCAAACTGCGTGGCCAGAATGCTCGTAAGCAACACCCGCCGCCATTTTGTCCCCCGAATTTTTAATTACAAACTTTTTGCGCGCGCCACCTGCGATTGGCCGGCGTCGCCATCTTGCTTTTTGCGAACCGCTTTCCCAGAAGCAAATTAACCTCTCAAATTTAATTTAAAATGTTTTAATTCTACTCGAGCTGATTGCCTGAGAAAGTTGTAGGGGATACATTGTAGATTGTTAAGGTTCCGTGCGGTACGGGGTACGCGCGTAGCCAGGTTTCAGTATCTTGGGAGGGAGAGGGGGGGGGGGGGTTTCAGAAAAAAAAAATGTGAATGTAATTACATGTAATATGATTATTTTTTTTTCAAATTAACAGTTGTAGTTAAGTAATTTAAGAAATATTTGGATTATTTCGGGGGGGGGGGTTGAGGGTTGATCCGATAAATTGTCTGATGATGGAGCTGGAAGGTAGGTAGTAAAATGACACGACCGCATCGAGTTTGGGATCGTTTGATTCTGACGAGTAGAGTAGGTACTTTGGGCAAAATAACAGCCAGCCAAAAAAAATCAGAAATAACCTTGTAGGTATTCTTATTTTATTTAAAAAAAAACTTATAGCTTTTTCTATTTTGGTAACTAGGTAGGTATTTGTGGTTACAGCTGCCACAGTGATACATAATCACGGTTCAAGAGATAGAGGACTGTGACAGACGGACTGACATCGAAGTCTCAGTAATAGGGTCCCATTCGCACCCTTGGGTAGTTACTTACAATACTTAAATTTTTTGGAACTTTATATGATGATGAATATTTTCCCGAAAAATATTAAGCACGGCTAAAGTACAATAGGTACTTAGGCTGCGTATCCACCAGAGCTCCGCGAGGATGCGTTGCGAGGGATGTGTTTGTCATGAACCAATAGAAACACTTCATTTACCTATCCTTGCTCAGCTTAGCTCTGGTGGAATCAGCTCAGCGGAGCGAGGTTTATAGGGTTCCGTAGTCAACTAGGAACCCTTATAGTTTCGCCATGTCTGTCTCTCTGTCCGTTCGCGGCTAAGCTCAGAGCAGAGATCGTTAGTACTAGAAAGCTGTAATTTGGCATGAATATACATATCAGTCACGCCAACAAAGTGGAAAAATAAAAAATATTTTTTTTTAGGGTACCTCCCATAGACGTAAGGGGGGTGATTTTTTTTTCTCGACTAACCCTTTATTGTGGGGTATCGTTGGATAGGTCTTTTAAAACCATTGTGGGGTTGCTAACATGATTTTTCTATTCAGTGATCTGTTTGCGAAATATTCAACTTTAAAGTGAAAATTTTCATTAAAATCGACTGTCCCCCACCCTCTAAAATCTAAACTGTCGGGAGGAAAAATTTGAAAAAATTCAGAATGGTAGTAAATCTTTAGTAAATAATATCAAATTTACTAGGAAAATTATAGCGGCTAAGATTGCTTGGAAATTATTTGTAGTTTAAGAGTAAATAGTACATTGTTGTAGAGGCTGGAAAGTAAGCAATAGATGGACGAGTTTGTTTGAGGGCCGACGCGTAGCGGAGGCCCTCGAAAGTACGAGTCCATCTATTGCACTTTTGGCCGAGACTAAACATTGTGCTTTTCACGACTAATGCGAGGAAATCATTATCATCATCATCATCATAATCATCCATCCATCCATCCCGTCCATCCCGTCCATCCTGTCCATCCCGTCCATCCCGTCCATCCGACCATCCGTCCATCCGTCCATCTATCCCGTCTATCCAGTCCATTCATCCATCCCGTCCATCCCGTCCATCCCGTCCATCCGTCCATCCGTCCCGTCCATCCCGTCCATCCCGTCCATCCTGTCCATTCCGTCCATCTGCCCATCCGTCCATTCTGTCCATCCCGTCCATCCCGTCCATCCCGTCCATTCCGTCCATCCATCCCGTCCATCCGTCCATTCCGTCCATCCCGTCCATCCCGTCCATCCGTCCATCCGTCCATCCTGTCCATCCCGTCCATCTGCCCATCCGTCCATTCTGTCCATCCCGTCCAACCCGTCTATCCCGTCCATCCCGTCCATTCCGGCCATCCCGTCCATTCCGTCCGTCCCGTCCATCCCGTCCATCCTGTCCATCCCGTCCAACCCGTCCATCCCGTCCATCCCATCCATCCCGTCCATCCCGTCCAACCCGTCTATACCGTCCAACCCGTCCATCCCGTCCATTCCATCCATCCGTCCATCCGTCCATCCGTCCATCCATCCCGTCCATCCGTCCATTCCGTCCATCCCGTCCATCCCGTCCATCCGTCCATCCGTCTATCCTGACCATCCCGTCCATCTGTCCATCCGTCCATTCTGTCCATCCCGTCCATCCCGTCCATCCCGTCCATCCCGTCCATCCCGTCCATCCCGTCCATCCCGTCCATCCCGTCCATCCCGTCCATCCCGTCCATCCGTCCATCCAGTCCGTCTGTCCGTCCGTCCGTCCGTCCGTCCGTCCATCCGTCCGTCCGTCCGTCCGTCCGTCCGTCCGTCCATCCATTCATCCATCCATCCATCGCATGCAGCAGACGATTACTGTTGATTGGTCCAATAATGTCGTTTCAGCACGCCAGGAATGAAATTCAGAAATTATCTTTCAAAAAGTCGTATCGTATAATGAAATACATATACTGATACGTCCTGTTTTCGATTAGTGTAACTTTGTTGTCGTGTTTGTGCGCCATAAATGAGTCAGCTGTTAAATGTACATATATAGGCAGTTTTGAGTACTGGATTTAGGTTATCTATGGCCACATTTTCGAGCAGTGTCGTGAAATAGTAGATAGTAGCCTGAGGTATAAAACATACCGAAACTTGGATGATTCCGTAGTACATACGAAATCCTAAGTAAAATATTACTTGATTTTTTCGTAATGGCTACGGAACCCTACCTTGGGCGTGTCCGACACGCTCTTGGCCGGTTTTGTACATACAAATGAAGGGAAAGATGTGTGCGAGGAATGTGTTGCGAGGGATGTGATGTGCTCCCGCCTCACCGCACCCCTCCCGCTTATTTGAAAAGACCTACCCTCCTCCTAACCTCGCACATCCTTTGGTGGAAACATTCACACCGTTACACATCCTCGTTACGCAGCCTCGCACCGCTTAGCTAATAGCTACCTCGCACATCTCTGGTGGAAACGCAGCCTTCCTGAGGTCAAGCTAGTACTTAACGTGACATTATAATGCATGTATGACTATTTTATATGTATGAGTGAGTAAGTACGACATATCGTACTGGAGCTAACTTTTCTGGAAATGCAATACGAAGACTAGCCGGGGTATTAAATGCACATTAAGCGGGCCAGTGACGTGGACGAGTCGATGTTTAAGGGCCTACCGTGTTTTTGGCGCATTTACGAGGGGCGTTCAATATAAAGTGAGAATGAGATGCAAAGTCTTTTAATATTACGAAATTAAATACTGGCCGGTAAAGCTAATCTATCTAGCTGATTGCTATGAAAAAAAAACTAACTGTCTTTTGTTTAAAAAAATATACGGTAATTTCTTTGCAATGCTATTGAGTACGTTAGCGAAAATGGAGAAAATTGAACTGCGCGCCGTTATCAAATACTTGTATTTGAAAAATTTTTCTACGGACCAAGTCAATTTGGATTTGCAGGACACTTTAGGGTCTAATGCTCCTCCGCATTCGACAGTCGCACGTTGGTGCGCCGAAGTTAGACGTGGAAGAACATCGACAATGGACGAGCCCCGCTCCGGACGCCCTACTACAGCAGTAACTGAAGAAATTGTGAAAAAAGTCGAAAACTCAGTTTTGGCGGATCGTCGTGTCACAGTTCGTTTTATTGCTGAAAATGTAAAGATTTCAACGGGGAGCGTGCATAATATTTTACATGAACGCTTGGGTATGAAAAAGGTATCTGCGCGTTGGGTACCAAGAATGCTTACTGACACGCAAAAACAAACTAGACTAGAGATTTGTCAAGAAGCTTTGAACCTGATGCAGCAAGACCGGGAACTTTTTTTGGCGCGATTTATAACAATGGACGAAACATGGCTCCATCATTACGACCCTGAAACGAAACTGCAGTCTATTACATGGAAAAGGCCATCATCTCCAACTCCGAAGAAGATCAAGGTGAGCCCGTCTGCCGGTAAGGTCATGGGCTCTGATTTTTGGGATGGTAAAGGGGTATTAATGATTGAGTATCTCGAGCATGGAGCCCTATTACAGGCACTTTATACGCCAAACAAATAGCAACATTGCGCAATGAGATCCGCGAAAAACGGCGAGGTAAACTCTCGAAAGTTGTGCTGTTCCACCAGGACAATGCCCCGGCACACAAGTCCGCCGTTGCAATGGCTGCAATTCGTGATGCTGGGTTCGATATCCTTAAGCATCCTCCGTATTCACCAGATTACGCTCCCAGTGAATTCTACCTATTTCCGAGATTGAAACAATACCTGAGAGGCCAGAAATTTGAAGACGACGACGCGGTAGTCGCTGCAGTACAAGATTTTTTAAGTACTCAAGATGAGACCTTTTTTAAAAATGGAATTTTAAGTTTAGAAAAAAGATATACTAAGTGTATTATGCTAAAAGGTGACTATGTCGAAAAATAAAATGACATTTAGTAAAAGTTGTTTATAACATACTCATTCTCACTTTTTATTGAACACCCCTAGTATTGCATTCATTTAATCTCGTGCTGAATTATTACAAGTAAAGCTATAGTCTTGAAATTCACGTGTAGGATATTTGAGGATTCACTCCAGACAAGTGTTTATCGAAACACGATTACTTATAAATAAATAAATATTAGGGGACAATCTTACACAAATCGACCTAGTCCCAAACTAAGCAAAGCTTGTACTATGGGTACTAGTCGACGATAAACATACTTATATAGATAAATAAATACTTAAATACATAGAAAACATCCATAACTCAGGAACAAATATTCGTGCTCATCACACAAATAAATGCCCTGACCGGGATTCGAACCCAGGACCTCTTGCTTCGTAGGCAGGGTCACTACCAACTAGGCTAAGGCGGTCGTTTATAGTTCGCTCGATAGAAAAAAATCTAAATCGTCTCTATAAAATAAAATAAATTCGTAGTACCTAAGTAAGTGGTAAATAAATTAACATTACACCTTCAGTGCATATCTGAACTCTGCGCAGCGCTCACAAACACACACACACACACTCCTAATTTGTTATGTACCTATTTACTTATCTAAATGTGTTAAAATTAGTACTTATTATATAAGTTAAGTTAAAGTGAAGAACTGGCTGTTATTACTTGGTATATGAAGGTAGGTAATTATTTTCAAAACGGATCTACGATCTACTATGTTATTTCACTATATATTTTATTATCCCAGCCTATACACGTCCCACTGCAGCGCACAGACCTCTCAGACCGGTAGATTGGGAAAAAGCACACTCATTCCATCCATCGATAATTCTCAGCAGGTTCCATCCCGTCCCGTCCCGTCCCGTCCCGTCCCGCCCCGCCCCGCCCCGCCCCGCCCCGCCCCGTCCCGCCCCGCCCCGCCCCGTCCCGTCCCGTCCCGTCCCGTCCCGTCCCGTCCCGTCCCGTCCCGTCCCGTCCCGTCCCGTCCCGTCCCGTCCCGTCCCGTCCCGTCCCGTCCCGTCCCGTCCCGTCCCGTCCCGTCCCGTCCCGTCCCGTCCCGTCCCGTCCCGTCCCGTCCCGTCCCGTCCCGTCCCGTCCCGTCCCGTCCCGTTCCGTCCCGTCCCGTCCCGTCCCGCTCCGTCCCGTCCCGCCCCGCCCCGCCCCGCCCCGCCCCGTCCCGTCCCGTCCCGTCCCGTCCCGTCCCGTCCCGTCCCATGTCATAACTTTTAGTTAGTTCGGTCGACGTCATATACGTAAAGCGTTAAAAAGCACAGTAGTTTCATCTATCGATAATTCTCAGCAGGTTTCATTCCATCCCTAGCGGCATGCCCAAGCCCCGTCTACGGCAATCAAGGCCCCATTGTGCCGCGACCAAACAACACCCCACGGCCGCACAGCGCACTCCGCAGCTAATTGGAAACAACCCGGGCGGTAGTCTGGTGCCACGTGTCGTGTTCTGGTAAATAAAGTCTCATCCCATCCCATCCCATAGACAGTACAAGGAATAATGGTCTCGTCTTGGCAACATCTAAGGGCCTAAGCACACGGCGTTTTTTTAGCGCGCCGTCGACGCGCGTTTAAAGGAACGCGCGATTACAGCGCGTTTTTCATTCCATTATGAACAGCCCTCGTCTGGGCCTCGTCAGCCCTAGTTTGGGACACTTTTTTCTCCTAGTAGGATCGAAAGTGCTCGTGATTCTGAGCAGAAATCACATAAAACTTTCTGAATTTAAAAAAAAGTCAAAAGGTACAACAAAAAATAAAAATGGCCATTTATGAATTTTTGTCTATACTTACATTTGGTAGATTTTAGAATAGGTCGTAGGCTATTTTTTACACCCCTATTCTTTTATAAGGAGTCGCGGGCAACAGCTAGTTTTATATGAAAATGTTTTTGGTGGGATTATAATCCACTCTGTTCAACCAAGTTCAACAGACTATATGCCTTTACCTTTGCCAAGTAAAAAAAACTTTGTTATAAACCATAAACCAGCCCCAGCCAAGTGCGAGTCCACTCCGCTCCTCAATGGAAGCACACCCTAAAACCTTTTTTCTAAAACCCAGTCATAAGTTACAGCGAAAACTATGAAACTGCCACAAAATGTCCAAGCAAACTTTTACAGACGACCGTGGCGCCACTAGTCATAACAAATTCCCATTTCTCTACGCAAAATCGTTAGTTCCATATTTTGCCGTCGGCACAAAAAATTACAATGTTTAGTTACGCAAATTAACGGAAAATGAACTTTGTACAGTTGTCATAAGTGTTGTTTAGTGCGAAGTATTATGTTGGTTTTTGCGCTTTAGAAGTGCATCCGGGTCGCGAGAATAGTCATAAATTAGTATTAGTCACAGGATGGGGGTACACTGGGATTGTTTTCAAAGTTTGTATGTATGTATGTAAATTCTTTACTGTACAGTCAAGGATTTTAATTGTTAGGCCACTTGCCACTGTTCGTATTTTAGCCGTGTAATGCAAACCAGCATATACGAGTATAAGCGGCTTCACCCGATTTGCATTACACGGCTAAATTACGAACAGTGGCCACTTGCCAAGCGGAAACAAGGCGGCCAATAGCTAAGATTTAAATATGTTCAAAAACAGCATATGAAGAGATGTTCCATTGAGCCCGCTCTATATGGGAAGATTTGGCGACAAAGCGTCTTGAGTGGGGAGGCCTCGTAAATCGTCAGGTTGGGGACTTCGAAATCCAGGGAAGAGCTGAGTTTTCTTTGATTTGTGGGTATTCTAGTACTTTAACCTCAGTTGGTCTCAAAGAGTGTTTTAATCCTTGATAGAAATGGGACCGATTGGCATTTAAAAAAAAGTCAATTCTGTCGATTTTCTCGCTGACTGTACATTTTATCAAAAATCTGTGAATGTCGATTGTCATCACTCAAAAAGTAAGTAAAGGTCTCCTAAGCGCATTTTCGCGTAGCAGCAAGGGATCTAGTAGCTGCCCTTGCTGCCCCATCTCAACTTTCCACCCTGTATACATATTACGTCCCACTGCAGGCGACCTCTCAGAATGAGAGGGCTTGGCCCGTACTTAGTTCCCACGCGGAGCCAACTTTTTATTCCTCAACTACGGACAGACTGACAGACGGATGTTTGGGTACGGAACCCTAAAAAATCAGTAATCAGCAATTTATTTGCTCAAACAAATTAAGTTAAATTTTCAATATTGTCCTTTTTGTAAAAATATTTATGGTTTTTGTTTTGTTGTAAATACATATATTTTATTTATTTTCTTTGTTTTCTTTTAAGTTACAAAAATTTGCTCTCAGTGTACTCCAGCCTACTGGGCAGAATGGGAGGCATTGTGCTAGCGGAAATAGCGGATTTTTTGTCCCTCTCTAGCTTTTGTCGCGCTGTGATGGATGTCTTCATCATTCACTCGGATATATCCCTGATACCTATGTCATGTTCCCATGGGAATTTATGAAGTATTAGAAACCATGTGACTAACAAACGATTGACCAAATATCATCATCATCATCATCATCATCACACCCTGTACAGGGTGTTACAAAATTACCTGTAATAACTGAAGGGTATGGAAGTACTCCAGTAAAGAATTAAATTAGTATATATATTTTTTGGGATGGCGGGAGCTCGCCTTTGATAGGCAGGAGTGGAGCAAAAGAGGAGAGGCCTTTGCCCAGCAGTGGGACACAAAAATAGGCTAAATAAAAAATATTTTTTTTTTTACAAAAAAAGAACAGCGCGCAAAATTACAGTTTTATTTGCTGTTCATGGGGTTTCAGGCTTTAGGGGTTATTTTGTAACACCCTGTATACGTCCCACTGCAGGGCACAAGTTACTAAGAAGAGGGCTTGGGCTGTAATTCCCAAGCGGGTCCAGTGCGGATCGGGAACTTCACACACACTAAAAAATTTCTGTTAAGGCCAAGCGCCTGATGCCCGCATCATCAGGCCGCGTCGACGCTACAGCGCGGGGGGCGCGGATACGTACCCGGCCGCCACCCGCGCCTTGGAATTTTTCCTTTATCCCCGCGTACACGCCGCACTTCGGAGGTTTATGGGAATCCTGCGTTAAATCGGTTAAGCATCATCTGAGACGAACGCTAGGGCTTACGCACCTCACCTATGAGGAAATGTCAACTTGCTTAATCCAAATTGAGGCAATTTTGAATTCGCGACCGATCACTCCCCTTTCTGACGATCCTTCTGATCTCGCTTCCTTGACGCCAGCTCATTTTTTAATTGGAAGGTCTTACATGTTATTGCCTCAAGAGCCAATTCCGGATCAAAACATCTCCAATCTTCAGAGATATCGGCGCATAGAGTTCCTGAAACAACATTTTTGGAGGAGATTCTCTGAAGAATATATCCAGGGTCTACAGCAGAGAACCAAATGGCGCAGTTCCAGAGGACAATTAAGGATCGGTGCCATGGTGGTTGTCAAGGAGAAAAACCTCCCCCCTCTGATGTGGCTCCTTGGCCGTGTCGTTCGAGTGCTACCTGGCAAAGATGATATCGCCAGGGTAGCAGATATAAAAACCAAGAAGGGTGTCATTCGCAGAGCATTCAACACAATCTGCCCCCTTCCTGTTGGTCAAATTGAAGATGACTCTTCAACGCGGGGAGTATGTTAAGGCCAAGCGCCTGATGCCCGCATCATCAGGCCGCGTCGACGCTACAGCGCGGGGGGCGCGGATACGTACCCGGCCGCCACCCGCGCCTTGGACTTTTTTTTTATTGCAACAGATCACCGACCGTACGCTACCGAATCTCTGTACGCGCCGCGCTTGCACTGGTATTATAATTGTTTCTCAGTTCGATTATTTTTATTATACTCTTTTTTTATACAGTCCACGTATTATTGAAGGAACCATCAAGAATAGATTACCCCTCTAACGTGCACTAGGGATCTAGACTCAACAATTTCTTTGCAGGTGTAACAGTCGAGAAACTAAATCACGTACGGGGGTGGAACCTTTGAGGTACTAATAAATAAATAAATAAAAATAAAAAATAATTTATTTCAGGCAGAACCCATATTACAAAATATAAAATTAAAAAATAGTGAAAAATTCAAGCGTCAAAAGAAAAAAATTAAATGAAATTAAAATAATGAAATTACTAATGTCGTGTTGAGATTTCATACATTTGCCGAAGAAATCGCACTTACATTTAATACGCAAAGGTTCCATCCTGGTACGACCTCCAGGTTTCCACACGATGTTTTTCTTCAACGTAAAGCCGTATTTTAAGTAAATGTAATTTCGCAATTTCGTAATCTTCTTACTAAGTTAGTTAGAGGTGCGAGTAGGAGTTTGAACCCACGACCCTCTGCTTGAGAGGCCATAGGTCAAACCACTTGGCCACCACACCACGGCTGCATTATACACAGAAAACTCTCTAAATAGGTATTTACAAAACAGCATTTTACGAACAAGTGTAGAGATATCACAGCAAACCAGGGGCTAAATTCAGGAACGGCCCAACACGGTTTGCGAGCGGTAATTCTGTTGCATGTAGGTAGTCTTGCAATAAATGGTTGTAACGGGCGATCGTCTTTCATTTAGCAGTGGCGACGAGGATTGGGGGATGGGAATCGTTTGGGAGAAGATATGAATGGGTTGAGCTTGGAATGAGCCTTATTTTCCTGTTAATTCGTTTTGTAAATAAATAAATAAATAAACAAATAAATAAGGCTCATTCCAAACTCGGCCCAGACCTCTCGCAAACCAGTGATTTTTGGCGTTCCAGAATAGCAGTTCATCCCTATCCTCCCAAAAGATTGAGTTACCGCTCGCAAACCATGTTGGGCCGTTCCTGAATTAACCCCCATAACGCTGGCATGATTTCATTAACCGAGAGATGTACCTATGTATAGGGTCTACAGGTCAATTATTTGAAATCTAAAAGGGATGTATACAGGGTGTTACAAAATAACCCCTAAAGCCTGAAACCCCATAAACAGTAAATAAAACTGTAACTTAAAAGTTACAGTTTTATTTACTGTTCAAGTGTTCATGGGGTTTCATTTCAGCGCTAAAGCGCTGTTCTTTTTTACAAAAAAAAAATATTTTTAATTTTTTTATTTAGCCTATTTTTGTGTCCCACTGCTGGGCAAAGGCCTCTCCTCTCTTGCTCCACTCCTGCCTATCAAAGGCGAGCTCCCGCCATCCCAAAAAAAAATGTATAGTAATTTTATTTAATTCTTTACTGGAGTACTTCCATACCCTTCAGTTGTTACGGGTAATTTTGTAACACCCTGTAGAGCCCCAGAATAAATAATTATAGTTTAATACTTAACCTAAAACGGCTTAGAGATAATGTAAAGTCCCTAAGGGTCATTATAATCTTCATCTTCTACGTAATATATAAAAATCTCGTATCACAGTGTTTGTTATCAAACTCCTCTGAAACGACCAATTTTTATCATTTTTTTTTGTCTATATTCGGTAAGTCTGAGAATAGGTAGTAAGTCTTTGATCAATTATAACTGAAGATACACATTGCCGAACAAAATCCCCTTCAAAGAATGTCTGAACTTTTTTATTTGTTTGCATAACAATTAAAATCATCACCTACACAGAAATTTGAACCTAGTCTTTACTTCATTACAGTCGAATTTCGGTTGACACTTGACAGCTAAACTTGACAATTTCACGCAACGTACTGAGAAAAAATAAAAAATAAAACCTCATTCAAAAAACCCCCAAAAAAACATAAAATAATAATTGATTGAACCGACCACAATAAGCATGAAAATATCTTTCTACTAATCTGTTTGAAGTTGGTGCCTCAGCACGAGCCAGCAGGAGTGTAGAAGCCCTATAATAGGTATGTAGGTAAGTTAGATTACTAGGTCCACTCCTGCTGGCTCGTGCTGAGGCACCAACTTCAAACAGATTAGTAGAAAGATATTTTCATGCTTATTGTGGTCGGTTCAATCAATTATTATTTTATGTTCTTTTGGGGGTTTTTTGAAGGAGGTTTTATTTTTTATTTAAATTTTTTTTATTTCCAAGTTTTTTTTGGGTGTTTTTTGAAGGCGGTTTTATTTATTATTTAAAATTTTTTATTTTTTTCTTTTTAGTTGTTGCTAATGGCCTGGACTGGCACTCTTTACTGACTGTACTTTTTGCCTCTGGTTACCAAAGTACTTATCAAGACGAATAAATAAATAAATAAATACGTCTGCTCGTTTGCCACCTCTTAAATAAAAAAAAAAAAAAAAAAATCAAACGAGACCAAACTTGATGGGGTTATGTCGTTTTACTACGGAGTTCTTATGGTCACCATCCAACTTCATTGTCAGACCCTGGTTACCATCTAGGACCAAAGTACTCGTTGAGACGAGTCAAATGAGTCCGTACTCGATGGGGTAAGTGCCGTTACTTTATGGAGTAACTTTGGCCACCTTCCAGCTCCATCATCAGACCCTGGTTACCATCTGGGATCAAAGTGCTCGTCAAGACGTTTCAAATGAACCCAAACTCGACGGGGTTGTGTTGTTTTATTACAGAGTTTCTATGGCCACCTTCCAACTCCATCATCAGATTAGCTCCATGTCACAATAATATTGCATTGTCACCTGATTTACACATGCATGTAAAATATGAAATCAATCAGAAACCGGGAAGTGAGTCAAATTCAACTTGCAAGATTTGACCCGTTGAGGAGTTCCGTTGGCCATCTGCGGTCTTCTTCATCAGATCTAGTTTACCAAATGACACTTTATGAATGCAAATGCTCGATTTGTCACTGAAAATACTAAAATCGCTTTACATTTCCCTTGAACTTTTGAAGAGTTCCTTCAATTCCTCATGGATCCCATCATCAGAACTGGATTCCGGTAACAACGGGACCAACCTTGAAGCATATGCTTTCAAACAACGAAAGAATTTTCCAAATCGGTTCATAAATGACGGAGTTCTGAGGTAACACACGTTAAAAAAAAAAAAAAAAAAAGAACATACAACCGAATTGAGAACCTCCTCCTTTTTTTGAAGTCGGTTAAAAAGAAGGCCACTTTTATCAAAGTGGCGCTCATTTGGCTCGGACATTTTCGGGCGCGCGACTGTGGATCTACAGTTATAGTTGATCAAAGTAGTAAGTAGACTACTTTTCATACCCCTATTCTTCGCAGACGGAGTCGTGGGCAACAGCTATTCCAATATACGACAATTTACGACCGCTTTAGCCTAGTTGGTAGTGACCCTGCCTACGAAGCAAGAGGTCCTGGGTTCGAATCCCGGTAAGGGCATTTATTTGTGTGATGAGCACGAATATTGTTCCTGAGTTATGGATGTTTTCTATGTATTTAAGTATTTATTTATCTATACACCGTGAAATTTTAGTGGTTGTTTTCCCGAAACGAGGTGATTTAGTATCGATTGTACAATCGATTTATAATTACTATTTTGACTAGAGTCAAAAATCCAATTGTGAAAAACGAAAGTCGAAAATGACCGCAAACCAATAGTAACGCTTCGTAACCTAACCTATCGTACGATCGTACGCTACTTGTACCAATGAAGCGTTACCATTGGTTTGCGGTCGTTTTCGTCTTTCGTTTTTCACAATTGGATTTTTGACTCTAGTCAAAATAGTAATTATAAATCGATTGTACAATCGAAACTAAATCACCTCGTTTCGGGAAAACAACCACTAAAAATTCACGGTGTATAAGTATGTTTATCGTCGTCTAGTACCCATAGTACAAGCTTTGCTTAGTTTGGGACTAGGTCGATTTGTGTAAGATTGTCCCCTAATAATTAAAATTAAAATTTATTTATTTATTTTATTTTTTATTTATACAGGGTTATTTTTAATTCACTGACATCCTCTTAACCCTGAATTCCTATCACTCAAACAAATGTTTTTTGTTCTACGACTTTTTAAAATGAAGCGCTTTTTTTCCCATACAAATACACAGAGTATCGTAAAAATAAGAGGTAATCTCAAATTGTCAAAACGTAATTACACCAAAAATATTAAGTTATGACAAAAGCCGTAAAACAAAAAACAATTGTTTAAGTGGTAGGAGTTTAGGGTTAAAAGGATGCTAGTGAATTATAAATAACCCTGTATAAAAATCTCGAGCCACGGTGCTTGGTATCGAACTCCTCCGAAACGGCTAGACCGATTTTTATAAAACTTGTTGTCTACATTTGGTAGGTCTGAAAAAAGGTCGTAGGCTTTTTTTATAGCTAGCTAGTTACCTATAGTATAGTCTTAGTATACAGTTATTTAAAATTAAAATAGGGACATTGACACCACCAATCAACTGACGTACTTTTTATGAGCTGTCAAAACGCAATCAAATTTTCCCATAGTTTGAATGGCAATAGCAACTTATGACGTCACTTGTTCGCCAACTCAATCAACTGACTAAGTAGGTATTTAATTGTTGTTAGGCAAACAAAATCTAATTTTGCAGTTAGTCGTAAATTTTACTGGAGTCGTGTCTTTTAATTATTTTCTAATGGCGTCAACATCCCTATTGAACCTGACAAATGCCCCTTAGGCCTTATGTCACCAGTCCTCCTAAAATCACAAGCGTCCACAATGACTGGTACAATATTGTGACAGAAGCAAGTGACAGTTG